>VYXC01009569.1:1668363-1727006 GCA_013397175.1 Platysteira castanea | reverse complement strand
CCTGCACGAACTCCGCCATCTTGGGGCGGGGCGCCGCCGCGGCCGCCCCGCCTCCCGCCCGGCACGGGCAGGGCCGCCCGGCCGCCCGTGGTGACAGCGACCGCCCGGAAACGGAACCAACGGGGAGATCCGCCTTTGGGCCTTTCTTAGGGCCGCTGAAGGGTATTTTCTGATGAAGAGACTGCGATTTGGCTCCCAATCTGCACAGTCTCGATTCATAGAACACCTGCCTACTGCTTACACGTGACGGTCAGCAAGATACAAGGAACTTCAGGATAGGGAGAAAAGCCTCTTTATAATAGAAATATCTACTGACAATCCCTTATTTCACACAGGTCACAATATTTGTGATGAGGAAAATTACCAGGAGTGGCAGTAAGGAGTCCAGGACTACCCGGATCAAGAATCAGGGGGCAGGGCAGGTGACATCTCACCCCATGCGGACTGCGAGTGATGGTCAGAGAAGAGCTTAACAGTCTTGTCTCTCCTGGCTTTTCCCAACTTTAGCAGGCCATCAAGGAATGTGTATCTATTGTCTCATCCATGTGTCCACTCCACTTCTCCATCTTGTCCTAGTGCCTTCTCCTGGTTCTGTGTCAGCAGGAGGAAAGACCTTTGATTGCCCTGGTGTGGATATTGGCAGGACTTTACTACGGTTGCTGCACGGCTGAGCAGGCAAGGTGCAGGAACTACCTCCCTGACTTTCACAAGGCTACTGCTACAGGCCAGGCAAAAAATACATCCACAGTACTTGGTCAGAGCAGGCAGGACTTGGAAAAGCACCTGATAAACACATCATCAGTGCTGCAACCAGTGCTGGCTGACGAGCAGAGACCAGCTGTCAAACATGGAAAGGCCAAGCAGTTGGACACTGTCACGATCGGAATTGGAGTTTCGGGAAGGGAAGAGTTGGAGTGAAAATTTACAAAGCAGGAGCTGGAGTGAAAAATTAAGTAAGTAGTGTTAAACTTGAAAGGAAAATGAGACTGGGAAAAACCTGTGTCAGCCAAGTTCACAGTACATGGAAATATACCCATTTCAATGTAAAGTCTAATGGTCTGAATTTCCACTCAAAATTTTTTTGTTTTAACACAAGTGGTTTTGTTTTCAAACATAAAACATAGGCCCTGCTAGTTCTGTGCTCTGTGCTCAAACCACAGCATGTCTTTTGCAACAAGTCTTAGGCTTCAGCATTCTTGTGGCAAGTAACTTGCATTTTCAGTCAAAAGTCTTAGAAAATGTATTAAATACGTTAAAATATGGTCAGTTAAGTGTACATTAGCAGGCATAAAAACAGGGAGGAACATTTACAGTCAGAATTCACTCATTGTCTCTAACTTCATACACAGAAACCTTTATTTTGATATAAACTACTGATGATGGAGTGTAAAATATGAAAGAAGTGTAGTTTAAATCAGGAAGCCAACTTTGGAAGCATTGTATAAGTTCAACGCCCATACCAGTTCCTAAGCCTATTCCTGATTAATGTAACGGATAATTTTCACTGACTGTGAATATAATTCCATGAGCATTTTCTCTGCTGGCAGTGAAATAACATAGTTTGTTGTGGATCATCCCCCACCCCCCCCCCGCCCCCAAAGGGTTAAAATTACCTGGATCACTTCACTGATCCATGTGGTACCACAGTTCTTTGACTGAGAGCACTGTGGAGGATAAGGCATTGTGACCCAAAGCTGGAAGAAGGGATCAGCTTAATGTGAGTTTGATGCTACAGAAGATTTTGTGGGGAATACTTTCTTATTAGCAGGAACATTTTACAGCATCTTGTTTGAATTGCATTTTAAATTTTTTTGTACTATTTTTTCCATTACTTTAGTCAAATGAGATCTCCACTGAGAAATTCATTACCTCATAACTGCTGAAGTCCCATCACATCTACTTAAATTGCTTCTGTTAATGTGTCACTGCATGAAAAAGAGAATCTGACTACTGTGTTCAAAAATTCTCCCTGGACTTGTTGCAGATATCACGGTTGAATACAGTGGAATGCAAATGCAAGTATGTCTTCCTAAGGATTTACTGGGGTGTCTTTGGGACGCATTGAAATGCAGTCTTGTCACTCAACTAACTTGTCAAACTCGTGCACCCGTAAGAAATATTTAATTCTCAGGTTTTTTAAATTTAAGACTCTTGTTAGATGTTGCTTTTTTTACCCCAAAATTAGCACACTGAACCTCACTTCCTCAAAAACTCTTGCTAAACACATTTTAATGCTGCCTTGTTTTTCTCCTCTAGTTCAAATGTCACAGAATCACTGCCAGAACACTTTCTCAGGCCTGAAAAACTCCCTCTGAAGTCTGAACACAAGTTATGTGCTTCTTTCCTAATACAGAGCATGACAAACTACATATTTTTTGAAAATAAACAAATCTATTTCCTGGATGACTCAGAGGATGACATGTAATTTCCTTTCATTTTGTTAGCACACAACCATCTCACTGAATCCTAGTTTAGTTTTTCCTTTAAAGAGCTTTATTCAGTGGTACAATTGATCTTTAAAAACTTAAGTTCATATATTCTCAGAAAGTGCAAAAGTCAACTGATCTACAGAATAATTTAGTGTTTACATTTTACCTTAGAAGAACTCTTTTTATTATGTTTGCCTATTCCACTACCATTCCCTCTGTTCTTAGTATGGAAAGTCACGTAAATTTGCTCTGCAGTGGTTCCCAACTGTGGAACATATATTTGCAACAATAAATGGAAATCCTTTTCTTAATTAAACTAAGAGAAAAATCAAACAGCAGACTAACAAATAAGAGCATACTATGCAGATTTCGAAAATGGTATCACTTCCTGTCCCATCCTTCTAGAACTGCAAAATTCCAGAAGCAAAGTCCAATCCACAACACAAATCTCCACAATTCAGTGTCCAATAATACTCTAATCCAGTCTCTAACCACAGTTTCTCTCACTTTAGTCTAAACAGTGCAATCTCCTATATTTCACTAACACTTTTTTTAAATCCTATCATCCATATATATTTCCCAAAAACACAGTGGAAGAAGTTTTTGTCACTAGGGTTCTATTTATTGAAAAGGTAGAAGATAAGTTCATAGCCTGGAACTAAGCAAAATGTTACCAAGAAAGTGCATACTTCATAATTTTCAAAAAACATTTGAGTATGTAAACTGTGAGAACAGTTTAGCTCTCAAAACCCGTAGAATAATAAATTTACTGGCACTTTTAGAGAACACCTGTTGCTTTCTGGGAGCTCTCTGGGTTATGTCTCCAGCAGTAACTCTGCCTTCATCTATGATTCTCCAATGGCAAAACTCTCCTGGTTACAGAGTGAAAGAAAAATTCCTTTTGGAGCTGTTCCTCAGGTAGCCTTCATTAGCCAAAGCACGTGGCTGTTCAGTTTGCTCCCTGGTAAAACCCTAGGATGAAGGAGAACTGAAGTCACCGTAAAGGAGCTCAGACACCTCATGAACAGCTTATTGGAAGGGATTAGACTGCAGGTCTGCAAAGCAGCAGGAGTCTGCAGGACCAGAGCCACTCAGTTCTGCTGAGTGAAATGCACTATGTCAAATAGTTCAGAAGAACCTGTGGTGGAACAGTTCTGGTTTCTCTGTTCTCACAGGCAAATCTACCACAGAAGTTTAGTTAAAAGCATTCCCAGAACACCACTTCTGTGCTATCCCTTTTCCCCTACCATTTCACACAAACCACAAATACTCCTTTCTCCTTAGCAGCACCCCACCACCTCCCCTTAATCCAAGCACAGTTAACTTGAAAATATATTTGGGCAAGGATTACTACAAGATCCAGTTATTAAAAAAAAATAATTGGGAAATGCATTTGTTCAGCCACTATCAACAGCCCTTAAGCGTCCAGATGTTGATACTTGAACATGGTGATGCTCTAGTGGTCCAAATGAGTTGCTTTCACCTGCAACACAGTGCCTCAGAGGACAAATTGGTTCTTACATTCAAACCAAATGCACAACCTTGACTTCTCATAAAGATTCACCTAAGAGAAAATTGTATTCTGTATTAGCCATTGTTATCAGAGCGAGGGTAGGGCTGTCCACAGCATGTATTAATGCAAGACTTGCTACATATGGGAAGAAAAACAAAGCAGCTCATCACAGATGGATTCCTGTGATGAAGTAGAAATGTTCTTTGGAGTTATTTGACAGAGGTATTAGGAGGTAAGGCAAGACGGGGTGCTAGGGATGTTTGTTGCCAGACGTGGCCAAAAGGCTGTGGGAAGTTACCAGCAGAAGAACGAGTAATTCATTAGCAGACTGACTGGGGAACAGGGCCCTGTAGAAGTCAGTGGATCCAGGGGAGGGCCACAAAAATGGTCAGAGGGCTTAAGCCCCTCTCCTATGAGGACAGAGAGAGAGTTGGGGCTGTTTAGCCTGGAGAAGGCTCTGAGGAGACCTCCTAGTGGCCTTTTAATAATTAAAGGAGGCCTACAAGAAAGATATCTTATCAGGGGCTGCAGTGATAGGACGAGGGGCAATGGTTTGAAACTGCAAGAAGGCAGATTTAAATTGGACACAAGGATGAAACAGTTGGACTCAATGATCCCAGAGGTCTTTTCTAACCTTAATGATTCTATGATTCTATGGAATTCTATATAATTAGGGTAGTGGGACACTGCAACAGGTTGCCCAGAGAAGTTGTGGATGCCCCATCCCTGGAAATGTTCAAGGCCAGGTTGGATGGGGCTCTGAGCAATCTAGTCTAGTGGGAGGTGTCCCTGCCCACGGCAGAGGCTGGAACTAGATGATCTCTAAGGTCCCTTCCAGCCCAAACCATCTTGTAATTCTAAGTACCAAGAAAGGTTAAGTCTTCAAAACAGAGGCAAGATAGAGCATGGAGTAAAATTTCTTGGGAAAGACATTCTAAATGCTTATTTCCAGCTCTTATAATTAGTAAACTCATTGCACTGTCCAAACTTTATCTTTTACCAGTGTGTCAGTGGGTACTTCATGATAAAAACATTTCAGAATTTAAACATGGAAAGAATGGCAATTAATTTCTCATTTGAGATACTGTTCTGGGTTATCTGCACATCCATGCAAATGCCATGTTCATTTATAACAGAAGACAATAACTGAAAAACCTTACACTTTTTAAATTATCATTGAGAAACCAGTTCTGGAGTAGACCAAAACTTGTGCTAATTTCACAGTTTTAAACAAGAATAAATAAATTATTTATCCAGTAGTATTTAAAACTGAGATAAGTTTACTTGAACATCTGAAGTCTGTTTCTTTCAAAAGAAAAAAGCTTTGTTCAACCATACTACAACTTTCAACCTAAAACTGATCCATAATGAATCAAATACTAATTTCCAAAAATCCATTATTGCATTATATGACATGAAGGTCCATGATTCGGGTTCATTACAATACATATTCCCATACAGCATTTTAAAAAACAAAACACTGGTAAATTAAATTTTACAATAAATTATTAATTTTCAAACGCATAGGCCAGAAAGTAGTAAGCATGGAAACAGAAGGTTAACAGCAACAAAGACTGCAAACAGCAAGATATTGCAGCTACCACAAATCCCAGAGACTGAATATAACTGACAGTACTACACTCTGTAATAGAAATGTGAAAGATCCACAAACTATTTGTAATCATTTACAGTGTTCTAGGTCCATACGACAATCCGTATAAAACACTACCAAAGTAATAGGATATTGCAATTGTTTTCTATAATAGAAAGTTACAATTTATTTTTAAAAATACAACCAAAATAGAGTTTTCCAATTTAGTCAGGTTTCAAGACATTTATAGTGATTTTTTTATTCAACAGCAAGACAACTACAGTGACACTGTATTGCTTACACTGAAACTGATGTACTAGCAGACCACAAGGGCTGAATAAAATGAACAGACCAGTTTCAAAAAGAACAGACTGACTTTCACTGACACTGAACGTCACACGACAAGAATAAATGTAGGGACAGATAGGTTTGCAACTACGGAAGGTATTGCAGTGAAGGTACTCTTGAAAAAAGTTTAAAATATAACAATTATTTGCACTAGGAACTTTAGCAGTATGAAACAAGCAACCTAAACCCAAATAACACATGTGCAACATACAGTTTCATGAAAAATATTTGAACTAGTAAGCCTATTATGTATAACAGTATTATCATCTTTAAATTATAGGATTCTAAAATGTATAAAATTGTTCTTCCTTTCATGTGATTTATATTAAAATTATTTTTCTTGCTCTTAACACTGAAAATTTTAAAGCTGTTGAAACTAAACTTATCCTTTCATTGGCAAAGAGTTTTTGGCTGGTAAATGCTGCAATTTGGTTAAATTCTGACTGGCTCTGAAAACTGTCAAGGCTTGTAAAGATCAGAAAGTTTACAAGTAATTTAAAGGTGAAAAGAAATCACAAGAACAATGAGATATTTCAACATCCATTGTGGAGAAAGCTTCAATACTCACATTTTTGTTATTGTATTGACAGTATTGGTATTGACAGAACCGAGTAATATTAGCCAGTCTGTCATTCAGTACCAAAGAATATTCATTCACAAGACTATAAATGACAATAAATCACACAGGTTTGGTAATGTGAGATCATGTAATCATAAAAAATAACTGTTAGAAACACTAAGGGCCTCGGTTGAAGGTAACTCGACATATTTAACTTAGAAGCAGTTATCTTAAAGTAACCCAAACAAGAAAACCAGAACTTCATGGTTTGGTTTTTCCATGAGCTGTTGCATTGTTCTTCGATGACTGTAATGGTTAACATGGATAAATAAGGAAAAACCATGGTGATTCCTGTATTTACCTCTTTTAAAGCTCTCATTCCTGAGAAAACACCATTATGCCTCATTCCTTATCAAAAGGATGCATTCATAGTTTAAGAATGATTAATGAAATAATTTGAAATAATTAATGAGGGTCTTGCTGAGCAAAGTGACTAGCACTGAAACAACAACCTCCCATATGGGATGCATCTTCTAGATCATCAAAAAGACAAAACAGATTACTTGGCAGGCAGCATAGATCAGCTGCACACTACCTTTATATCAATCTTGAAAATTATTATAAAAATGTAAAACTTTGGGGGGAAAAAGGTCACTTACCAGTAGCCAGAGCTGTTTGCTATGTGATGTATGTATGCACTTCGGCTCTTTAGAGGTCCAACTATCAGAGGTATCCAAGATCATAAAATGCAGGGGTTTTTTGGCCCTCACAATATACAAACGCCTGAATTTAAACAACCTGATGTGAAACATGACCAAGGTTTCTGTGCTTATGTGTTAACACATTCTAAGCAAGTAAGTCTTGACCCAGCAGTCTGTGGTAGTGGCAGTCCATGTGTTACTGAAGTTAACTTGTATTCAAACAGACTAGGGCACAAAGAGGAAACAAGGACAGGAATCCAGAGAAAATCAGGATCTGAGGAAATCCCCTCCAAAACAGNTTGCAAAAAAAAAAAAAAAAAGGAAAAAGAAAAAAATGAAAAAAAGACACATACTAGCTATGGAAAGGCAGCTAAATACCCATCAAGGACTGCAAAAACCTTGCCAGGGCACACAGAGATGCAGGCAGGAACGCTAAGGCTCACACAGAACTGGCCAAAGATGTCAATAACAACAAAAAAGGTTTCTACAGATACGTAAGTAGTAAGCAGAAGCACAGGGAAGATACAGACCCATTGCCTAACTGGGCAGGGAAACTACTCACTACTCATGCTGATAAGGCAGAGGTTCTCAAGATCTTCTTCTATCTTTACCAGCATAGCTGCACCACAGAGCACTGGATCAAGTATCTACAACAATGCATGTGTCAACCCACCAGCAGGTGAACAGCTTGTCTGCAGCCTCTTGCAAGGGCTCAACCCACAGAAATCCACGGGCTCAGAAGAAATCCACCCTGGAGTGTTAAGAAAAGTGGCTGACATTGGTGCAAGGCCACTCTTTATAAGGAGTCTTGAAGATCTTGATATAACAAAGACGTTTCTTGTCCTGAGAGCGAGATTAAATCACTGCAAGATGTGATTGGATAGGATACTAGACAGTCTCTTCTAGGGTCCTGTTCCCATGAAAGGTTGGAATGAAAGATCTTTCAAGGTCCCTTCGAGCCATAAAGATGGTTGAACTGAGGGATTCAGTTGCTATAAATTTACATCTGTAGGTACCCTGGTATTTTCTAAGCTGTTTCCGAAGCTGGACAGTACCACATGAGAGACTGCATCAGCTGAATCTTTTGGTCAGCTGTAAACAAAGAACTGCATATCACACCTGAGGCTCAAGCTGTGGAGTGAAAGATTTCTTCAAGGATGTGAGAGAGATTTGCAAAGTGTACTGCATTTAGAAGGAAAGCAGGTTTTTACTTCCATCCTACTATTACCTGGGTTTCATGAATCTAGAGAATATTAGAGTAAAACACTTCCAAGAGCAGGGGAATGCCTGGAAAACTACCTCCAGTATATTCAAGAGTAATATATTGTCAAGTTTCCTTTAAACTTTTAATGTAAAGGACTGTAAATCTCCTGTGCCTGCTAGGGCCAGAAGTGGGTTAGAGATAGCAAGGGACTAGAAAGCAGGGCCAGAACTGAGGAGAGCTGAACTGGAGAACAACCTACCTCCCATCTGCAACTTGGTCGTACGTATCAAAAATGGGCCTCTAACCCATGGAGAGAGAACAAGCACAGCAGGTTGGCAGCAACAGTCTTTTATATTTCCATAAACTCCGCTGATGAGATACACACCTCCTGAGACACAGGACAGTCATCCTCATATTGCTCTCCAGGGAACACAGGTAAAGAACTTGAATCCTACAGCCTTCAAAAGGTGGAACGTGAGAAGAGCTCAGCTGCCATGGCCAGGTCCAACACTGAAAGCTGTCCTCCAGCAAGTCAGTGAGTGCCAAGGCACAGCAAAGGGGGTTGTTCCATGCCATCAGGGGTCCTCAGCACTAAGTGCTTTGATCTGTGGGACGGGATATGACCAATTGTGTAGTATGGTCCTCCACAACATTCTTCTTTCTAGAGAGATGGGTTTGATGAGTGCACTCTTAGATGGATGAGAAAGTAGATGGATGGTTGCAATCAGAGGGTAGGATTCAATGGCTCAGAGTCCCAATGGATATCAGTGACAAGTGGTGTCCCTCAGGGGTCTATATCGAGACCAGTGTTGTTACCTTCTTTAATGACACAGATGAAGAGATTGAGTGCACCCTCAGCAGATTTGCCGATGACACCAAGCTGAGTGGTGCTGTTGACACACCTGAAGAACAGGAGATGCCATCCAGAGGGACCTGGACAAGCTCAAGAAAGGGTCCATGGGAATCTCACGAGGTTTAACCAGACCAAGTGCAAGGTGCTGCACCTGGGTTGGGGCAACCCTGATTATCAGTCCAGGCTGGGGGATGAACAGATGGAGAGCAGCCCTGCAAGAAGGAGCTGGGGGTGCTGGTGGGTGAGAGGCTGGACATGACCCAGCCACGTGCACTCACAGCCCAGAAAGCCAAATGTGCCCTGGGCTGCATCCAAAGCAGTGTGGGCAGCAGGGCCAGGGAGGGGATTCTGTTCCTCTGAGACCCCACCTGCAGTGCTGCATCCAGCCCTGGGGCACGCAGCACAGGAAGGACATTGACCTGTTGGAGCAATTCCAGAGGAGGCCACCAAGATAATCAGAGGGATGGAGCAGCTCTCCTATGAGGAAAGGCTGAGAGAACTGGGATTGTTCGGCCTGGAAAAGAGAAGGCTTAGGGTGACCTAATTGCAGCCTTCCAGTACCTGAAGGAAGCCTACAAGAAAGATGATGAGAGACTATTTATTAAAAGAGCATGTAGTGACAGGACATGGGGGAACGGCTTCAAACAGAAAGAGAGCAGGTTTAGAAACGGTATTGGCAAGAAATTCTTTACTGTGAAGGTGGTGAGGGACTGGAACAGGTTGCCCAGAAAAGCTGTGAATGCCCCATTCCTGGATGCATTCAAGGCCAGGTTGAGTGGGGCTCTGAGCAACCTGCTCTAGTGGAAGAGGTCCCTGTCCATACAGGTGTTTGCAACTAGATGATCTTTAAGGCCTCTTCCAACCCCAACCATCCTCTGATTCTGTGATTCTATGATACAGTCTCCAATTATGGAGCTTGGGTAGAGGAAGATCCAAGCAGCTCAGCTGGTGGAATTAAGAACACAGAAATTCAGTTTCAGAGGCAGCTCTCGGATTCTTTTTGTCTGGTAGCAATCCTCAGGTGCTGAGAAAAGCTACAGAACTCAAGAACTACAGAACCCAAGCCTCATCTAGTAGTCTCTTGGTGTTAGGGTGGCCTTGGAACTGCCACTGCAGAGTGGGCAAAGGCCCCCATTTAACCTGATCTTCTGGCTAAGCAATTTCTGGTGCAACCATGTGTTTCTTGACTGGGTGAGGCTCTTCCTCACTCAATTTTGCCAGAGAAAGGAAGGGGTCATACTAAATAGAACTCAGCCTTGACCCAAGATTCAGATAATCCTAAATGCTAATGTCTGAAGAAGACCACCACTTTCACTAGGATACATCTCTCATTTTAAGCAACAGGAAATAAATGTGCCAGGGATGCATAACTTCCTGTTGCAAAAGGAAGCAAGAAGCAACCATATGTCAGTGTTACTTGTCAAGTGAGTGACATCCTCAAGACAGAAAAACATTTAAACCTATCCTTACATGGAGCTATGGAGTATGATTCAGGCAATATGTATGGAGTATCTAGACCCATTTCTAATGAGGAAAGGAAAAGCAGCAGAGGCTATGCTCCCATACCTAAGGGCACTGCATTTGACAAACTCAAATTTGAAAAGTAATCATACAGGACTGGTTGGAAAAGAGAACCCAAGGGCTAACAATAACAAAAAATAAAGACATGGACACAGATTAAGAGGCATGTAGAATGCCTCCATCACTGGACACTGAGTATGAAAGAGGGGTGGGGTGAAAAAGCTCTGAGACCAGAAAAAGCAGGAGTATGCTGTCTTTGAATGCCTGCAGTATGCACTTCTCTGTTTGTTTTTCATAGTATAAAACAGCTGATGTCTACCACATTATTGCTACAATACAGTATGCTGTTGCATCTGCAAAACAGTCACTACTGACTCCTTGCTGCTTCACTTTTGCTCAACTGCATCAATGTTAACACCAACATTTCAAATGTGAACTTCCTCTACTTTCCCTGCACTTGTAATGGTATCCAGTGTTTAATTCAGCAAGAAACAAATCTCTCTTCAAAACAACAGCCAAAACTAAGTTGGGTTAGTCTGCATGGAAACTGGCCTTTTCAGGATGTCTGTTCATGTATTTTAGATTTGATATGTGAGAAAGAATTAGTAGCAAAACACTGAAAACAAAACTCAGAGAGGAAAATTAATTTATTTGTCTAGAACATCAAACTAAGTTGAGATACCTTAGTTCAGTCAAAGCTGCTTCAGTTTCCTCATAAGCCTGGACTTCATAAACAAATATTCCAAGTCCGTCTATCTACAAAAATAAGATGGACAATTCTTGACTTTCTTCAGATATCAAGTTAATTTACAAGTCCTTGAAGACAGATGAAGAACAGGAAGTGATCCTATATCCCAGTACACTCCACCATGTTTCCCAAGTGTACTGGAAAGGAGGAATATGAGCCTTCTTTGGAAAGGTGCGTTGGAAGGCTTATTACCATCTCTTGGAGACAGGGTATGCATTTACATCACCATGATTGCCATGGTACAGAATCCTGGACTGCTGCTTTTATACGGCATGACCGATGATCTGAGAGTTGTAGTCTGCTGTCTCCATTCGCAGAATGTACGGGATGATGCTATCAATCTGAACATTTCCAATTAGTCCTGCGAAGAACAGCTCTTCAGTGATGGCAGCACTCATCAGCCTAAGAGCAGGCAATCGGAGAAGAAGTCTAGATAGTCTGGAAAATAAGTTTGGTGAAAAGTGTTACTTAGCAGATCACGTATTTTAGTGTTACTCTCCATGATGTTATTAGTAAAAGAAGAGAAAAAACTGACAAGGGACACTACTGGTCAAAATTTGCTATATCTGGTTCATGAAAGGCTTAAATATTTAAATCAGTAGAGCATTAAATTTATGTTTAGTCATGTCTTAAACAGTACAGAAAATGTGAGGTTGCCTGCCAATTACATGTACTATATATAATGTTTGGGCTTAAGACTAAATGAGAAAATATTCCACATAGATGCAATTAAAATTGAACGTTACTAATATTTATTTCTGATATTTAATTTTAGAAATTAATAATGAGATGACAAGTAATACTCATAATATATATGACCACATGCATAATATTTCAAGTGTTCTAAAGGCAATTTCTTAACTTTAAGGAGATAAGAAGAAAATGTACCTATCTATTACATGAAATACTGTACAAATCAGTACCACCAATGACTCTGAAAAGAGAATCAATCAAGTAAGCATCTAAGATTACAGACCTGTAAGTATCATCCGGATATGCCTTTGTTACATAGTCTTGGAACTCCATGTAAGCTTTTTCTTGAAATTTCTCAATCTGTACCACATTTTCTAGACCTGGGTGATCTGAAAAAAAACCCTCTTCTTTGTTATACCCATTCTACAGAAAATGCATTAAAATCCATACAGGTTATCCAGGTGCCAACATACTGAAGTAATTATGTGGTAGCTGCAGCAACTTCAGTTTTACTGGTAGACACTACTTTACCTCCTTATATTTCTCTTTCTTTACATTTTACTTAACTTCCCATAAATAAAATCAGACATTTTAAAGGGTTCAAATAAATTCAGTGCTTGCAATGTTTACAATAATCTTTACAATACAACTCTGTTCTCTGTGTAGCAGTAAAACAGGATTGTTTCAACGCACTGACATTTTCTGGAACACTGGATGCACAAATAATATTTAGGTGAAAAATGAAGGATAAAATTAAGATCAGTGGAAGAAACATAAGAAAAAGCTGTGAACTGTCTGTTTCCTAAGACGTGTAGAAAATAGCATTGAATCATAGAATGTGCTGAGTTAGAAGGGAACCATCAGTATCATTGAGTCCAACTCCTGGGCCTGCACAGGACACCCCAAGAACACACCATGTGCCTGACAGCATTGTCCAAATGCATTTTGAACTCAGATAGGCTTGTACATAGCAGATTGTTCTTTTTCAACTATTTGGTGCAAAAATTTCAAATGTGCTAATCCTAATTTTTAGCAGTGATTTGAACACTTGAAATTTAAGTGTTGCTAAAATGAAAGGACATCAACCTAACTGTCAAGTCACATTTGGAAATTATTATCCAGTAATTCTGAACTCTCTACATGGCCTGTAATTTTATTATCCATCTATCTGAATGCAAAATTTTACTGTCATAGCAGCATGACAAATCATGTAGATGAAAGAGTTAGTACTGACATGCAAAATGCACCACTTCATGGCACTGCTTTTAGAGCAATGTCAGGAACACAGCGAGAAGTCAACTTCTGGAAACAGTAGTTTGAAGACCACTGCTCATACACTTGTAGCCATTTAGAAAGATGTCAAGTCTTCTTGGCACACACTTTACACTAATCTCTTGGCCCAAGGCTGTCTTGTGGCAATCAAACAGCTGGCTTGGCACAGCTGAATCACCAGGGCCTACTAAAGCAGAGGTTCTTACCTTAGGGCTCTGCTACATGCACAGCCCAGCCCCATCCTGCAGCAGAGCAGTAAAATCCCTACAATTATAATTTCTGGCTTGTGAGTCATTGCTAGGACATCTCTTCTGTTCAAGGTACTAAAAATGACTTTCACGTGTATGAAGATTCCATCATATGGCTCACAGGCTCAAGAGTACTGACAACACATTGCCCTTAAAGCAGCTACTCATTAGTAATATGAATTTGAAAACATCAGCTGAAGAAAATTTCTCTCAATCATTTGACTGGACAAGAGGGTTTTCCAAAGATATTCTTCCTTCTACCTATTGTGTTGTCAGATATAATTGGAAGGAGACAAATAAACTTCAGACTAAACAAATACGTAAATACTACTTCGCAAGTGAAAGGCTCCTAGAGAAGTATTTTTAGGTGTCTAACTGGACTGATTTTTCCACACAGGCCAGAGGATTCTATCATAAATCCTAGTGGACATCATTCTAGAAAAATGGACTTGAGCTATTCGCCCATAATTTTGTTTCTTTCCTGGAGTAATCTCTACCAGTTCCCAGTATAGGAATGCCATGAAAGGACTGTTTTGGGGTAAGGAACACTTAAAGGAGAATTACATCTTCTGCAAGCATTATCTACTAAAATTAAACCAGCAAACACCCTCCTACCATCCACTTAAAGAAAGTCTCTTGTGTAATAATGGTGTATTTGCAACTGTTCAGTCCTCAGCAGAAAAGGAAAACTGCAAACATTTTCAAGCATACTTAATATTGCACTGTTTCAGTGATACAGTGAATCGTACAAGCAAACACATAAAACCATGCAAGACTCTCCTAGTCATGAGGACTGACAGCAGGATTATGTTTTATAGTGAAAACACTCAGGATCTGATTTTCCATAGTGATCCACAATAGAAGAATATCACAATAGGAATATCCTCTGGAAATTTATCATCTTTTCGGAAGGGTTCTGACTCTACTTATGCCACCTCTTATTTGCAAGAATCAGAAGTCTTTCATTACTGCAGTGTGTATATATATATAAATTATATGCATGTAGGTAGCAATGGAAGATATGCAGGATTTTGTTTGTGCACTGAGATGAATACCATGAATTCCTGCTGATGCTGCCGCTTTTACTGGGAGTTGTAGATACTACATATAGAAAAGATCATGCAAATTTGAGGGAAATGGCAAAGCAAGAACCTCACAATATATAAATTCTCTATATTAGAAAACGTGCTTAAAATTTACATTTTGGAAGTGACCAAGTTCCAAAAGATTTTGTAACCTCAACTGATTTTTCTGTGTAAGGGTGAACTGCAACTGGAAGGAAAAACAAAGTTCCTCTTGCATTTAGTAAGTCTACAAAACTGACAAGAACCAAATACCCAGATCTCCTCCATGTCCTACGCTACTGACAGGGGGCAGGTCACTAAGATTCTGTCAGCATTTTAACATCTGCGCCAATCTTTTCTACAGGACATCAGCATCTACAAAAGGCAGAGCAACAAGGATTAAGAAAGCTGCTGGTGCTTTTAAAACCTTCTGATGCAAAATGAAGTAACTGAAGATATACTTTCTAAATGTGACAGTGCAAAATTCTTGGAGATAGAGGAGGTACTTGAGATTTGTACATTTTTCTTTCATCAAAAGACCTGGGTTTGACTTTACATTAAATCCCAATTCTGAATGATGAATCCAAGGCCTGCAGGATGCTGATACAATACCTGAATGCCTTTTGTGAAAAGTTAATTCTACAACTTTCAAATAAAGAAAATTAATTTTGTAACTTTCTACAGTCTAGGCATATGGGTTACACAGTCTAATTACTCAGTAAATATCTACCATAACAAGAGGACTCTTTCCTCCCTATTGTAAACTAATGACCCAGAAGGAAAGTAGTTATATTACTTTCACTGTCTAATGTATGTCCATTAATGCTACTGAGAGTACGTTTAGCAAATACTGTTTAGAGGACAGAAATAACATAAGTGAATGTTTGTGTTGTTCATTCACCAGAAATGCTACATGCATTGTCTGTGCAGAGGGAGGTGATGTTTCTGTAATTCTGAATGTGAGAACTGCTACCCAGATAGTCTTTCATATATTAAAATCCCAGCTTCAATCTGTCTCATCTGGATGTACAAGAGCAACACTTCAGAAAATTAAACTGCAGCTCTTCAGAAAATGTACCCCAGAAAGGGGGCACAGAATTAAAAGCAATAGGTAAATGAATGAAAAGAAAAAAAAAACAAAACACCCAAAAACCCAAACCCAAAACAACAAAAAGCATGAATGGGAGAACCAAGAATAAAAATCTACAAATAAAAAGAATAAAAGTCCCCAAAGCAATGTTCAACTCTTTACATTAGAAGATTAACCCTCCTCTTCCTACAGTCCTTACACACCTTCCAAGATTCCTCAACAAATGAGGCAGTAACTGCATATAATGGAACAGTTATACGGCAACAAATAGCACAGATTAAAATTTTACATTTGGAATAATTACCTACCAGGACTGAAGAGGACAATTGCTTTCAGATATGCATATTCATATCCATCTAGACACAGCTTAACCATGCTGTTACAAAACTCCTGCAATTTGAAGACATGCTCCATTACTAGTCTTCCTCTGTCTGTTGGCAGCTTATCTAAATCAAGACATAAATAAAAAATCCCAAGTCAACACACATGCAAAGAACGTCGTCATGCTGGAATTTTAAAAATAATTATTTTATCGAATTCAAACAGTGGGAAATCTACGCCGTCTAAAAATTCCTATTTGGTCTGAATAATCCTGACACCAACAATTATGGAGTATAACACTCTTTTTCCCCCTCTTCCAATCAGGGCTCTTCCTGCCACTAATTCTTCCAGTAATCAGGCATGGACTAGAGCTTGAAATGATCAAGGAAGGAAGAGACTGTATAAGTAAAGCATACACTGCTACTGCAGACCTGTGCTCTGAGTCTAAGGATCAGGTTCCACATGGTAGGACAGTGTACAGCTTCATGGGTTATTTTAGTCAAAGACCATCCCACTGCTGGGGAAGGTGTACTATACACCTTCCCTGATTTCCACTGAGGGGAATGTGGTTGGTGCAGAGCTGTTCCCCTTAAGTCAGCAAAGCACTCTGAAAATCCTGTTCCCTCCATAACCCATCAAACTAGAGTCCCTAGACCCTACAAACTTGGTATCTCTTTGAGATACTGCAGCTGGCATCCTGCACAACTGGTTCTTGCAGTCAACCTGAATTCCCATTTTAAATGGTAGGAATATGTATTTGTAATGACGGATTACTACAATATCCTTTTGGTAAACATACTTTAAATATTACATAGACCAAAATTTCCAGATTCCATTTGTATCTGTCCTAGAGACAATCACAGATTTGTTAGTATCTTTAGCTGATCCAGTACATCTCACGATTTGATCAGTTTGTTTTAAATTACTGTTATTTATAAGAGGATCTTGTGGGTGTTTTTAAATCACGAAAACCCCTTGGAAATAATTCTTTAATTACCTTATCATAAAAGAAGATGAAAAATCTATAGTCTGGTGGGCTGTTTTTCTCCAGTTTACCAATCTGCATTTGCATAGCATCAACAACAGTGAATTTTCATACCCCTAACAGCAAACAACTCAAAAATTTAGTTAAATCTGAAAATGCTTAGATTTTTGTATGTACATCTACTTTACAAACAATGTGTTATGACTATGAACAGATGAAGACTGTACTATTATTGACTGGTTAGCTTCTAGTGCTGACAACCTTGTGAGTGTCCACAAGCACTCAAAGCTTAGCTAAAAGACTCTCCTCCTGTTCAGAAGAACAGAATTAAAGAGGCCAACTGACATGTCTTTCATTTGAACGAAAAATATGCCAAAGATGCAGGATTAACAAGGAACAAAGTGTACTTAGTGAAGATCTGTTGAAAACTTGCATGTAGACTAAAACTAATACACAGAAGTCAACAAGCCAAGTTATGTAAAGGAATTGTTTCACCAAGTTGGCATTCAGCTGCTTTGTGTCACAGCTATGAAGAGCAAGGACAGGTGGGTCATTCTTTACTTTGTATCCTTCATAGAGAGGAATCATATTCACAGTACACTTGTGTTCTTAATGTTGATGCTGCCCAAAATATTCCTAATTTGGGTTGATGATATTAACAGAACAGTATAACACTATTAGACATTACAACACACATTAAAAATGCCCCCCATAAATGCTAATCTATATTAGGCAGACATTATACAGGTATACAAAAATAAAAATAATATATATATATCTTTTTTCATTTGGAGGTAAATATTGGCATAGCTGACTTTTGCCAAATTACCAAAAAATTCTGTCTTGTGGACTGTACTTGCTAGTGTCATTTTGTTTCAATACTAATATGAAATTCTTTAAACTGTAAATTTACTTTAACAACTGAAGAATAAATAAAAAGCTTCTGTGCAGTTCAAAACTTGAAAAACATCAAGTAGTTCCCCAAGTCTGTCATGTGCACAGTATACACCTTACCTTGTTGTAAACTGCCTTGAAGATGATTAACAAACGCAGCTAAGATTGTTGCCACATTCATAACTTGTGAGCATTGTGCTAGGCCAAGCGTAAAAAGTTCATTCCAGCAGGCCTTTACTAATGATATGCTGTTATCCTGTCTATTAAAAAGCACAATAATTTAATAAAACCAGCCATTTGCATTCATACCTTTTTTTTTAATTTGAAGAACACTTCATAAAACATTAATCTAATTCAATCATTACAACCAATACCAAAATGGAGTTATGCATCATTTTTCTTTGCATGCTAGAATTAAAATACCTGGTTTAAAGTGTAAAGCAATAAATTTTGTTTAAATAACCTAAAAGGAGATAGATTTCTATCACAAAAGCAAGCTGAAGTTACAGTAAATGACAGCTGTCTCAGTGTACTCCATCATGCTAGTTTTCTTAGGATTTAGAACAACATTTATATGCATGGACAAAAAAAGATTGGACTGTTCATATATTGTGGATTAGAACAGACTCAAAGGCCTTTTTTTTCCCCCCACTTGAAAACTGACAGGTTGGTATAATTTTTTAATTAAAGATACAAGTGAAATGGAACACATGTGATCAAGCGTCTGAGCTTCCTGACTGCTATTTTCTGCATCCCTTTCAAGTTTGGAATAAGGTTTGAAATACGGACTTCAAAGTATAAATACCAGTCATAAGGATGTCTTTGCTGTAGCTTAAAATTAAATATATCAATTCATATTCAGCCACTTCCGTATCAGTAACCTAACTTTCAGTAATGCCAAGCATCTCTAACTCACAGAGCTTAACAAGAGCTCAGTACCCTAGAAAGCAAATCCTACCAGAGAGGAGTCAAATTCAGGTACCATGTTTCACAGTTTTAGCCAGTGAATATAAATAACGGAAATTTAAAAGAAGTACAAGATCTATCAAAGAAGAAAAGCATATTAAAGATAGGATTTCAACTACAAAAAATACAGTGGAATGGATTTTTGCAAGGATGTTGATGTATCTTCAAGAACATTTCTGATGATTTACTGCAGTACTAAGATGCCAAATGACAGGTGAACACAGACTTGTCCTTAACTGGATTACAGAGAGCCTACTGAGAGCAGTATTTTTCACTATGATCAAGTTCTTGTTATGGTAGACATGATACTGTACATGCAGCTTCTGCACGTATTTGTCACATCTTTGTTCATCTCCTTTAACATAATCAAAGGGACTATGCTGAGCATCACTGAAAACAGAGTGTACTGGCTACTCATCTGATACGTGTGTGTAGATAAAGATATAATCTAAAGTGTCTTTACGGGTGATCAAACTTAGACCAGAACCAGTTCTTAAGTTTGCTCAAGCAGCCTCACAAAACTAAGAGGCTGTAACCAGCTTGGTGAACGTTTCAGTAGGAACCTCTCTTGTGTACAAAGATGCCCGTGCAGGAAGATGAACTAATCAGTACCTGGCATCATTAACTACATCATTAGGTCAAAGGCAACTAGCCAACTAGCCTGCTGTGACTAAAGGAGAATGTTGCCTCAGGGAGGAAACAACCTAGGTACAATTATCCATCTTCCTTACAAAACCATTACTCATCGTGCTCCATGAATTTCTCTTCAGTTTAAAAGTGAAATGAGTCACCCTTCTAAAAGTCAAAATTATAGGATATAATGTGCTGCAACTATAAAGGCTGCATTAATTTCAAATAAATCTCCACTTGAAAATAGTTTGCATTTTAAGCACTTCAAAGGAAAACTGTGAATTTATGTCATTTATATATACTGTTGTCCATGATCTTGACTGGGTCTATAAATACTATAACAGGTGAATATTAACACTATTAAGGCAGCTTACTCTTCCATATTTTTCACTCAAGCAGAAAAATATATTGTGTAGTAACACAAAAAGAGCATGTGCAGATTTTTCTTGTTAAATCTTTTTGGAGAGAGAGGTCTTCTGTACTACATTTTATTTTTAAGAAGCAATTCCCATTTGTTAGAATACTAATTTGTACTAATTTGCAGTGTCTCTCTGTAACGAACACCTTTTAAAAACTTAGAATGACATAATGTACTGTGTTTATTTGCTATGCATTTTGAAATTCTGCAGGGCAACAATTTCTACCAAAAAAACCCCATCATATTTACCTATTTTTTTACCCTTACTATTCTTTATAGAGTATTCCTTTCTGCTTCTACAAAACACAGGCTTAATTACACACAATACAGTATCTTTCCTTAAAAAGTGTAGAATCATTTGGTTTAAGCATCTGAATAAACACGAATGGTAATCACAGACCATCCTGCTTTTGACCGCTTTCCTGGAAAAGGGGACAATCCCTCATTTTAAACAGGAATTCTCTTCACTGCTACAGTCACAGGCTATTTTGATATTCAATTAAACAGAAACACTGCAGATGAGAACAAACTAACATAATTTATTCTCCATTTGTGTCAGAGCTGATACAGCTTTGTTTGATGTATCTTCATAAAATTACTTTTGAAAATAACATAAATCAATTTTCCTCATGCCATTTTGAGATGTTTTTTCACAATGATCAGCAATGGACTACAAAACTAAGCTTAAGAATGTTAAGTGATACACTGAATTCTGATGGAAAGTAGGATGTTATACAAACTGTGAAAAGAATAGTAAGAATTACCTTTTGGTTAGAGGAGCCATTTATTTATGGCAAATCTTTTGTAATTAGACAACTTCATTCTGAACGTTTGCTGAATCTAACTAATCATTTTCTTCATGTAGGTTATTAAGGGCCAAATGATCACTAGTAATTCATCTTATAAGGATAAAAATATTTGGGCATTCAAACAGGAGCTTCTTTTTGGTGACTGCCTGATAAGCATCAGGATGTAGCATAGGGCTGTAGCTATTAAAAAGCTGATAGGAATTCCTATTTTTTATCAAAATATATTTACGAAACAGCAGTGTGCATGCATTTGTTTTAAATCTACTCCTTTTTCCTTCAAAACTCAACCAAAGTCATGAATTGGACTCAAAATGGGAGTAGTTTTGATTCAGAAAATTTACCGTACTGATCAAGATTTGTGACAGTTTTAATAAGTAGTTTTATATTTTAAAAAGTCCCCAAAGAAGACAGCAAAACCCAAAAATTAAAAAGCACATACCCACAACGTAAGTCAACAGAGTAACTGAACACTTACCCTAAAGCTTGGAAGGATGGAATGGAACGTGCCCAGTGCATGGACAAGAAAAGCAACCTGGAGGCAGACTCGCAGATATAGTGAACATTAAGATAATCAGGCATAGGAGAAGGCATGGTGAGCTGCAAAAAAAAAGTAGGAAAAAAAAAGAAAAGATAAAAAAGTGCAAGACAGTTATTTCACTTTCTTCGTAATATGTTTACGAAAAAATCAGCCTTTTGAGTTTCTTTTAAGTGAAAAAATAAAATTGTTTTTTAAATAAACATGGTATAATCCCGACACAAAACTGAATGACTGCCTTTTGCATTATAAGCCACACCATTACATGCTGTATGTTATATAACAACAAAGCAACAAAAACCACAAAAAGTTTGATTCGTAGATAAAGATTCATGTCTGGGACAACTGGAGATGGAAAATCTCAAAACTCAACTTCTGAGGCATTCTCAAACAATAAGAGAGAACAATCATTGTAACTGGAATGGAGTTGCTTACATTAGAGGAGTTACAACTCCTGGAAAGGGAGAGAGAGACAGAGAGACACAGAGAGAGATAGAGAGAGTGTGTGTGTGTCTGTGTGTGTGTCTGTGTGTGTGAGAGAGAGAATTCTATTTCACAAAACATATTTTTTAAAATTTTTAATTAATATTTTACAAATAAATGAGAAATCTTTTGGTGTTTGAGTAAAATACCTAATACACAGCTGCTCCCAAGTCCAAAAAATACAACCAGCATCAGAAAGTACCCTTCTCAATGTTAGTAAGTAAAATCAGTGATGTTACCTGCATATGTGAAGAAAGAGATTTGACCCAAAATAGCTTAGAACTTGTAATTCTGTCTTTAGAAATTAATACTTCTTAATATAGTGTTCTGGCTAATGCAATTTTTTAAAAAAACCCTGACATTTGCATTAGAGGTGTTCATTTGAATGATCAAAACAGATGCTGATAAGAGCGGTAAAGTTTAACCAAATATCTGTTACTGAGTAAGTTTTCAGATAAGCAAGCTTTTTGATTTATCCATGAAAAATAAAATTATGAAAAAAATAGATAGGAAGAATTTCTGCAGGCTTGTAAAATGAGAAATAAATCCAGAAAATACACGGCTAACTAACACAGAAACTGTAGTTAAGTCAGTTAATACCATACTAAAACAGGGTATCTACACAAAGACGAAAACTGACAAATACATTTAGAAGTCTCAAAATCCAGTTGCAGATTGCATCAGAGACACCCTTTAACAAGTGAGAATGTGGATGCTGACTCTGCTTCATGCAGTGAAATGCTGACTCTGCTTCATGCAAATAGACTTTGTCTGTGTAAATCCTTTTGCATGGATTACCCACTATTTTTAAGGTAAGAAACTATAAAATAACCAGCGCAGCTAAACCACTGCAGAGCACAGTACTTTTTCCCAAAGATTTAAGCAGTGAACAAAAGCAGTTCATTCACTGGAAATTAATGCCAACACCTGAACAAATACTCCTCTAAGAAATTCAAAATAAAATTTAATCAGATCATTATTGTACATTACTATGTCAAAATAATTATAAACAGTCAACAGTAAGAAAGTACTCAGTACCCTGAATGCTACATGAGCATCACTGAGTAGTGGCCCCTCTATTTCAACGATGTTCATGCTTGTTTCTCCACCAAGCAGCTGTGTACTGGCATCAATAGTTTCAGAGTTCTGGCATGCTGCACTCTCTCCTGGATTTAATGCTTTTGCAAGAGTATCAAATGCCCTGTAAGATCACAAAAAAAAAAGAAAAGTTCATTTCAGAGACCATTTCAGTTTAAGAGGAACCTGCACAAGTCTGAAACCTGTACGTAGAAGTCTGTTTCAAAGAGTGAGATTTGGAAAATAAAAGTCAGTAGCATGCTTTTCCTGACATTTCATTGAACTCTGAAACAAAAATTAGCAGCAGATCCTGTTTACACTAGTTGCCAACAAATTCACAGTTTTGACATATTGGTTGTGCTGCTGAATCACAGTTTGCTTTTCAAGATCTCTTTAGTGATGTTCAGTGAGAGCGCTGGCATGAGCATTTTGGGGACACGATCAGACTGCAGTTACAGTCAGTGCATGTATAAATTTTACAGGCTTTTACTGCTATGAAGCACAAACAGTAAGAATTTTTTTGTTAAGTAATGAGTTGTAGTTAGATTTTTCAACTTAATTTGAAAAGACTGCTTCCAAATATGTAAGAGAAGGCACTCCCTTGCTTTCAATACAATCCTGAGTACCCTCTGCTGTGTGGCAGTGACTCTTGGCTTTCACAAGCACAAATGCTAGATAGAGGGCAGATGTCAAGACAAGTACAGATGTATTACTCAGTATTTTGTTGCTTGATAACATGCTGTTTTTCTGTTCACAAATACACCTGAGAACCACAACTGACACACCTTCAATCAAAAATACACAGACTTGATCATTCCAACAGACAAATGCTATATCCTGGGAACAGCATCATTTCTATACAGTGTTGCATGAAAAACTTATGCACTGAGGTCTGAGATCTTTACAAAAGCTGATTATCAGCTTGTATGTAGAGCTCATTCTCAACTTATAGACATGTTTATTACCACAGAGTCTAAAATCAGCTATTTAATGCCAAAGTCTTGGTAGAACTTGGCCACCTTCTCTACCACCACACTCTCTAGCTATATGAATTCACTAACATGCTAAAAAAATCGAGCTGTTTGACATAACTACTCACAACCAAATGAAATATCACAATGAAAGAGCTGCTGACACTGCCTCAAGGCTTGGGATGGTAAATGAACTACTTTTTGGTCCTCACTAGCCTCTTCACCTTGATATGTACACATGAGGGTGACTGGGGCATACATGAGTGGACTATACAGACATACCTGGGCCATCTTCTGTCTCTGGTATATGCAGTGTGTGCACAAAGGGAAGGCATTCATGGCTCAGCTCTAGAAACTACACTATGGACCTGGGCTATAAGATCTGAGTTTCAGGTCTTCCACAATTCACTCTTTGCAGTCTTAGGTAGAACAGTCAAACACAGCAGGTCAGTGACAGCTGCTTTTTAGGAAACAACAGAATCTCTGCAGGGCTTTTCATGTAGCAGGGACAGAAATTTAAGAGAGGAACCAGACCTCCCCTTTCCCCAAAAGGAAAATGTCATATGCATCTGTCACTATCCTGTATTTATTCTAGCACAGGCTGAAGAGTCCTTTTTAAATAGTGTGGGCATGTACACTTGTTAACTACGTCTGCCCATGATACCTTCTTCCCAACTCATTCTTCAGTGTTGCTTTCAAAGAAATCTTCTCCCTCCTATCTCATAAACTGCCAGTAGTAAGCCAGCAGAAGTCAGTAGCAGCTTCACTTCCTCATCGCTCAGCAAGGTTAGTCCTTTCCCTACATGAAGCCCCAACATGCGCAATGACTGCAAGGTAAAACACCAAGGAAAAGAGAATCTAGAACAAAGCTTGCCTGGGAGCTATGAAAATCTAGCCCACAAAGTGAGAAAACAAAGCATAATAACATTAAAATACATGGTATTGGTATCCTTTCCTACAAATAATTTCGGTTCTCTTTTCGTCAGGCTCAGTCACTAACATACATAGGACTGCAGATGAACTGTAAAGAAAGAACATCATGAAGCATTAGAGGACAAGGCACGTAAAATTACAATATAAAAGCAGTGGGGTGCTTGCAGCAAAAGTTGTGCTCTAAGTTTATGTCAGCAAAAGTGAAATTGTAACTACTGTAGCTGCAAGCAATGAATATAATAAAACACATAAGAAGCGTGGATGGATAAAATGTGCTCTCTGAAGTCTGTTAAACTCTTCTTCCTCAATAAACATCTGTGTCTGTTAGATCATGCTGGCATAGGGCCTGACAAGGAAATCAGTAATTTAGAGAGAAAGTTTAATTTCTCTTTGAGTAACAACTTCCCTTTCACAGCAATGTTTAACTTGAACCTCCCCACTGTAAAACTATTAGGTAACCTACTTGACAAGTGTACGTCAAGTCAGAGCTCTTTCAAGCTCTCTGGCTGAAAGAACCTGATTCCTTTTCATGTATAGACTTTTAAACTGAACAGAAACTCTGAAGTTGGCAAAAATAAGCATCTGGAAGTGTCAGCAAATGTAAGATTACTACATCTCTTTGAACAGCCATAGTATTGAATGATGTCTATCAGCACATGCAACAATACTACTCACACTGCATATTCTTACATTCTTTACCTAGGGGGACACAGCAAAGGCCAAAATCAGCATCTATAAAAAGTCAGATTGACCTTCTAAGCAGTATATAAAGAAAACAGCAGAAAAAATGTAATCTGCTTGCAATTACACAAAGCAGTAGAGACTAGGGGAAATCCAGTATTTCAGCCACTATATGACCACCTTTTTCCCCTTTATGGATTTACTCCACACACTCTTTCAGAACAGCGCATAAAATGTAGACGATGTGTAAAATATTGCTGGGACAGCAGTCAGAAGTTTGCATGAGACAACAACAAAGGAAGAACATGATTGTGATTGATGGAATAACTGTGGATGTTCTGTGTAGTTCTGTATATACTACACAGAACATCTTACTCATAGGCTCACCACAACGGCTCAGTTAAAACCAGGGCAAGACACAAGCGTGTAAGATACTCATATTGATAGTGAGAATTCTGTAACTTCTCCCGTGTAGAAGGAAAATGCTTTTCAAGCTTTTAAGCTTGAATTAATAGTTACAGGCATTTAACTATCACACAGATGAGAATCTCTTAAGAACAAGTTTTCCAGGATCATGCTAAGTACTAAGACTTGTAAGTACAAGACCTAATGAACCTTAATATGGCCAACCAAAAGGTAGGAAAATCAGCTGTAACATTTATACTGAAATTAATTTCAAGTATGAACAACTAAAAGGATTTATTTCTCTAATGGAAATTTCTTTTGATTTTACTTGGAAGAATCTTACAGTATTCATCTTCTATGTAAGCTTACGCAGATATTACTATTATTTCTAAAGCAGATACATTTCCTACATTGTGATGATTTAACTAATAGTCTGAATTGACAGAGACCTTCTTGAAAAGAATAGTATTTTTAAGTGTAACAGGCCTTACCTTGTAACATCACTACTAGCTTGTTCTTCTTGCTTGGGTTCAGATAATGATGCATCTCCATTACTTAAACTCTCAATCATGGATAGCTCTGTACTGCTTTGTGACATGTCTTTGCATTTACTGAGATTTGCTAATGAAGTCACCACATTTGCCAGTGTACTTAAATCTCCTTGACATGCTTCTACCTAAGGGAAAAGAACAGCTTTTAATTCTCAGTTAATTGGCAGCAGTTAACCTGCAAGAGAAGAGTCTAACTTCCACATAAATGAAGAACTGAGCATGTGCAAAGATACATCTGTAAGAAGACTGTTTTCAGTACATGGATAATCACAATACAGAAATTAGACACTGCACTGCATCTAAAATATCAAATATTTTGACATTCACTTGTGAAAGTAATAGCTATCTCTTTCAGAATGAATACTACTGATGGTAAGCAAGTGCAGAAAGATTTCACATCTCTACGCACTAGTCCATCACCAGGAATATAAAACTGCTCAGGATTGTATTTTTAGCATCTTCATTCCCCATGTAAATGAGTCAGTGGTAATAGGGTAGGAGAATGTCTGAGAAGAAGAAATGCATGGAAAGTCATCTTTATAAACAAGCAGAAAAAGAATTCTGCTGGAGCCTTTTTGTGTTTATGTCTTTGTTTAACTGCAAAGGAACAAAGTGATGCAGTACTGGCTAGCAACTCAGAGAGGCAGTAAGATGTGTCCCACCCTGTCCCACCAAAAAAAAAGAAAAGTACATTACTACAGCCAAGTATGCTGCTGCTAACACCAGACAGAGCAAGCAAAGCAAAATGCATGAAAACAGTATGAGGTAATTTAGTATCAGCTAGAAAAACAGGAACGATTCCTGCTGTGTGTATGTGAGGAAGCTACCACATGGCTTTAGTGGATCAGTAAGTGCAACAAAATGGAAACAAAGGAAAATCAGCTCAGAAATAAGATTGTTGATGAGGTCTTATCAGCTAGGTCTTAGCAGCTTTGCCAAAAAAATAGTGATTCAGGAGAAAAAAATCCAACCATATTTACAAAATGCACTGTGATAATACCAAGAGAAGTTTTGTGAACACCTCATTTTATTTAAGAAAAGAGTGAGCCAAGTGTCAGGATTATCCCAACACAAAAATTACAACGATACAGCTCATAAAGCTCTCTAAAAATGTGAAAGAAGGGCATTTACTTTGTAGCATTTTTACTGTGTGAGGCTAAGAGAATTCTTGTAGAGAGAAGGCATTTGTAACACTGGTGAATATTGTAAAGGAGTGTTTTAAAAATTAACCAAATAGAACACCCTTCTCTCCTTACATACACAATTACAGCAATTAGCTCTACTTACTATATCAGTCATATCATCACATACCTTATCTGGAGTCATCAGCACAGTAGGCTCACTTTTTATAGCAGACGGATGAATGTTAACAAACATTCCTGATTCCAGCAAACCCGTTGATCTGACAGAAAACAGCACAAGTTTTCATTTTGATTAATTTGAAAATTGAATTTTCCTTTTTCAGAACACAGAGATAGCCACTTCTGAATCCAATTTACATACCTCGCTGTTTCATTGTCTGTTACAAAAGTTGGGGTTGCAGCTAATGGACTACGAAGATCTTTCCGAATGTAGATCTTTTCTGTAGAAGCTGCACAGTTAGAAGATTTTTCTCTTGACACTTCAATAGGTTTTCTCTCACACTGTACAGCTATAGAAATAATACCCAGCTATTAAATCACACCTCGAATTACAGACTAAGAAATAATACTTTTTTCTTTATTTAGTATTCAATTTTAATAGTAATTCTGAAAATAACTAAAATATATAAAATATATCCCATAACCAACAAGATAACAAGTTGGATAAAAACCAGCACATTGACTTGATGAGTTCTAAGTGAAATGATGTAATAGTCAAAGTCTGAGATTGAACATATGTAACATTTTCAAGTTACAATTAAGGGAGACATCCCTTCATTTTTAATTTGAATCAAAGTGGAATCTTAAAAATTTCTCGTTCTCCCAGTTTCACTATCCCACACTCTCACTTGTTTTGTAAAGGACTCATGGTACGTTTTTCTATGAATTGTGTGTCTGTGTTGAACCCACGTAACTTCAGGCACTCAAAGAAGCTTCTCGAGTTAGGATCTTAGACAATACAGAGGGAAAAGTACATTCAAAAAGTTCAGTTCAGACAATTTAAGATCAATTTGGGCAACACCCTGAGACTCACAGTCACTGACTGCAGAGAAGAAGTGGATTTTTAATTTAAATGGCTCAGTGAAACAAGGTGGAATGAATCTGCGCTTTAGCCTACAGATAGATCACCTTGCTTTGAACATTAAAATGAAACTTACAGTATTATCCCCTATGGGGAAAATGTGGAAATGTGAAAAATGTGTAACTTAAGATAAAAAATTAAAAACTTTTCAAGATAGCAGTAGACTGTGATGCTATTCAAACTTTTACACTGGTATAATATCAAGTATTGACAATGCCACTGAAGTCAACCTGCAACCCAGAAATAGTGCTTTAAAGGCTGGGAGAGGGAGGCAAGTATTTCATCTTTCTTTGCAAACACTGTGCTCAGTAGCAGGATCTGACTCTGCTGAGAAAAGGCCAAGATTTCTTCAAGGGACAAATAACCCTCACTGAAGGAGCTACAGTCCAAGATGATAAGTTTTCTTTCCTTTTCCCACCCCACTGAGGAATGAGACTTCTTATCAGCAAACAATCCCCTCTCCCACTCAATATTCCCCCATGACCCAGAGATTATTTTCCTGCCTTCCAATCCCTAAGTCCAGTGAATGTGTTCTGCTTAAAAAGTCTTTCGTGGAGGGGCCTTTTCTTACTTAACTGCCAGCTGAACTAGAGGGTAAAGATCCACTTTCACTGCCCCAGCTTTTCCTTCCTTTCTGAATTAATTTCCTCTGTGTTACTGATTTCTGCTGACAGAAACAGGGCTGTAAGGAGGAAAATGTCCACAGAGGTTCAAGAGGGTCAGCAAAATAAGAGCAGGATGACAGAGAGCAGAGAACAAGACCAATACTGTATGTAGCAGCAGCGTCACAGTATTAGGTCTGAAGAATTCGTGTTTTCTGTGATTTTCTGTGCATTTAGTATTCTCATACTGCTGTGATATTGCAATACCACTACATCTAATGTATGGAAAGCTAAAAAGGAACTTGGAATCTGCAAGGAATTGGTATGAACCTGCTTTGGATCACTATGAATCTCCACCTTGTGAATAACTGACTCTGCAGAGCTTTGCCAAATGTGAACAGCAATTGCCACTAATCTTAGTTATAAAAAAACTGAAAGGAAGGTAGAATTCAAAAAATTCAGTAGCTTAATTTACACATAAAAAAGTTGAACTGCATAAAAAAAATGCAGACATGCTTGGTATTTGCCACACAGGAGTAAAAATTCACTCACTTTCATCACATGGGATGAGCTTATTAAGCTTTTAAAGCAAAAACTTTGAAAGCATTTCATATTTCTGATACACCAAACCGGTACAATTCTTTAAATGAAAAAGATACAATGATTGAAAAAGATATAACCAAGATAACAATTTGTATCTATACAAAGCCTATCTTTTGTAGCATGAAGTAGCTGACAAGGAAAGCAATTTGCTCTTACTCAGACTTACAATCTTGTTTCATCCCGAAGGCGATGCATCTCTGCAGCCTGCAATACTGACAGCGATTCCGGTGGTGCTTGTTAATGACACAGTCTTTTGTTCCTCGGCAGGAATAAACTAAATTCTTCCGTATACTCCTTTTAAAGAATCCTTTGCATCCCTCACAAGTTACTGCTCCGTAATGACGCCCTAGTTATGAAGTAACAGAAAACATGGCATTAATTTTACAGTACAGTATTATTTTTTTAGACTTTATTAAAAACAAAATATTCGCTATTATTCCCAGAAAAAGAACACTCTTTTCCCCCATGGGTTGCAGATCTTAAAATATACTGGGGCTATAAAACAACATAAAAAAGCAAGTGAACCATTTTTCTAGTTCAAAGCATGTAAACAGAATTTTACAAATAGGCAAGTTGCTTATTAAATTATTTCCTTATCTACTGACAGTAGTGTTAAAAAAGGCTGAAAAAACAGGTAAGCAAGAACACAGCAAAAAAAAAATTAATTTATACATTTCTCTAGCAATTTTTCCTACAGACAATCCCTATGATTGCTCATTACAAGTTCAGCTGTCAAAATCGTATGCATTACATCTAACAGAACCATGGAAAGTGCAAACATAGCATTTGGGCATTTGACTTCAAAGCTTTACTTTCACCTTTCATTTTCCTAACACAGTAATGGTACATCCATAGTTCTTGCAGTAAAACATCAGTGAAAGAATAATCTAGAATAGCTACAACTCATTTTTTTGAAGACCAGTTCCCTAAATTTTCTGTATAATATAAAAATTTCTATGACATACTATACAAAGTAAGTTTCAAAATTATTTTTAGAAGCAAATTATTTTGATTTTGCATAAACTATTAACATGACTTAAAAGGATTGCTGAAGGCATGCTTGGCAGTTACAACAATTTTAATTTATGAATCTCTGAAATACCTACAGCACACTACAAAAACAAATCACAAATACAACCTAATTTAGGAAAAAACACTTTTAGATTCTTTCCATAAGTTTCCAGAAATTCTAACAGGTTTTCTAGATTCCTTTTTACCACCACTAAAATGTGAAATTTCAAAAGCATCATATATATTAAAAGAATAATGTATGAAACATTTTTGCAGCAGCTGAATTATGAATATTCATTCTGCAAAATACTTGTGCTGCTTCTTCACCTACTCTTTGATGTAGCTCCTTGGATTCCAGCTTGGAGGTGTCTACAAAGCAGTTTTCATGACATTGCTTGTGACATGGGAGGCTCCCCAAAACCTACAGATGCTCAGAGAAACATGGCACTCTCCCCAAAGTCATTACCACTGCTCAATATTCCAAGGCCAGCACAGGAGGAACACCTCCTGGGATCTCCAGCCCCTCAAGGGAGACTCCAGCCCTCCACTGGGGAGTCAGAGAAGCATTATGAATTAGAATATGCCAACCAGATCTTCGCCTTAAGTTTGGCAGAAATTTCCTCGAGATGGGTGAAGTCTGACATGTATGTAGAGCTCTAGCAACTGTCTTTTTGAAGTTAAACTTTGCCAATTTTTGGAAAAAAAATTGTAATTGATTTTATTTTCTAGGACGTTTGCTCTCTGCTGAAGGGAGACCTCTCAGGTTCCTCACTAGGGGAAATGGAGGGGCAGGCACTGACCTCCTCACTCTGGTGACAGGACCAAAGGGAATGGCATGAAGCTGGTCTGGGGGATTTTAGGTTAGATGTTAGTGAAAAGGTTCTTTACCCAGAGGGTGGTTGGGCACTGGAGCAGGCTCCTCAGGGCAGTGGTCACAGCACCAGCCTGACAGAGCTCAAGGAGCCTTTGGACAATGCTCTCAGGTACATGGTGTGACTCTTGGGAATGGTCCTGTGTAGGGCCAGGAGCTGGACTTAAGTGATCCTTGCGAGTAACTTCCAACTCAGGATATTTTATGATTCTATATAAAACAACAATAAATCCTATCCATGAATACTAGAGTACCATTTAGTGTAATTATCCACTGCATGTAAAGAGATTTTTATATATATATATGTATATGCATGCAAACTATTAGAATTTTAAACTCCTTTTATAAAATTGCACCAACTTAAAAAAAAGAAAAAAGATAAATACCTGATGCTTTGTCTCCACATACAACACACAGATCAAACACTTTATTTAAGCCATGTTCATTGGGTGAGTTGTCTGTTAAAATCTGAAAAAAAGTGTGAAAGAATTTAATTTTTCTTTTTCTTACCACCTAGATAGTAAAATACATCTCATGCTTGTGGTTTTTGCCTAAGATAGGGGACTAAATCTACAAAGTATCTTGTTTTTGATTACATCTAATAGTCTTCAGAAACACAAAGTAGCTACCTGCCTAGTAGCACTGTGCTCCCTGTCAGGAGGAAACAAGAGTTTTACTTGTAATGCTTCTGAGAAAAAGTCAAGATTTCATTCATCTAAACACTACTTCTGTGAAATGGACTGACATTTTGAAAAGGTTTTAGCATCAGCATACTCTTACCTTTTGCTCAGTTTTATATATACTAATGACTCATCCATACTAGAAAAGAGACCGAAGCATTAAACAGATGGAACAAAAAAAATCCCTTGTAAAGGCCACTAGATCTACACTGAGGTTTATTAACTCCTTTTTTTATAATACACATAAACTTGGACCAAAAGAAAATGTACTCTGGACACTAGTATTCACCATCAATTGGTATTATAGTTTGGCTTTCAGTAACAGTTTGACATTATTAAGGTATTCTTGTCTTGTCTCATTCATTTCTCTCTGGTACGTGTAAAGCTTTGTAAGCACATAATTTTAGAATCCCAGTACTACAGGGTAGGCACTAGAACCTTCCACTTAATCTTTGAAAACTATCCCAACATAAGTAACCATCGCAACATAAGTAAAGTACAGCAAAAACTCAATTTAAAAAAGGGAACACACAAATCACAAGTAACAGCCAAACATCATCTTGACATAGAAAAGAAAAAAATATTCTTCTCATTAAAAAAAATATAGTTTAGAAGACTGAAGAGTTTTTAACTTCTACTGTGTCTTAAAGGGAAGCCACACTCCTCATTCTTGCTTCACTTATTCAGAACAGGACCTCTAATAAAAAAGGAAGTAACTGAAAAAGAAAGTACTCTCTCTTCTACAGAGAAAATTAAGAAACTGCGTTTTAGAGTTTGGAACACAGTACAGATGATATACATAGGAAAGTTTAACAAGCATACTTCTACCTAGTTAGCCTTGTTAACAGTGCTGTCTCCGAGATTAATCTCTTTAAGTTTTCTTTAAAAAAACACCAACTTTTCAAGAAAAATAAGACGATGAGTTAAGAGAATATTAACCTTTTGATCCTTCCAAATTTCCAGTATTAACGTTATGTATTTTCATGATATTATATAAAATACATATAAATAAATTTTAAGTCCTTCCACAAATTAAAGCTGCACTGAAATGGGAAGTTCCACATAAGGAAGGACTAGAGAATCGGCCCAAGAGGAGATAAAAATCCCAGACTCAGAGAACCCATTAACTGACCCTGAACATGAAGAATAAAAATTATTAATATGAAGAAGAGCCACTGAAGTTAAAATAGAGGATGGGAGAAAGGGCCTTGCCCAATGAATCAATGCGAAGATAAAATGCAGTAACAGAGAAGTTTTTGGCAGAACAAACAAATGGGCATTTCAAGTGAAAGCTACAGAAGAAAACAGGTGAAATTGCAGACAGAAAGATCATTTGAGGGAGAAAATACACAAGATCCCAAAGGGGATGCAGGTGAACAACAAATGAATGGAACTCTGTATTTCATGAACTTTTAAATGGACAAAGGAAATTTCTACCCATACGTATCAGCAGACAACAGAACAATCTAACTGGACTGAAAGAATACTCTGTTGCCTCTCAAACTGACCTATTTCGCCCAAATGATACAATCAGAACTACAGCTTTCAAATTTTTGTATACATTTCCTCTTTTCCTGAATTTTCCCTTCTAAACCAGTATGGCACACTTCTCATCTCTAGTTGTCTTTGAAAATAATTTTTATGTGGATTACTCATATTCCCCTGGTTTATATTTTTGTTGAGGCTTACCTAAAATACAAAGTGTATGATAACACTAAGCATGCTTCAATGCCTCTCAACAGGATTGGCTTCTGCTACTGGTCCCCTATTCACAGTAATCAAATTCTTTGGAGCAAGGACCTAGGATGTCCATTTGCAAGGAATTGTGAGTTTCAAAAACAGAAGTATTATATAATACACAGACTCTTTCAAGCTTACACAACATGTGGGTAGTGAATCAGAGTGGACTGGTTCACAGAAGAGCACAAACTAAAGAGACTGCAGGGTCTGCAGCTGAAAAGAGATTACTTGAAAGAGGATATCGTAGTGATTTATAAACCCCCACATAAATCCTTAATAGTATCTTAGAGTGCAAGAGACACCTAATTAAACACTTCTCCCAGATGGCCAAATCAACTTAACTATTCTTTGCACACCATACAATACTATAGGTTATCATACAGACTAAAGCTTATATGGTCTATATAAATAACAAAAAAGGTTATTTAACAGCAGCTATCAAATATGATGGTCTTACTGCAGTCTCCAAATCAGGAGGTTGCTCTGTATCATCAGCTAATGGAAGTAGAAGGATATCCTCAGAGAGATCATTATTTACTTGGCCAGCTGTTAGTATTTTTCCTTAAGCAGCTGTTTATGGTCATAATGTTTAGGTGTTTGATAAAGGACTAAATGGACTGTAGCTATCTGAATGTTGTCTGGCCTACCACTGACGTATTTTAAAAGCAGCATAAATGTGCGTGGGTGAGTTACATGCAGTAACTTTACCTCAGCTGGAGTGCAGTATCCTCCTACTTCATGCTCATGAAAGAGGTCACATCTCCCAACTCTTCTTGCATGTTTTTGACATTATTCACATCAGTGCCATCCCAACCCTGCCAGGCTGAGGATGTGGGACAGAAAGCTTGGAAGCTGGATGGTGGCAACTATGGAAGTGGCACATATAATGTGCATGGGAGTAAGGTGCACTGGGGACCAGTTTAAGGAGTTACAACCCTGGCTAGTTACAATATCACATTAGTAAACCCAAAATCGTTAGTGTTAGTTTCTCATCCCCATGGAGTAATGTATTTCCTATTAATAGTCTGACCACTACTGTGGACTACAATTCACACACCTGAACAGCAGTTGCAAGAGTGTACAAAAAGGAAAACAAGCAAAAGGAAATGTTAAGTGATAAGGATAATGGAGAAAAGTGTATGTTTTTCAACAATACATGAAAACAGATGGAGAGTCAACAAGCAGAAAGAAAGGACTGTTGGCATGGCAGAATCTGGAAATGACAATAAAAATAACTGCATTCTTTCTAATGTCATGAGCCAGCATATAAATTTTAAAAGCAGTAAATTTACTAAAAAAAGCTTTTTCATGATTTCTAAGTATCTACAATGAGTTGTAGTGCAAGGAAAATTATACTTTAAAAAAAATCAAAAAGGAGAACCCAGACAGACTTATTTGGAAATAAAACATCTTTTCTTATCCCATTTGAATGAAAATTATGAAATAAAGTGGATTATCTACCTGGATGTGTTGTGCAGATATATCAGGGGATGCAAAAAACAGTTGGTTGACACCTGCAGCATCTGGAGTTGCCAGGATAACTTTTCCTGGAGTGGAATCTTGTCTGGCAAGGATCACCTTGCTTGGGGTAGAGCCATCATGATTTGTTAAGATGAACTGCTTGCCTGCTGAGCTCTGATCAAGTGCTGTAACAATCTGAATCTTCTGGCCCGTCTGCTGATCTGTGACAATCTAATAATACATTTATCTCAAATTGTTATGGTAATTTAAGTTAACTTTTTGGACCCAATCCGGGCACTTGAAGAAAATGGGAATTTTGCCTTTCACATTTGAGAAGCAGGATCATCTTCCCCTCCGTCACACAAGAGCAAATTAAACTCAGTGTATTTTCACTGTATTTGAAACACATTTCAATCAAGGGTGTTTGAAGTCAAAACCTGAGTTTGTACTCAGTCTTTACAACTGGTGCATGCTTTTACAACAGTACTGATACTCTTGACAATTCTAACATCCAGAACTCACGGCACGTCTGTAGCTGAGCCTTAAGACCCATCAGGTTATGAGAAATCTTAAATCTTGAATTCACTGCATTCTACATGAAGCGCTCACAGTACCTCCAAGGTTTGGTTACTTAGTAAAAAACTTCTTAAAACCACAAATGTAGATGTCCAAGTGAAAAAAGTAAGCATCAAACAGCAGGAAGAGCAATTATATTGTTGCACCTGTATATACATTTTAGACTTCATTTTGTGGGGACCTTTTTTTACATACACATTTCTAAATAAAATACGTGAAACAGAATCTCTTCCCTGCCTTTTTTTTCCTTTTCTTAAGGAAAACTGATTTTCATTTTATAATCAAGAACAGATATACAGGCTGGTTTTTTCCATTTTATCCCTATTTTCAAGCACAAATACAGCAGAATTTTATTAAATAATCCTCCACTTTCTGCCAACTTTGTCATAAGATTACAATCCTCAGAGAAAATAATCAACACTCTACATATATATATTCCGTTTTAAATCTCATTTTTAGTCACTTCATTTCTTCATCAAAATGCCTATACAGAAAACTGCCTGGCTTATCCTGGAGACTAAGGAGAATTATGCTACAAAGACTGTTTACTGCAAACTATTTTGAATTACAGATCAATAAAATAGCTCCTAATAACTTGGTTTTTTAACTATAGCCAAACATTTATGTTTGCCTACACATGCCCAACATTCATATTATGGATATGAATTTTATTTTTATTATGGATGACATTTATTTCATTGTCTAACACTTACCATAACTACTTCCATAGTAATTGGGGTGTCAGTATTAATTATATTTCCTAGGTGGAGAACCATGGCACAAAGAAACAGAACGAGGCATAACTTCACATGAGTTTCTTATCAGCTTTGCTATTGCACTTTCGCAACAGTCATATTACTTTCTCTAAATGCTCAATACCTCTGTATAGTTTACATTTTAAAACGATAAGCAGTGATGAGTATCCAATTTCAGCAGTTACAACGCAATATCGCCACTTTCAAATATTCAGAAGTCATGAGTTTCAAAATACACAAAATGAATGTGTTTCCTTCAGGTGACCTTGTGCTCTAAACATTTTAATGGATCAAATTTCAATTTTTTTTCTCTGCAAAATATGATTAAAAGCTTATCTAAGAGAAAAGTGCCAGTAAAATGATAAAATTCTAAATGCTAAAGAACAAAAATTATGGGATTTTGGGTGTAGGGTGAGAAGACAATGCAAAAACATGGCAAAAATTATCAACATGATAAATTTTCTGTTCAGTTTTTTCATATATCCACATATCTGGGACCACAAATGGCTACAGCAGTCCCTTATTTCTTCTTTAAATTCCTTTATGTTGGTTCTATATTCTTTAGAAGGCAAACTTCCTTGCTGTTTTCATTTCCTTCTTTCCTTAATTTCCTTTTCCTTGTTCCATTTTCCTTCATTTACAATCTTTATTTCTTCTGTGTAATTTTTGGCTATTTTCAAAGTTGCTGATATTCCATTCCCCTTTTTTTCCAAACACATCTATTTTATTGGGATTAGGAGAAATCCAATGTATGTTATCCTCAACAAGGTGCATAGATGTACAAAAGCCAAACAGAACACTGAGCTGTTCTTTGAATTTCCAGACCTGCTCTTTGAAAGACACTCTTATCTAAAATCTGTCTCCCTATCAAATCTTAAAAGTGCAACTGTGTGTACCCCAAAAAAAGGTATATACTCCATCTAGTTAGGTTTATACAAAGTATACTCGAAAACCAGCATGTCCCAAACAGTGAAGACACAAACTTGAACTGCAGCTGGAATTATTTTAGGGATATATATATATATATATACACACAAAGTTATCTTTTTTCCTATTGTAGTTCAGCTGTGTAATTTAAAAAAATATATGTACTTGTAGATAAATACAGCAGGACAGCAGGCAGAAGAACCACTGCTACTTCACACAATTCACTTCACCTTCTATTTAACAAATAGAGTCCCAGCTCTTCAAATGGGTTCCTGCAATTCTAGGAGGATGCCCAGGTAGTTTTCACTACATGATATAGTAGGTATAGTGTTACGTTAATATCCATACAAAGCTATTCAACCTGCACAAGTGGCTTCTGCAGCTGACACGCATTTGACCACTGACAGAGGCATAAGAGAAAGCAGCTTAAACAATTAAGCACGTGCTGTCTGCAGCTGACCTCTTATGGCCATATACCTGCAAAAACTCCACCTACATTGCAACGGGGACACTGAAAAGTGGAGCAGTTCACCGTAGTACAACAACTGGCAATACCTAAATGTCAAAGTAAGTGAAAAAAAATAATCAGAGGGAAGAAAAAAGCACTTATCTCCTGAAGAAAATCCTTCACGACTCAGTGACAACACATTATCTTTCTTAATAATCTGAAACTCAATATTGCTAAAACGATAATGTTATGAAACAGGATTATATCAATTCAGGATTGACTGCATAAAAAATACACTACCCTCATGTATTTCATTTAAGCACCCTGACGATAATGGAAGATACTATTTTCCTTTATTGCTTTTAAGCCTTGTCTGTTAACAAGTTTTGACTTCCATTTGAACATCATTTCAATAAATTAAACACCTCAATAACTGTGTACTCCTATTTTAGAAAGAAGAAAGTATCTAAACACAGACAACTAATACACCTGTTTATAACAGCCAGTTTTGTGCAGAAGTGTCTATTGAACAAATGTGACATTCAGCTTCTCCCAGAGGAAATGCTAGCACTCCCCTAAGAAGAGTGACTGATGAAACATGTTTTAAAGAATCTTTTACTGAGGATTTTTTACTTCAAGATTTCAGATAATTAGGTGCATTTAATAAGAATAAAGGAAAAAATATTGATTGAAAATATATACTCAAAATATTAAATCTAACATTTATGGTGAACATTTCACTGAGTTACATTTATTCCTACCAACTGCTTTGCTCTTCACATGAATGCTTCTCTGAGCAAAGCTTTTACTACTGTTTGATACTGGTGATATGTTTGTAGCTGTCTCTTGCAGGAAGGATGCCATTTGACTGAGTGTTGTTCCACACATATCAAGAGACAACAAACGAAGTGCTTACCATCCATTTTGAAGACAGAATTAATGAGCATGATGCAAAAAGACAAGGGAGTAGCTGGGTTAGAAACAAGTGATCTTCCAGCTACAGAAGATGTGAAAAACTACATAAAGTCCCTGTCCTCAGAAATACAACTATTCTACATTCATTATATTTGCAGTAGCTACAGTGCCTAACCAAGAGCAGGTTTTCCCCCACAAAAAAGCTGTCACAGAAGCGTTAGAAGTCTGCCACTGGCTGTGAACCAACAGCACTGTTCAACAGTAAAGGCTCATGGGCTTTTATGTCGTTGTCTCACATTCTGATGCAGAAATTAGATCTAATGGCTTCACCCTAAAGGGATATTATAGCGTACAGGTATTGATGATGAAAATCAAAGGTAAAGAGATGGTGATTAATTGATGAACACAAATAGTTAATAAAAGGTATAGCTGTACACAAAGTATAGAAACAGTGGAGGTAGCTGAAGAATGAAGACCTGCTGGATAGATAAGACAGATACCACAACTAGAGCATAGGTTGGGGGTAATAAATCTTTAAAAACCCCATCATGTATGGGGGTAGTTGTGAAGAACTTTGGAAGGTTGAAAGCTGGAACATAATGCACCAAAACAGGAAAAAACCAGAGGACAATATTTTAGAGTGAAGCCAGTAAAAGAAAAAGCAGCCAAGATTATACTAGCAGCTGGCTCACTTAAATGCGTGGTTTTGTATGAAAGACATATATCTGGGAATTTTTTTACATTTATTCTGCAGTTGACATTCTTCTCTAAGATGAAAATTAAAAATAAAACGTTTCCAAGGACTTGCACTGACTTTTAAGGCATAAAATATAAAATTTCATTCCCCAAATCTTCCTAATCTCCATATACATATTTCTATGTTGATTTAAGTACCTAAAAAACCTCCTACCCTCACTTCAAAAGGAGATTATTACCTGGGCAGGCTATGGACTATAATACCAAGACATACAACACAGGTTGGGACAACCAAAAACCAGTATCCTTCTCAGACATTAAGCTCCCCTGCACATTTTCATGACTTCAAAGATACAATACAGTATTTCACTCCCCACTTCTGCTCCAAAATGTAGAAATCCTCCAACTTAGTTGAACTACCAGATCTACAAAATATCCAGCTTTCAAGGAATAGTTTCATTACAGTGTTGCAAAAAGTATTTTCCTGTTCAGTGACAATATTTTTGTAATGTTAAAATTCTTACGAGGGAAAAAAAGGAAAAAAGAAAGGGAAGATTGGAATGATGTTTTATTCCTGTTTATATAGAAAGGGTCTCTGCCATCCAAGGCTGAATATTTACATTAAAGCAAGTAACATGATGCGAACAAAAAAGAACTGCATGTGAAAACTGGCAAATAGTTCATCTCTGCTTTTAAAATGCATCAAATGAAGCATACCTGTATACGTTGTGATAAAGAGAGGCCTGACTCTGCAGGGACAATCTGTATTCGTTGTGGTGTCCCATCCATTAGTGTTTGTGTAACAGCTTCCTGGGAATGTGCAACCTAGAAAGAAGAAACAAATGTAATGGACTGAAAATGGATATACTATTATAATGGATCCACTGCCTTAATGGATAAAACCTAAAGGTTCCATCAACTTCTAATTTCTCTGAACAAGGCCATGGAAAGTCTGACACCCTTATTCTCTAAAGAATGCAAGTGCTTGTAATTTAATTCAACACCTTAATTTTTCTAATTAGAAAATTCTGCTTTAAACCCATTTTGAAATACCTTCCAATGTGAAATTTACAAACACTTTAAGTAAAGCAATTAATTGTTGCTAAGTCCATGTATGTCAATCCAACTGAATATTTACCACTGTTGATGTTCATGAGACACAATACCTATCATCACAGCCATGCTATGTTTGCACTAAATGTACTTTAATGGTTCACTTGAAGAGACGGGTTTCCTTGTATGGAAACAAAGGAATTGGCAGTTTCAAGTCTGTTTTTCTGTTAAAGAATTCTATACTGGGGAACTATTAACAAAGGTAAAGAAATTAATAAATTGCATGAAATTGGCAAGCACCGTATCTTATATTAAAATATCTGTGTGAATGCTCTTAGATGCAATTCATGGAAGTGTTTTAAAAATTCTTCACATCCTACAGGCAACAGCATATGGAGGAAGGTATTATTCACTACATTACCCGTCAATAAAAATTAAGGAAAACTGCCGTTTGTAGCAGCTTGATGAGAAAGGTCAGATTTTTTGCAGCACAAAGAGAATTTGTCTTTACAGAGTTTACAGACACCTTCAAATTGAAATTTTTGTCTTAAATTCCCACGTAACCCCAAAACATTTTTGCAGTTCACAAACGGTCTGCAACATCCTGCAAATCCATATTAATAATAATAATTCCCAGTATTTACACCATTATGCAAATACTCCTCTGCACCTGATTCCCCCTCTGCCTCTCCCAATTAATATGGAGAACATATATGTATATTGCAGTAAAGGTACTGTTTCACAACAGGTTTTGAGGGTTTTTTGTTCCTCCTGGATCAGCTTCCTGATTTTGCAACCATACCATCATCTAAATGCTAGAACCAACAGACAAAAGCAGGCCAGAACATGCAGGTGGAGTCAGTATGAGAGGGGGACAGGGCAGTGGGAAAGATTTCCACTTACAGGAGAAATACAAGCTCCCATCAGCCTATGTTGATTTTGAAATTTTGCCCAAAAGGGTGTTACTTTTGGTAGCAGTCTTATAATCTACTTGCTCCTCTCCCCTCAGTTTGGTAGGTAAAACTGGCTGGTTAGTCATTCTGTGATCTGGAACAGGACACTGATGCAGGTTGAAAAGCAGCCCAACAAACTGACCGACAAACAAAGGCTATTCTTAGCACAGATCAAACCTTCAGTCCAGATCTCCACAATGCTCAGAAGCAGATGCATCAGAGCAAATGAGTGAGGTTAAGCTGCTGGGGAGATTGCTTAAGCTGCCAGCACCACCAAAAGAAATGCTTGTCAAACTACTGCCCAAGCCATTTCTGGACACTGCTCTCAAAAAATACCTGATTTTTCTGAGTACAAGTACTTCTAAACAATTCATCCACTTCTTTGCTTAAATAAAGGACAAAACCCTGCTCATTACACAGCAGCATTTTCAGTTCAAAAGAGGTACTTTCAAGCACTAAAATGATGCATCAGGCATTCAAAATGACAGGTACACGTGGTGATTCAGAAGTGATTAAAGTTTTATGTGCATTTATCTTTGCTTTACAAAGTAAGGTACATATTACAGAATTGCTTTACATTTGCTCCCTTAAAATGTCATGATCCACATGTTGTGTAAGGTAAAACTACTCTTTAACCCCACAAAATATCAGCCTGACAGTTTTACTTCTATGCAGAATACAAGTTTCTTACTGCAGTTAAAAGAATACAGGTAAGAGTAACTGAAATATTTGTTAAAAATTGTACTTTGTGTGTGTGTGACAGACTGTTTCAACAACCATGTCGCTTTCCTCTGTTAGAGTAAACTGGCAGGACTGTGGAAATGAACCACCACATACTCAGTGTCCCCAGCCACAGATTAAAGAAAGAAGAATGCTACAGGCTCTTGGCAGGTAGGTTCCATACATGAATCAAGAAATATGATCCTGATGTAGAAATAGGAATTATCTCGCACTGAGCAAAAGATGACTAGCAGATGGCAGAATCTGAGAAACAATAATCACTGCACAATGCTCCATATAGACAGGGTTATATTTTGCTTTAATGTTTTGCTTTTATGCAAAAAGTCCTAAATTAACAAAAACACATTTGTGAACACCATTGTAAAACTGTTGCAATAATTTTGTGATTTAAAATCCTTCACAAACGACAATTAATATTATAAAGAAATCAAACTCTATGTCGCAAAACACTTTTGACCATTATTTCGATGAGACACAGAAGCATTTTCCACTCTCCTCCATACTGGAGCACCTTTTCCTTTCAGGTCGTTTTCCTTTCAGGTTCTGCTCATGTAAATTTTTCTTGTAAACTCAATTAAAACTACTTCAACATTCAAGAGAATTATAAATGCTAGCAAAAATACTGCTGAAGTTCTCTAGATCTTAAACGATGATTTTTCAGTGCTTACAGTGATTAGGAATGCCACCAAGCAATTACAGCCTGTAGGTAGGCAGGACTGTAAATTATTGCATGGAGGCCCCTGTGAGACTGCTTTCCCTGCTGACTCCACCTTTCAGGCAGCACATTCATGCATGGCATGCACCTTTGACAGTAATTTTGGCTAAAGGAGTCCCAGCTTTCACTGTCCTCAGGGATGCTTTTCAGCCCTTCCAACCATGTGCCTGGTTGGGCTGCACCCTGTACAAAATAAGGACACTGATCACAGCCAGGAGGCAGATAACCTTCCTCCGCTACACTGTAATTCATTTTTTTTTTCCTAGTTTTGTCCACCATATGATGACACACAGAGCTTACATGAGCAAGACTAGCATAGCGTGAGAATAAGTGGCTAAGTGAGGACTGGGGAATGCTTAAGCTGCACTGCTGCCAAATACGGTGTGACCCTCTCAGACACAGTAAAACCTTGCTAAAGGACAAATCTTAATCTACACTGCTGACGAAACAACAGCCTTGAAAACTCTAGAGCTGAGATTTCACCATGAACAGGAACAGACTACAGCTCTTTGCAGCACTGCACCTTCACTCCGTCTGTTTTCTCCCCTGCCTTCCTTTGGCTACCAGCCATCTCCTTTGTGCTGGCTCTGGTACTCATTGGAGCCTTCTCAGACCCTAATCAATGCTAATCCAGCAGAAAACCTTCCACTTGTTTCAGATGGGTTATTAGCTTGCTGGTGGTGGGAAAATTAATAAGGAAAGAAACAGAAAAAGGACCCTCTCTCTCCCACGCTACCAAGATATTAAGTCAGCTCAGTGCCTCCTAGAATCAAATTATGAAATTGAGAAACAACCCCCATAGAGGCTAAACACCATCATCACACCATCCTCTGAGTGGAATGTACACTTCAGCTAGCTTTGACTAGCCTTGTACTGTCAAAAGAAACAAATTTAAACAGGAAATACAGCCCTATTTAGACCTCAACAAAGAATTAATAGTGTCAAACCAAAACTGCATTAAACATGCGTTCTCACCTAATAAAGAGGACAAGCAATAAAAAGAAAATACCATACATCCCATAAATCACTTATGTCCTTTTGAGAAAGCCTTAGCAATGCTCTGATGTTACAAAAATAAAAGCTCTGAGAATTTATTCAGAGTAGAATTAACCATCCCATCCCCCACTCCAACCTTCCCATCTGAAATCAGGGCTGAGAGGAAATAAAATTACTTGAGAAGTAAGTCTATGTCTAGACAAGAATCCAAGAGTGGATATTCCATGCTAAAAAATAACATTTATTTAAGATAAATAAATTACTGCCTCTATCTAATTTAAAGTGGTGCTAATTTTAAATAGTCTATGCTATGATGAAATTTTGTAGGTAACTATGTATACTCATATCCACACTCTCAAATTCTGTGCATCTCTGGCAATTCTCTGGCTGCAGTACACAGATTCTGCACACAGGTCACAGAGAATGAAAACTAGAAATCTGCAGAAACAGGAGTTCAATCTTTCTTTTGACACATACCAAGCACATATACCTGAAAGCAAAGAACATGGTAAAACTTTACTAGTGAAAACAAAAATGACAAATGAATTGCATAGTTGTAAAGTAAAAGCTGTGTCCTGACTTTTGTAACTAGAAGTGAGTAAAGCAATTGCACAACCAGATGGCTCTCTGAAAACCACTACAGGCCCAAACAGCAGAGCTGAACAGCTACTGACTTATTGGAAACACCGCTAGATTCTTCTTAATTTCTGTGGGGCAAACTTCGGCAAAAAAGACTGCAGCATAACTTTTAAATGGACATAGTAAGTTTTTCTTTCTTTGAGGGAAGTGTCCAGAAGTCTTGTCCGTACTAAAGATTTTCTCTTGGGATTTTGGTTCTACATATCAGTCTGTATATTTTATTATTCAATTTCTCTTAAATAGGACTCAAAATTTATGTACCTCTCCCATTTGCTGCTCAAAAATTTGATGGGCCAGTTCCTCTATGGTTGCCATGATCTTTAATCACCAGAATTTCCTGTCAAAGAAAAGGAAAGAAGATGCTTAACATCTGTAGTTTCAAAAGTAAAACTATCTTGGGGAAAATACAGTTCACATAAGTGTGTTCACTGCTTTATGAAGATGACATCTCTGCAGAATTTAAAGTTTGATTATACTACAAAAATAATTAATTTGCTATTTGAAAACTTTGTATTGTTATATTCCAGTAACTCACATAGAGACTTCCTATTTTTCCTCTTCTGCTTTTCCAATAAGCAACACTATAGTAAAATCACTGTGAGAACAGAAGTCTTTTACTGACCATGACATCAGTAGGGACATATTCAACATCTTAAAAAACCGGAACACAGACAAGTTTTGTTAATGTAAATCAAGAGGGGCAAATCTAACCTCTTCTGAGCTCATACAGATTTTTTAGCATTAACAGGAGCGCTTGAAGGTCAATTTCATAACTAACAGGAGGCAGTACTCGGGACACAGAAAATAACTGTTTAAAAAAAAAGATGCTGTGTCATTATCAAGACTAGCTATCGCATAAGCCCTAATCTTCATAAGAAGAATTTTGTGGGGTTTTACAGACCCTACTACATGAATACAGTATAATGGATTCAGATGTATGCCTTGTTTATTTGGCAAGGCATATATTATTTAATTGATACACAAATAATTCAGTAGGCAGTACTTTAAAGGAACATTCACAAATTATGAAGCACCATATAAACAATTTTACTGACAAAAGCTAATTGAAAACACTGCAATACCTACTCCTTGTATGAACAAAGACAGTACTCTTACACTAATACTGCTTTTCATTCTTTAACTTTTCTGGAACTCCTAGGAATTACCTCCTCCTCAGTGAATCTCTAAACCTCCCCAGTGAGCCATGCAAATAAAAAATTTAACTCATTTTTAACTCAAATTTGACTCAAGCTAATTCTGCTCTTAAAATTGGAAAATCTTTTTTGACTAGGGCAAGAACTGCAGGCCTTGGAGGTGTGCCCAATGGTATACTAAAGCCTAAATAATGTGTGAAAGGGGAAATACAGAAATATTTAGGCACTGTACACCATTCTTAATCACTCACTAGATTATGCTGAAAAGCATTATCTCCTAAGAAGATCCAGTATCAGCATCCTTCCATGAGCACTCTATTAGCCCACTTCTGCATCCAGTGAGCTGCAGCACAATCACTATTCAAAGAGCACTTGGAATTTTCAAGGCAGGCAATGTGTCTTATCCATGTTTTCCTGTTTCAAATAAAATACTAGTAATAAAATTTTGCACTGTTTATATATACAGTGCCAGATATGAGTGCTACTTCATTACAAAATAACAAAAAAATGGCTTCGAGGAATTAATTTACACCAGCTAGTTAGTTCTCCTAAATCAGATGCGACTGCCCTCACAGTCAAGATGTATTAGTAAAACAACTTAGCTTGAAAACTGAAAGCGATTGAAACTGATGTGTTTTACCTTGTGGCAAAGCAGTGAAGGCATACATATGTATTCAACTATGGTGCACCAGTCACAGGGAAACTAGCTCTCACAGAGGCATAAACCATTAGCAGTGAATTTTTGAAACTTATCTAAAAGGGACTCATTTGAATGACACTTGCATGAACATAGGACCTCAAGCACACAAACAAGACTGAACTCTTATGATGAAGAGGAACCTGGAGAAAAGTTTGAACCCGTCCTATCTCTTCATGCTGTTTGGAACAAGCACAGAGATTGAACCTATGGTGCAGAACCAGCTGTCAAAGCTAGACAAATCATCTGAGTTTGAGCACACAAGCCATGCACACAATGGAAAAGGAATGTATTCATTACTACTGACAAGAATTTACATATTCATCACACGGTGTTTTATATTTTGTCACCTGCACTTTCAATTCTGAATAAACACTCAGAAGTAGGTTCTCTTGTGTGTTGTTGCTTTATTTAACTCAGTGATCCCTAAACCAAAGGGCACTGAAAAAACCAGTATTTATAACACCAGTACTCTGTACTAAAATATCTTAATTGAAATCACTTCCAATAAACAATGCAACTTTGCTCCGAAGAGTATGTATAACAGTGAAAAAAATCACCTTCAATATTTCAATTATAATCTTTTAGATAGCATTTCATGTTACAGATAACTACTGAAATGGAGAGCTGCAATAAGCGTTCCTATCCCATTTTCCATTTTTGGTTTATAATTTCATCTCTTCATGTGCTGGCATATACAGAATGCCCTGAGAAGTCAGAGAAGCAACTGAACTTTCAGGCAGAAACTTCTTTCTTACTTGCAGAGTCAAGGCATAGTTTCAAATGCAGTTTGAACAGAATTTACAGTCCACCCCCAGGAAGGAGGTCCTGCTCGCCCTGACCAAGCTGGGATGGTCTTGACCACACAGAAGAAAATTTAACTCACTAAAAGGATAGAAAATCCAGCTGGCAGAAATGCACCAATTGTCTAGGTAAGCACACTGAACTGACTTCTTTTGCAGTCAGATTCATTCTGCCGCAGACAAAAGGGAGAACATGTTTTAAGTCAAGAGAGGGAAGAAAAGAAGGAAGATTTAAGGAGGAGCCATCGTTGCTGGTGGGAAGCTGATAATTCAGTTGAACTGCACCATGAAACTGGACCCTTTGCTTTCGGCCCAGGCAGCTGCCTGGTGCAGCTCACTCTGGAGTCAGACAAGCTCACAGCCAGCTGAGTGAAGAACCCAGGTCACCTCTCTGAGGAGCAGCTATGTGCTAAGCCGTGCATCTTGCTCTGGGGACAGGGAAGCAGGACAGGTCAAGGAGAACTATCTACCAATTCTCACCTGATTTTGGGACAGCTGTAAAAGGTTTTGTAGTTTATATTTTGCTTACCTAGGGTATCTGTGTTAGACTTCACATCAGGTATGCTTAATCACTCTTTAGACATCCCTGCAAGGAGTTAAGCAGAAAAAAAATGCTTTAGCTGTTTTTCTTCTATTATGTAAATTTCAAAATTTAGCACATTTTTCATGTTTTTAAAAGCTTCTTTTCCTGAGTTACTCCAGCCAACATTCTCAGCAGCTGAATTGTTTCACATGAAATTGATAAATATATTCTAACCTCAAAGGTACCTGAAACTGAGAAATGTTCCCTAAACACCTTATAACCTTTATTTCCCAGCAAAGAAAATGACTTGGGGGATGAGGGAAAGGCCATGGATGTTGTCTACCCAGAGTTTAGGAAAGCCTCTGACACCATCTCCCACAGCATTCTCCTGGACAAACTGGCAGCCCATGGCTTGAAGAGGTGTGCTGTTCCCTGGGTAGAAAACTGGCTGGCTGGGCCCAGAGTGGCGGTAAATGGAACTACACCCAGTTGGTGGCCACTCACCAGTGGTGTTCCCCAGGGCTCAGTACTGGAGTCAACCCTGTCTAATATCTTTATCACTGATCTGGATGAGGGGATCGAGGGCACCCTTGGTAAATTCGCAGATAATGCTAAGCTGGGCAGGAGTGGCCAACTGCAGGAAGGTAGGAAGGCTCTGCAGAGGGATCTGGACAGGCTGGATCAATGGGCTGAGGCCTGGGGGCGCTGGTCAACAGCACCTGAACATGCACCAGCATGTGTCCAGGTGGCCAAAAAGAGCAATGGCATCCTGGCCTGTGTCAGCAATAGTGTGGCCAGCAGGACCAGGGCAGTGATCGTACCCCTGTACTCAGCACTGGTGAGGCCATGCCTCAAGTTCTGTGTCCAGTTCTGGGCCCCTCAGTACAAGAAAGACTCTGAGGTGCTGGAGCGTGTCCAGAGAAGGGCACGGAGCTGGTGAAAGGTCTGAGGCACAAGTCAGATGAGGAGTAGCTGAGGAACGTGGGGGTGTTCAGCCTGGAGAAAAGGAGGCATGGGGGAAACTTAATGCTCTCTACAAGCACCTGAAAGGAGTGAAGTTGCACCAGGGGAGGTTTAGATTAGATACTAGGAAAAATTTCTTCACTGAAAGGCTGGTCAAGCATTGGCACAAACTGGCCAGTACATGGTGGAATTGCCATCCCTGGAAGTGTTCAAAATGCACGTGTGTGTACCACTGGGCTTAGTGGCAATCACAGTGGTGCTGGGTTAACAGCTGGACTCGATCTTTTTTCAACCTTAATGAATTTAAGTATCATCAGTCTGAGTTTCGATCTTTAGTAACCAGGAGTGATCTTCAAGGTGTTCTTATCTAAGGTGAATCTTCCTGATTTCAGAAATGCTCTTTTCCATGCTTGTCCAAACCACGCCACACACCTTCAAAGGACACATGAGCCCATATAGGAGAAATGTTTATTGCTAGTATAGGAAAGAAGTAGACTGAGTCAATTAATTGACAGTTTCTGCCTTAGAATACTCTGTTCTCCTTTCAAAATGAATGAAACAAACCAAGATAAACCAAACTTTATTCAGATGCTTAAGACTGCTAATCACACTCATACTTCCTTTCTAAAGTTATCTAAAACATTAAAAGGATGAAACCCAGAAGTCTACAAGACCAGAGACCACAACATAAAAAAGCCTGCACGTACTTTTAGGATCTTCTTTATAAAGTCTAACAGTTAAAAAAACTGTAATATTAGTTATATTATGACTACAAGCAAGAAAGGAGAGCCAAGGCTCCTGTCAACACATCAAGCACTATGTTGTTTACAAACATTGCCCAAATAATTTTTACCTCATTTATATCTCGCTTTGAACACTCTTGCAAAAGTTATTTTCAACTGCTGCTGTTTCAACCAGCAAGCCTATAGCTGCTTACAACAAGCACTGCTCAATTGCTCTACTGGTTTCCCCTTTTCAAATCAGACTAAGATCCTTGCCTTTACTTTTACAACAAAATTTCGGAAAAATGAAGTGGTAAAATGTGCTTTGTCCCATGGCCATTTAGCTAATGATACTGTCACAGCTTAAGCTCTTACTTCCTCCTACAACTTTTTGCAGGTCTACCATCAAGATCTGAAACACTGTAAAACTACAAAACAAACACAACCTTTCTAAAATTTTCCTTAAAAAAGATGTGTTGCTGACAACTATGTCAAATTAACAACATTAAGACTGTCAACATGATTAGACTGCTGCCTCTGCAAATGTACAATACATTCTAGTTTGGCCCCCTTGTATTCCCTTAGTCTTTGATGATCCCTCTGTGTATTTTCTTATTAGTGGTAAATTTCTGGGGCCAGGGAAAAATCCTCTTTTCAGAAGATACTCAGCACAGAAATGCTCTGCTTCTGTTCTCTAGGTACGGAGTAACATGAGTATCAGCATCTGTACTCACACTGATTAGACCTGCTTTACAAGCATAATCATTACACTTGTTCTCAAATTTATTTCTTGAGTGTTTGACAGCATTACTTGCTACATAAATAAATAAAAAATGAAGCCATTTCAAAAACATTTGAAAAAAATAATAGAATTATATATCTATCTCTTTTCCTTAGAAAAGCTCAATCCCTCCATCCACTAGAAGCAGCATCTAAAAGCAGGCATTTTGACAGAAGGCAGGCAGTAGACTTCCTCTCAAATGCATCAAAATGCATTTATTGCTTTTCCCTTTAATCTTCAGACTCCAAATGCTACCAAAATATTTTTGTCTGTAAGTTACATATTGTTAGTTTATGCCCCTAGTAAATGAGTTAGTGAGCCTTCCTGGCAAGACTCAGAGTTATTTTTAAATGTGTCACTATCCTCAGTTAGTGTAAACTGGGTGGTGGTGAATCTGGCATCATCAAGTCCAATGGTGTTCCATTGCTACTTTTGTTAAGCACTCCATAGGCCACCATGGCAGTGGAAATCTTTCATTAGCTTGCACCAATTAAACACCTCCTCTCTACTCCTTCCTCAGCTTTTATGTTTCAGAGTTTTCTCAATGTTTTAGTCAAAATAACTTATGAAATACTTACTTTTAAAGTATTTCAGGCTTACTTCAACTGAAATGGGTCAGGAAACATTCCCATGAGAGCAGATAGCAGTTTTGAGGGTTGGTAGTCAGAAGCACTAACCTCTCCATTAGTACAGTTAAGCTATATCCAGAAGACATCACTTTAACTTACCATTCTCCAGAGACAAAAGTTATACAACTTTAATTGTCCTGGTAGAAGGTTCCTATTAATAGTATTTTTAAATATTATACCAGTGTAGACTAAGGACTTTAAAAGTAGCAGCAGGGAGTATATTTCTTCATGCTTGTATGCTCAATTTTATATAAATGGTAACATCTCTCATTTTATTATATTACCCTGTTGGTATAGCTGCCCCACTATCAACTACCTTGATTCTGATGTAATACCCTCTAAATGAGTAAGAACAAACCACATCAACATGAAGATACAACATGAGAAAATTATGTCCATTCCAAAGATCTTCAGTTTACTTTGGAAAAAAGTGCCATACTCCGACCCATTTTACTGGTACAAAAACAATGTTTGTAAAATTCTAGTAGCTTAACTTATCCTGCTAGCACTGTTAAATCTAGAGTTTGACTCTGTATGTATGGAATGAATAATGATTCTTCTAATTACTATGTAGGGAATGTGTCTTAATACAGGGGTCTTTCCAGATTAAATCAACCTGTTGAACTAATGAAGTTACACAAGTATGTTCTAGATACTTTAGAGGTACAGGTATATTAACTAGTTATGACTGCAGAAGTTACTGTGAACTTTATTTTTTGTTCTTTTATCAGTGTGCTGGTTTTGGCCAGGGGACGGTTAATTTTCTTCGCAGTAGCTGGTATAGGGCTGTGTTTTGGATTTGTCATGAACACAGGGTTGATAATACAGAGATGTTTTTGATATTTCTGAGCAGTGTTTACACATAGCCAAGACCTTTTCTGCTTTTTGTGCTGCCACGCTGGTGAGGAAATTGAAGGTGCATGGGAGGTGGGTGGCAGATACAGCCGGGACAGGAGACCAAAGGTATATTCTATACCATATGACATCATGCTCAGTATATAAAAATGGAAGGAGGAAGAAGGAGAGAGAGTGATGAAATTTGTCTTCCCAAGTAACCATTACACATGATGGGGCCCTGCCATCACATCGGATATTGAGCCAGCTACCTGCCCTGGAGATGGCTGAACACCTGCCTGTCAATGGGATACAGTGAATTAATTCCTTGTTTTGTGCTGCTTGTGTGTGTGGCTTTTGATTTCCCTATTGAACTGTCCTTATCTCAACCCACGAGTTTTTCAGCTTTTACCTTTCCTGATCTCTCCCCAGCCCCACTGGTGGGTGAGTGAGCAAGTGGCTGCCTGGGGTTAAACCATGACACACAGTAAAGACAAATACAGGAAGGTCAACATGACTTTTTAGGAAAGCTCAAAAAGTTATTATAACAGAAAGCTAACTGGAAAAGAAGAAGAAACTTAATCTCTCCTGTAGTCATACTGCTTCAGTATTGAATGATTTCAATACATCTCAAAGTCAACTAAGGATTTTAGCTCAGGTCATCACATTGGGCTTACAGGTGCTCTGTACCTTAAAATGGAAACTAGTCCTCATTTCCATTATCAAACTAATCATATACTAATCAAGAATTCAGCATAGCCTATGCCATAGTTGTTTAATAAACTCCTACACATAAAATAGAATGCACTTAACAATCCCTCTATGATTAAACATGCCTGAGTTAGCGTTTTAATAAGTTAGAGAACCACCCAAGATTTCTTTATACTTTAGAGCAGTTTTCTGCAATGCTTTATACATAATAAATTAAGCCAAGGAATCCAAACACATTTGTGAAACAAATGATGCTACTGTGCTCAGTGCTTCATACAGGAAAAGCTCAATGAACACAGCAAGCTAAATGAGCTGTTCTTGGATTATTGTTCTATAACCCACATTGTTCAAGAGGGCAGAACAGCTAGTAGACTTAGAGGAGTAAGATTCTCTTTATCAATGAACTGAGGAATATTTATGTGACCCTTGACACCCAGTTACATACTGTTTTTTAAATTGGCGTGAGATCAAGATTTAGACAGTGCATATATATGAGACAAGCAACAACAGGAAACTGAAGCAGCTGGACCTGCAGGCAAGCAAAGGAAAATGAGATGCTTGCAAAAGCATAAGGGAGTAATTAAAAGGCACACGGCAATACAGAAGGATGCATTTGTAGGCATGCCTGTGCAATTAATTTAAAATCAGTGCTCTCACTACCTTTTCTTGTAAGCATGTGCTACAGTGGGAGGAAACTGAGAAAACAGAATCACTAGGACAAATTTTCAGATGACTGACAAATATTTTTAAAGTTTGGGCCACCAAAGGCATAGTCCCACTTTTAGGCCTTGGCTTCTGCTTCTGTTATCATGGTATCTCTAGAACCTCCCGCATCAGCTACAGGTGAGCTGACTCAGCTCATCAGTCCCACAACCAACTGGGAAAGGAAGGAGGAGGAAAGGCAAGGGGGCTGTCTGCAAGCCGAGTCTACTCACAGGAGCACTGGCTACGTGCCAGAGCTAGATAAGGAGACAGCCACTTAATCAGGTCAACCTGCCCTGTGTAATGTCAGCCACAGCCTGCATCTCCACCTGAAGCCTGCAAAAGGAAAAAAATGAGAAAAACCTCCAAACCGGTTCCCTGCACCAGAGCTGAAGCTGCACCATGAACGAGGACGAGGAAGTTCATCTGATTGAAAACTTCCGCATTCACTGGATTAGGTTTAGCCAGGTCCATTCTAGCTGGCACAGAAAGATCACACTAACATAGCGAACATGTGGAGGCAGTACATCCTCTATGGTATAATTACAGTATTTCATGAGAGGTAGCCCCACTGCTGGCTTTGTTCCAGTCTGCCTTCATGGTTGTATAGCTGTAAACTCATCTTCTGACTTTATTCACCCCACACCTAATAATTTTAACACATAACACACGAAAAGCAAGTAGAAGCAGAACCAAGACCACTTCTTTTTTGGAAAAAAGCCCACAGTGTTATAACAGCTTATCTATAATGCCAAATTGCCTGTACAGGTGTTATGCAAGGTGATCATTTGGAGTATTCACTGAACTACGGCCACAGATGAGGTAGCTGATACATGAAGGCACACTACAGAAATCAGCAAACCTCTTCAACAGCACTACTAATAACACAACCCCTACAAACTTGCACATCTGCATATCCATGGAAGTGTCCTTCAGATTTAAAAAAAAAAGCCGTAACAAAACAAAACCACAAACAAACAAAACCTCCATACAACAAAACGGAGTTTCTGACACACTCTTCCACTAAATCACTGTTGATATTGTCCCATATAGAATATTCTGGGGGATGAACTGATCAAGAGCAGCCCTGCTGAGGACTTGAGGGTACTCATGGATGTTGGACACAGCAATGTGCACTGGCAGCCCAGAAACCAAACGTCCTGGGGCTGCATCCAAAGCAGCGTGGGCAGCAGGTTGAGGGAGGGGATTCTGCCCCCCTGCTCTGGTGAGACCCCATCTGGAACACTGTATCCAGCCCTGGGGTCACCAGCACAGGAAGGACATGGAACTGTTGGAGTGAGTCCAGACGAGGCCACCAAGACAATTAGAGAGATGAAGCACCTCTCCTACCAGGAAAGGCTGAGAGAATTAGGATTGTTCAGCCTGGAAAACAGAAGGCTTGGCGTGACCTAACTGCAGTCTTCCAGTACCTGAAGAGGGCCTACAAGAAAGATGGAGAGGGACTTTTTACAAGGGTATGTAGTGACAGGACAATGGGCAATGGCTTCAAACTGAAATAAAGCAGGTTTAGATTAGATATTAAGAAATTCTTTACTGTGAGGGTGATGAGGCCCTAGAATAGGTTGCCCAGAGAAGCTGGGGATGCTCCATCCCTGGAAGCATTGAAGGCCAGGTTTGATGGGGCTCTGAGCAAACTAATCTAGATCATGCCATCCCTGCATGGCAGGGTGGTTGGAACTAGGTGATCTTCATGTTCCCTTCCAACCCAAGTCATTTTGTGATTCTCTGGTTTTTTCCTTCGTTATCCACTACACAGCATTAGATTTTGTTAAGAGGGTGTGGGTGTATTGTTATGATTTTTTTTTTGTTGGGTTTGGGATTTTTTAAACTCCTATGAACATGTGAAAAGCACTCTGAAAAACATCTTCATATTAAGTCAAATTAAGAGTCATGTTGACACACTGTCCTGCTAATACTTCAAAGGAAACATTGCCACACTAAATAGGGTAGTTCTCACACCACAAAGTTACTGCTAAAATATTAACAGCAACCTCAACTTATTTGGAATGAAACAACCATTTATTAGAGCTAATATGACAACAGCAGAGGGTTTGGCTTTATTTTTTTGGTGGTTTATGTTTTTCAAATTTCTACTTTAACTTCCAACAAAGGCATTCAAATGCTGAACTTAGTCCAGCCTGGCTTACTACCAAGTTGAACAAAAGTAATTTAAATTAAACAAATTTAAATAGCCTTTTAGAGAAGCCCTGGCAAAGTCAACAAAATCAATCTAAATATTGATACAGAAAGGCAGTCCTTAGACCACGACTTTCAGGAAGGAATGTACTTCCTTACAAAATCTGCAGCACTGCATCGTAATCTACACTGGACTCAGAGAGCAAAAGCCATCTTCCGGTCTCAGAAAACTGGAATTATAAAGAGTTTGGTTTTACAAAAAATGAATCCTTTGTTGATTTAAGATTTTGGCAAGTAATGCAGTAATCTTGTGACTAAAAGCTGATGACTGAAAGGTAAAAATATGGACAGGTCTGCATACACAAGAGTAAGAATTTAATTAACTGTACCTTTGCAGTTTTATCCATCAAATTCTACTGATATAATTCTGTTTTGCAGCAGGTTACCTTATGCCAATAATGTACAGGCACAATTTTAAAGTGCAAAAATCAGCTTGGAACACCACTGGGGGGGAAAAAACCATAAAAGCCTTATCAGAAAGTAACCCAGGTACAGTTTCATTTCCCTCGATGGTCACTGTTGGTTGCACACTGCAGCCTGTGTGTGACAAAAAGCAGGCAGCTCTGCCAGCCAGAGCCTGTGGCCCTGCACCCTCCCCAGCAGGTCACTGCTTCTTCACAGTGGATGTTACACCCACCACAGGCCTGAGAGCTCCCTGATCTGCATCAGCCGAAATAACTCGGGTTAGCAAAGGTCACTATTAAAAGTGCTTAAGCCAGGCTGGCTGCTGAAGCAGGACAGACACACACCCTGTACCAGCTGCAGCACTTGCCAGCTGAGAGCCAAACTTTGTCCACCAGCACAACAAACATGGACAAGTTGAGATGCGACACCACTCTAGTCCTTACACACAGTCAAGCTCCTTATTTAAGCAAGGGACGCTGCTTTTTTTCAGGGTTTTTTGACTCAAACATTAGACACTAATTTCTTTCTTTAGGTAGACTGCTTTCCTTCACAAATCCTAGGGCAACTCACTGGCAGCAAATTCACTGGCTGCACAAACTTTATTTACATAATACAATAAGCACACGAGAACTTAAAGCAAAAATTGAGTATAAGTATAGGGAACAAACTAATCTTACTATTGTAAATATGAGATTTCACATTATAGATGAAAGTCAGTTTCCACTGGACTAGCACATTACTACAAGCATTCTGTAGCTGTATTTCACATCTGAGCTATTTAACTGAATACTACAACATCAGTGGGGGTTGTTTGGTTTTGGTTTCCTGTACTCCTGTCTGCTCCCCCTGACCTTTAGTAACAGAATACAATCATGAAATAATTCATGTTGAAGGGTACTTCTGGAGGTCAGCTGGTTCAACCCCTTTTCCCCTAAAACAAAGTCAGATTTAGAGTTACACATGTTGCTTGGGGCTTTCTCTTCACAAGCTAAGAACTTTAAACAGAAAAATTAAGGCAGACTTTAAAAAAGCATAAAACAAAAACCATAAAAACCCCAAACAAAAAAACAATCTCCCATCCTATCCCACAATCTAGCCTGGAATATGACTATTCTTAAAGATATCAGAATTCCCATGAAACTTGTTCCCTTTAAGAGTACATTTCACAAGAAAACACAACCACTAAGAAAACAAGAAATACTAATAACAATCGAGGAGAAAAGTTAAAGCTAGTTAATTTATCTACTGTGAGCTTCTTTTTGTAACAAGCATCTTGATTTGTTGTTGCAGAATGAGGCAGACTTAGCAAGTGGTGTCCAACCATTCAGAGCAGTGTGCAGGAAGCGCAGAAGCAGGACTGCACATCCCTCCGGGTGACCTCAGTTACCTTCCTTACATTATCACACACGTGCACACATACAGCTGACCACCACCACATGAAAATACTTAGTCCTGTGATAAGAGAGGTTCGGCAATATCTCTCGAGAAAGATGCTGAGAGAAGCAGGCAAACATTTCACAGACCTTAAGGCTTCCCTCAAACAAGTGCCTCTGAGTAAAGCTGTACAGCAAGGAGCAAGCTAGGGGCTAAATGCTCTGTTGGACATTGCATGTGAAAACTGTCAACCATGGATTAAAGGGAGCGCAGAGAATATTTATAGAACTATTTTCAGAAAAATAACTTACAGAAAAAGCCATACAAAATTACAAAGAGTCACCAGATGAACACTGCCTGAACTGGCACAGAAATTGTGATGTTTTCCCACCGATCAGATACTTCTACTTATATAACGCTGATTCCAAAACCAGGAAGCTGTCCTACAGAAAACTATTTGAATTTTTTCCCACCTTATTTTTCCATGACAAGTGTGGGTGCAGCTCGTCCCGCTACACTACTTTCCCAAGTCCACTCCGCTTACATTAGTAGCCTAGGATCAGAGATTTCATGTAAGAAGACTGAATGCCTAACTTGGTTTTCCAAGAGTCAAGTCCACACACTCGTCTTGCAGTAAAACTAGTATCTAGACTTTTTTTCCCTCTTCTGTTGCTTACGTTCACTTGCACGACACATGGCATCTCCGCTATTCCCTCCACAACGCCCAAATGTAAGCGCATCCTGGGGCATGCGGCCGTGCTTTCTACACTTAAAGCAATATATGGCAACAAAGAGAAAATGAAGACTCCACAAACTCCGCAGCTTAGAAGAAATACCGCACCCAACGACACAAAATAATGAACAGCGACAGGGCCATCTAACCCTACAAAAATAATACCGGGTGCTGGCAGGACATACTACCTTAACCTAAAAAAGCCACATAGTCGCCAAGGATATACAAGAGGAGCGAACCGGCGGGGGTGATGCCGTCGGCAGGCTGAGTGGCGGGGGGGTTCGGGGAAGGGCACGG
>VYXC01009569.1:1591636-1668045 GCA_013397175.1 Platysteira castanea | reverse complement strand
GCGGCGGTGAGGGCGGGGCCCCGGGCAGCGGCCGCTAACGGGCCTGGGGCGGAGGGTGGGGGGGCTGAGCGCTGCGCCCGCCGGCGCCCGCCGGCTCCCGCAGCCCTGCGGGCAAGGGCGTAGCACCACACAATCATCCGGGTTGGAAGAGACCTTTAAGATCAGCCAGTCCAACCGTCCACCCAGCATTGCTGCCACTCGAACACCTAAACCACATCACCCAGCGCCACATCCAAACGCCCCTTAAAACACCTCCAGGCATGGTGACTCCGACGTCCCTGGGCAGCCTGTTCCAGTGCCCGACCACCCTAACGGAGAAATAATTTTTTTCTGATCAAAAAAATCCCCCCTGTTACAGCTTAAAGCCATTTCCTCTAGTTCTTTCACTGCAGGCACGGTAGAAGAGACCAATCCCTCACCTCACTACAGCCTCCTTTCAGGTAGTTGTGAGAGAGCCGTGAGGGCCCCCATAGCCTCCTCTTCTTGGGACTAAACAAACCCATCTCCCTCAGGTGTTCCTCATAAGGCATGTTTTCAAGACACTTCACGAGCCTTGTTGCCCTTCTCTGGATGTTGCAGCACTTCAATGTCCTTTTTAGAGTGAGGGGTCCAAAACTGAACACAGTTCTCAAGTGTTCTGCCCATCGAGTGGAGAGCACAAGTCTCCAAAGCCCCGCTGCAGTTCCCTGCAGGGAAATGGGAAGATGCCAGTGTTGAACATCACAGGTGGACAGCACAGCATTTTGGCTTTGGGGAGCTTGGTGGGCTCTCCCGGCTGAGGCAGATCCATAGGCAAGACTGGCAGATTGAAACGTGCAACATGATGGAGGCACACGCGGTGCCTTGTGCAGTCACCGAAGCAGTTCATCCAGCTGTGTCTGAAAAAGCTGCGCTTCGCCTGCATGGCAGCTCCAACTTCCATCCTTAAATGTCAACAGTGCCCTGAACAGCCCTTGGGAAGGCAATGGCCTGGCTGCCAGTGAGTGCCTCTTCCTGCTGGGGTAGTGCCACAGGAACAACTTGCTGCTGGTCTAGCTCTGTTTCAACATCTGTTTTGACCAAAGCTGTGTTAGCTAATTACTTAGTTTATGCTAATTATTTTTAATTACCTTGATTTTAAGTAGGAGTTCTATACTTTAAATACACCCGTTCTCCTCTTTCATCTGTTCAGTGAAGATGGTCTAGCTGTGGTCAGAGGTCAGCAGCAACTTCAAGATCATTTAGGCCACTGGGGCTGTATGTGCAATTTCATGATCTGAAAATCATTTAGACCATTTAATGCAATTTCTACTGAATCAGATGACATAAGCAACAACATCTGAGCAGCAGTGATAGGAAAAAACCCCCAAAGAATACAAGTAAATTTATATGTTAACATTAATAAAATTGTGCACGCTCTTATCTTGTCAATTCCTTTACTCTTTTCTTCCTACTCCCAGTCCCACAGCTACACTTGCATCTATCAACCCAAGCTCAAGATCACTAGTTCAGTCAGTACTTACAAGTGTATTTTGCTTTTTGATCAAAGACATTCCCAAACACCAAATGCAAATGAACTCAGTGAAGAAATTTTAAGTCAGAAAAATTAACTTGCTAAGCAATTTCTTCAAGTGTCAAATGTTGCAGCACTCTCCTGCAGCAAGGATTTATAGTCCTTGTCACTTCCCAAACTAGCTTGAGCTGTACATCCACTTTCTAAATTATGGAGCTTAGTGCAGTTTAATTTAACAAATGCCAAGTAATTTGCACCAAAGCTTTTTTAAGCCAAGTATTCTGATATCCTCAATACAGCAGAAATGTCACTGTAACCAGTAAAACACACTTTGGTTTTTTCTTAGCAAGTGACCCAATTCATACTTATCTGTATAGGAAGGCATGCCTGTGTAGCTGTGTCAGCCGGGATTACAAGAGACACATCCCCATCAAAAACATGCAGAGAAGCAAAACCCTTTCTGCTGTTACTGCAAGTTTTCAAAAATCTGCTTTCAAACATATGTCAGAGAAGTGTAAGGAGGCAGCATAACTAACCTGACAGAAAAATCTCTCCCTTCCATGCCCTGCTAAAATACTTACAGAATTAAAGAATAATTTAGGTTGGAAAAGACCTCCAAGATCATTGAGTCCAACTTTTAGCCCAGCAACCGCCAAGTCTACCACTAAATCATATCCCGAAGTGCCACATCTGCACATCTTTTAAATACCTCCAGGGATGGTGAGTCCTCCTCTTCCTTGGGCAGCCTATGCAGTGCTTGGCAACCCTTTGGATGAAGAGTTCTTCCTAATTTCTAATCTAAACCTCCCTTTTGCAACTTGAAGCCATTTCCTCTTGTCCTGTTCCTTGTTATTTGGGACAAGAAGCTGAGCACGTAGCTACAATCTCCTTTCAGGTGCTTGAAGAGAACAGTAAGGTCTACCCTGAGCCTCCTTTTCTCCAGGCTAAACACCCCCAGCTCCCTCAGCTGCTCCTCATTTGATTTGTGCCCCAGACCCTTCCCCACCTCTGTTGCCCTTCTCTGGACACGCTCCAGCACCTCAGAGTCTTTCTTGTACTGAGGGGCCCAGAACTGGACACAGAACTTGAGATGTGGCCTCACCAGTACCGAGTACAGGGGGACAATCATTGCCTTGGTCCTGCTGGCCACACTATTGCTGACACAGGCCAGGATGCCATTGGCCTTTTAGGCCCCCTGGGCATGCGCTGGCCCATACTCAGCCTGCTATTGACCAGCACCCCCAGGTCCTTATCCAGACACTCTGCCTGCTCCAAGCCTGCTGGGGTCATTGTAATCCAAGTGCAGGACCCAAGGCCAACAGAAGCTGTGATTCAGGCCTACTTTGACTGATACAGCAGAACTACATTTTGCAAAAGGATTTATTAATGTAACACCCTTCATTTGACTGTCACATAGACTTATCCCCTTAATTCTTTAGAATGATTTTTTAAGCAAGACTGATGTGCAGGTAATGGCAACAAATCCTGCCGTTTAAAAATCACTGAATACACAAATTACATAACACATAAAACCTGAAAATATTTTTAAAAGAAGACGCAGACTCAAATAATGTGAATTTATTTATACAAAAATGATGAATATCCACAGGAATATTTACAACTTTAAACTGCTTTCAGTTACAAAATAAAAATTCTATTCTTCCATTTAGACAGTATGATTTAGGACTGCTCCAAATAAAAGCCTATTTGGATGGTAAATAGGCAACAGCAGTTACAGCAAACAAATGCACTGAATGTGTCTTTCCAGACATCTCTTTACATGATGATGTAATACACATAGTTGAGTAGTTGACTTTCCATGCACAAAATATTTAGTAAAATGTGTTCCATAGCTGCTCAGTTTGTTTTAAGTCCTTTGGGCACAGTTTTAAGTTAAAGAGAATTCAAGACCCTTTAATTAAGAATTCAAGAAGCTTTAATTTATCCATGAATAAAGATGTTAGAACTAATATTCAGTGATAATGTTTGTCTCATACTCTACTAACCAATCTTAAATTGACTATGAACTATAGATTCTTGTAAGAAGAGGTAGCCAGGTGTCTAAAAACTTCTGGTCTTGTTTTAGTGTTTAGTCAAATCAAGAAGTCAATATTTTACTTTTGATGGTAATGAATCAAAATGGGAGGTGAAGTGGACAAATAGGGCAAGTTTGAAAAGCAACCATCTGAAAATGTTATGAAAATGCCTGTGTTGTGAGTTCCTCATATAACACAAAGCACTAATGTAGGAGAGAGGAAAAGAAATATTCAAACATGTTCACAAAGACAGTTTATTTCAAACAGAATGTGACTGCAATATGTATACTACTGTTTATAAGGCTCTGTTCCAATCTATTTCTGTCACAGATTTTTTGATTGATAACCACTTCTGGAAGAAGTCCTCTTATTTCCACAGAACATTTTAAACTATTTTCTCAATCTGCACCAAATCCTCTAGAGGTAGTTCGACGCCACACGAGGCAGAACTTGGGCACCTTATTCAGTATGTGTTTTGACTTTTATTGCTCTGTTTTGCAGCAGGGAAAATATCAAAGCATAAACTGTAATTAAATTAGCTTGCTCCTACCCAAATTTCTGATTCATTTGCTGCTTCATTACTTGCCATCTTCATTGGTGTGCAGTCCCTATGAAAACATGAAGAAGCTCTTTCCTTTGATATTATAAAATGGAAGAGCCACATCACATCTATGTTATATTGGTATCAGTTTTGTTTTGGATACAGTAAAAATCATGTCAGAAATCACCCTGAAGAGACATGGTAATAATTTACATAGCTCCAGTCAGCAGTTGTTTTTGAAAAGTAAAAGCCCTTTGTATATAACAAGAGAAATGTATTCATTTAACACATTTGTATTACAATAAAAGAGAATAAAGGCTTTGATCAGACTCCTACTGCATTTCCAACACTATCTGGTCAAATCTCTAGCATTCCTGAGGAAAGTGAGCTCTACAGCTCTAAGTTCCTGATTCATAAGGTACTCTACTGAAATGCTGGGAGTCAATGAAATTTCTTGTATAGTTAATACTAAACATTTAACTTCCAAGCCCACTACTAACATTAGATAAGCTCTTGGAAATTAGGCTTCTTCAGAGTTCTGTCAGTATCTTAGACCTGACCTTGAGGTATTATTGAGGGAATAAGAGAATTTTGGTTTGCATTTTCATTCTTGGCCTTTTTGTGATGAAAACTAACTGTTCTATCATCTCCTCTTTCTGCGGTGAGGCCACAGAATAGCTATTAACGTGGAATTCAAACTGTTAATTAGAAGTTAATTGCTCTTAATTTTGTTACCACAACTAGGTTGACTCAGAGGACTATGATAAGTGTTTCATACAGTAAAATTAACTGACTACATATGCATCACATTTGACATAAAAATGGCTTCCTTTCATGTGGGTTTCATAGTTCAAGTTCCATTTATGCTATTACAGTGTTAAAATTTTTTAAAAGCTAAATAGAATAAATGCACCAGAATCATCAGTAAGTATTTCCTAATGAGGTATACCGATGATTTTCTTAAAGAAAAAAACCAAAACCCAAACACCTAAAGCTGGATTGTTTTAAAGTGTCAAACAGAACAAATCGTATTGTAAACAAAAGGTATTTCAAAGAATCATATGCATTTTCAATGCCTTCTGCACTAAAAAAGTTCTGTTGTCTTGGTATGGCAATTCCAGTTTAAACGTAAAATTTAAATATACAATAGTTTAAATTTTTCAGAGAGGAGGGTGCACATATTTGTTTACCGTTCTTTCACCAATACTTTATACAGTGTTTTATATTGTGTATAGCATCATTTGACACAAAGTTTTGAAACAAAGAAGACATTTTGTCTTTGATTATCAAAAATGTATTTTTACTGTGCTTTCAGTTATTACTGGAAACATAAAACATAATACATCCTGCAATTGCTGGAAGATAGCTCATTTAGTCTCTTTGGCATCTGTAGTACTGTAACAGCTCTAGTGCCTTATCCCTGTAATTGCAAAGTGTTTTTAAAAATATTTTTCCCTTTTTTTTTTTCTAATAATTGAACCGTATTTTGTTTTTGTGATACAGAATTTGTTGTACTGTTTAAATGCACTGGGTATGCAAGATTTTAACTGCCATTCAAGGAAAGGAGCAGCAATATCATACAACTTCTCATAAAGGAGCTTACATAGTCAACAAAGATCCCAAATCTGTGAAATTCCTATACCAATCTTCTTGCTAAATTGCAAAGTGAACATCAGCAACTCAAGAACCTATACACAAATCACGAGGAACTGTACAACTGCAACGGATCTGTTTTGTCATTTGTTTTTTATAAAGCACAAAGTTTATGAATCTGTTGACCAACAATCTGCCATTCTGAGGACACTTTGGACTTCAATGCACAAATAATTCTGCCCATTTAAGTAAACATTGGAATTTAATAAATAACACATTTTGTATCAACACAAATACATACAATTCTTTAGAAAAATATTACTTTACACTAAAAATGCAACAACTCCTAGTCCTGACAAATATACAACTTTGTGTAGGTTGACATGGCAGGATTCTGTTTCTCTGAACAGATGCTGTAGTCTGTTTTATGACCATCCTTAGGCATTTTCCTTTAAACTTGCAGACATGATGCTGACACTGCTATAATACAGTGCCTTCTTGAAAAGCTTCTATCCACCTGTTAGAAAATTAAATACTGTTAGGAAGTTGCTGATAAAAGATAAATCTCATTGCTGTCACTAGCTACAGATTCACACAAAAAGTAACATCATACTTCCACTACCAGTTGGTCTGCGAGTGCAAATACCAAAATCTATCCCATGAGTCCAAACATACAAAGCTGGCTGGAGATATATTAAGTGTTGGTACAAGGCCATACAATAGAAATTTTTTTGTACCTCTCCCATACTGAAGTTACATGCATGAGAACAGGTGAAGCTGGGAAATCAAATGCTCAAAAAGTAGGCTATGCCAAGGTTCTGCATACATTTAAAGAACCCCCAATACTCCTTTCTCTTATTTCACTGCAAACATGATCTGGGAGGAATCAGGACACCACTACAACTGAGGCAGCCCTCTGCATAACCCATGCCCTCTGCTTTTGCAGCAGGTAAAAGCCAGGACTGGTGGGGCTGATGGAGGAAGTCACATGGCACACGGAAAGGCAGGGAAGGGCGAAGAGGGCACAGGGGGAAGTCCCAAACAGCTGATCCAAGGTGCCTCAAACTGGAAATTCAAAGTTAATATTCAGATACTCTTACTCCATACAGCTGTAGTTTCTTTTCCTACTTGATTAGGAGGGTGATAAACATCCTCAGCTTCTCAAGGACAGAAAAATTAAAGTTTTTGAAATGCTCCAATGCTACAGGACAAATAATTCTGTTTTCTGAGTGAGGGCTGAACAGTGTGTATGTAAAGTTAAGAGACCCACATAATAAGATTTTTCTTCCTGAGTGAAAATCTTGGAAGAACTGAACGACACAAAGACTGTAATTATCTTTATCATGGAAATTCAAACTGGCTTGGTATTCACAGGGTATCTAAACATTAGTCACAGATGTTGGCTCTTCCTTGCCCTGAGCATTTAATTTTTTAACTTTGTGCATGTTCTTTGAACTCAGGCTTTTGGTATGAACGTACTAATTATGTATTAGTGCTCATGCCTGTCTGCACACACAACTCAAACATCTACCTTACATTTTAGTAATACTTTTAGTATTTTCCACTGCCGTGTATACACTGAAAACAATTAAAGTGGAATACAAATGCAAAAAAAAATTTCATAAGCAGCTTAAGCGTTGAACATAGCACTGGAATTTAAAACCACATTGAAAAGTAAGCATCTGTTAAAATTTATTATTGCACTTAGACAAATACATCAGATATTCCTTTGGTCCTATCAGGAAAAAATAGTGTCCACTGATGCAAACAGGCCAACAGCATGTTTTTGTCTTTCCTTTTAATGCTGTCAAAAGCAGCATTTATTCTGAAGGTTCAGCATATATCCCTAAGGATATTAAACACTTGGAGAACCCTTGAAATTCAAAGTACTTAATGTTGTTCCTAACCTCAATGAAATACACTATGTCCAATTTCAAGTTTTCATCTGATGAGAAAAGCCATTGTCTGAATAGAAAAACAAAGCTATTGAATGCCTTGGGTTTTTTTAGTTTGTTTTATATAGTACAAATGAGGACACAGGGGAAACAACAGGACAGTATCTTAATTAACAAAGAAACATTTATACACATCTGCACAAAATAGTCCCAAAAATCAAATAAAGACTTCCAGATTTTTTTCGGTAGAGGAGTGTCATCAAGCATGTTCTCAGCTGTTCAAAATTTCCAGCTGTCTCGGATAATTTGTTTTTTAGAATGTTCCTATTTGCAGAAAACTAAACCTGCAGCCATTTGAATGTTCAAGTACTAATAATGGACTTGTTAATGCATCAAATCTATATAATAATGTAAAATTCATTTGGGTAAACTGCAGTGAAACCAGTCAGATAAGATAGGCATATAGGGAAGATAGCTTACATGTATTCCTTCTATGCTCATTTCTAGTTTACTTTATGAATCAGCTAAGGAATGTTTGCTACTGATTAAGCTGCTGGGTTATTTCATATGAAACAGACACAATACATAACTTGATAAATATGACTCCAAGTTCAGACAGGACTTGAAACAAAACAGCTTGTGTGAATGTTCTTTGAATTCAAGCTTTTGGTCTGAGTGCATTAAGCATGCCCAGACATCTGCACAGACACTTCAAACCTTGGCCCCCAGGTTTCAGTGTTGGCTTTATTTTTCACTGCCATATATTGATTAAAAATAACTAATGTTAACAGGTGAAAATAAAAAAAGGAACATATCTGTTAATTGTTAGAAACACTTTCTGGATTTCTCCAAAGGTAACATTCAATTTTCACTTGAGTAGACCAGGGTTAGAGAAACGGGCTAGGAAAAAGATTTCTTGCTTTATCTTTGACTTTCTCATTCTCCTACATTTGGTCCTTTGCAGAGGAGATTCTGCTTTCTTCATTTCAGAACCCTAATGAAACCAGAACCTTGTGTTTAAGTAATTTAAAACTTTCATTTACTTATTATATAATATGGATCTTTTATACATATGCTTAATGTGTGAATATTAACATTCACCACTTCGGAATTTTCTACAAATATGTAACAGAAATTAATTCAAATAGTGTCTTACTTTTGAGCTGAATGGGGATCATCTGCCTTGAATATGTAAAATAAAGTGTTTTTGTGCAGTAAATGGAACACTCTAGACTCTGAGTTTTCACCTTTTACTTCACTGACTGTGAATCCAAGTAAAGGCTGGCTCTCTAATGCTGCCACATCCTATGTAACAGGGGAAAAAAGGAAAAAAGACAACATTAGAGCTTGTAATACTTCATACGCCATACCACTGCAGCAGACAATACAACGAATTGTTATAGACACGCACAAAATGCCACTTTTTATATTCTCCGTGCATGAGTCAGGGGACAGGAAACAAAATCTCGTCGTCTTCAACATCACTGATCCTCTTTTCATTTCCCTGATAACATCTACCTTGGCTTTCACTGCATGGTCTCATCATTCTGCCTGGCAAGGACTTCTTGTATCAGATCAGCTCCCACCCGGCAGCAGAGCAGAGGCCCATCAAGCCCAGTGCTCTCTCCAGCAATCTCAGAAGTGAAGTGGGATACTATTAACTGCACTGAGTATGCTAAAAGGAAGAGCTGCAGAGGCAACTTGTGTTCTCAAGCACTGAAGTCAAGATCCAAATACTTTGAATGAACTAAACTTACTTCACTTTCTCTTGCTGGAAATTAACAGGATAGGGGAAAACAAGGTTGCTGAGTGTTCACAAATGGTCGTCTAGAAAAGACCCTTCCTCATTTATCTCAGTTACTTTTTTTTTTCACTCTTGTCTTTTTATTAATGAATATAATACACAACATTTTTGGAAAGGAAAAAAAAAAGTATTTTTATCCTGTGCAAATTCCAAAACAGCGTTTAGTAACTAGGAAAGGTCCTGCAATGCTTATAAACAGAAGAAAAAAAATAGCTAAAGCCCCCCAAAATGTACATAAACACTGACACATCAGGTAAAGACTTTGGTAATTGCCTCTACAGTGAAACAAAAGTGTCCTGTGACAGCAGCATTTCTTGATATTGGAAAAGAGTCAAGTAAGGCAGAGCAATTTGTTTTACTGTCTCAGGTCTTCGTACCACAAAGAGGTGATTTTTTTACCACTGATCTTTCTATCACTTGGAACTAATAGAAGTAGTTTAAGTGGCTAAGGCCAACACTGCACCTTCCCTTAAGACTCTAAATAATGTCTCCTGCAATGGCTCACAAAGATGAAAACTAAGGACAGATATTCCTCAGTTTAAGAAAATAGGAAAGAGTTAATTTTGTGATTGTGAAATGCAAATTGAAGCTACTCTGTAAGGTTGATATCTCAGAGGAAGCCAAGGAAAAGAAAATTTAAGGTGACTGCCACAGACTGGTCTTTCTTTACCTCTGCTAATGTCTCTGCAATGGCCAGAAGAGACACAGTGCTCTGAAATAATTTTCTAATTGATGTAGAAGTAATTGTTTTCTACATAATTATTTAAGCTATTTTTAGAACTACTTGGGTTGGGGTTTTTAGTACTGCCAATGCTGTAGTGGAAATAACATCACAGGTTTTGGACATAATTCAGAAGTTCTAAAATAAAGGTTGGCAGGAACAACCCAGGAAAAAAATCTGAGAACAAACCAGGAAATAACTAGAGTGGGGGTGGCGTAGGGTGAAGAAGGATAAATCCTTGCGTGGCCAGGATGGGTTGGGCCTTACATTTTGAAAGAAAGTGAGGGATAGCAATACCTTAAAAGAGACGCTTTGGATATTTTGCTGTTGAAAGCTACTAATAAACTATAACAAACAATACAAAAACCTGAAGCCCAAGATCTGTCAGTGCTACGATACATCCATATATATTACCAAACATTCTAAGATGCAATAAAACTACATCCTCAGCACATGCTGGGATGTGCAGACCATATATATATATATGTATATATATATACATATTTAAAAAATATATATATGTTAGAGATTACTCCACACTGCAGTAGGGCTACACATTCTAAATAAAAAAGCAAATGCCATTACATAAGATGCATTTCTTTTATATCAAATAAGTACTCCAGGCTGAAGACAACAGTTTGAGGAGAAGTAAAGAGATGTAGTTTACTCCTTTGCCAAGCATTCAAAATACCTTATGGAACTGCAGACCAAGATATTTCAAGATGCTTTTATAATGTTGGCTTTGCCACTAGAACATTGTGATGCATCTAAACAGATCCCCCATCTATTCAACTGACTCAGAACATACATACATCCGGGCTATGGTGTGCAGTGCAGAGGTACTCAAAGTTAGGTCTGGAATCAGACACAGCACAGCTATATCAAAGTATTATGGTATCGAGCTCACTGGGCCTTCTCAAAATACTGCATCACAATCAGATCAAATACTGTAAGGTGATCCAATTTTATAGCTTGTTTCTAGATCATAAGAATAAACAACTTTGTTACAAAGACAGTATTATCATTGCATATTTTATTTCTAATATGTTGTCTCTTACCTCACTAGCAGCATATGTGTACAGCACCTTATTTTTTATAACAAACCATAGATGTTTCCATGGTTTTTTACTGCCCTTAGATCTGTGTAGGTAGCCACTCATTGTAGAGTCTTCTGTATTTGCTGAAACCTGAAGAGGAAAAACAAAATGAATCAACAAACCCTAAGAGTACAAGTTTTCACAGTACAGCTTTTTTTATTTTTAACAGATTTCCAGAGCCGTGCCTGCCAGAGACTCAAATTCTTACCTGATCTCAGGTTAATGTTGCTCACTAACTCCGATAAGATGAAAGAAAAATTATTTGTCTGCTACTATCTATCTGGTCTGGAAGAGAGGTTTCCACAGTCACTAAAGGTTGGAATCTAAATTGTCTCAGGACAAGAGAGACCTGAAACACTGAGGACCATGTACAGCTGGAGAACACACATTCCTATTCCTAGAAGTATCATAGAATCACAGAGTGGTTTGGGTTGGAAGGGACCTTAAAGATCATCTCATTCCAACTCCCTTGTCATGGGCAGAGACACCTTTTCCTAGACCAGAAATGGCTCAAAGTCCCACCTAGTCTGGTCTTGAACACTTCCAGAGATGGCGAGTGCACGACCTCTTTGGGTAACCTGTTCCAGTTCCTCACCACCCTTACAGTAAAGAATTTCTTCCTAATATCTAATCTAAACATACCCTCCTTCAATTTATGAAGGGTCTCCCTTGTCCTATCACTACATGCCCTTGTAAAAAGTCCCTCTCCAGCTTTCTTGTAGGCCCTCTTCTGGTACTGGAAGGCTGCTCCAATATCTCCCCGGAGCCTTTTCTTCTCCTGACTGAAGAATCCCAACTCTCTCAGCCTGTTCTGTTAGGAGAGGTGCTCCAGCCCTCCCTCAATTTAGCAGCCCTCCTCTGGACTTGTTCCAACATGTCCATGTCCTCATTATGTCGGGGACCCCAGAGCTGTACTGCAGGAGGGGTCTCACCAGAGTGGAGTAGGGGGGCAGAATAATTTCCCTTGCCCTGGTGGCCAAGCTGCTTTGGATGCAGCCCAAGACACAGTTGGTTTTCTGGCCTGAAAGTGCACGTTGTGAGTTATGCTGACCTTTTCACCCACAAACACCCCCAGGTCTTTCTCCCCAGGGCTAGCCTCAATCCATTCTTCACTCAGCCTGTATTTGTGCTTGGGATTTCCCTGACAAACAAGCAGGACCTTGTGCTTGGCCTTGTTGAATTTCATGAGGTTCACACAGATGCACATCTCATGCCTATCCAGGTCCCTCTGCATGGCATCCTTTCCCTCCAGTGTGTCAACTGCAACACACAGCTTGGTGTCATCAGAAAACCTGCTGAAAAAAATCACTTCCTCCCATTCCAAAGACCTACAGTAGCAGGGTTTCACTCTGCCTTTCCTAATCATAAACCAAGAGCTGAGTTGGTGTTAAAAGTCTTGTCACTGACTGGTGGTACAGAGGTAAATCACAATTAAGGGAAACACAAGGAAGCAAGAAAGAAATTACAATTTCAACAGTATCTCTGAATCACAGTCTCACGGGTGTTTATGCACGTTACACACTGCTTCATAGTTCACATCCCTGCCTATTTAAAACTAAGGCCCAAACCACAGAGACACATTTTGACTTTTGATTCCAGGTAAGATGGTTAAAATAAGGGGTTTTTTTTCTACTCTTAGTATTGATGATATAATACCAAAAAGGCACCACTTTTGACCAATAAAACACTTACTTCTTTGAGGGCTGCAGGAATTTTTTTCTGCTTTCTTCCAGAGGGAATACTTTGTAATACTGTAGACAAGGCACTTGATGGAGATTTATGGTTGACTGGGGATCCAGTCTTAGGAGTGCACTGGTTATCTAAAATGCACAGGATGAATATATTCATTTCATGTCACAGTTGACTAAACACAGGCAATTCATTCTTGGACTTTTCTTCTTAGAAACAGCTGGCATTTTTATTCAGATTACAATGTTGCAATAGTAACACCTAATCACGTTAAATTCAGCACTGAATTAACTTTTCAGTGTTATCATCAACATCACGAGTTAGAATTCCCCAAATCACAATCATACTAAAAAAAACACAGGAAGTTTAAAACTACACAAATTGATCTTGTTTGTTTTCAAAGTCTGTTTTCTTGTTGTTGAACTGCCTTTGCTCATATTTTACAGTTGTCCTCTACGTTGTCTGTACTTTATCTCTGTCTTTCAATTCTCTACATCTGTTAACTTCTCAACCTTATTCAGTAGAGATGCTCCTCTTCCAGCACACACACACTTCTGGCGTTCTCATCTCCCAGAATATGCTTTCTCCACTGCCACAGCAGTTACTTCATCTCTTTTGGAAGACTTCGGCCACACTTCACTTCTTCAAAACCCCTTTTTCTAGCAACACCCACCACTTTTTTTACAGCTGCAACTCTAGGCTACTTCTAGAGTTGTCCCTGAACTCGGTGAGGCTCTGAAATAATGAGCAGAACAGGAGAGCAATGGGATTGCCAGCTGTACTGCACCTGCTCCCCAGCCCTTTTCCAGCTAAGGCAGCTGCAATTGCCTGCAGCACAGCAGCCTCTAGTGCCCAGCGCACACACCTGCAGGTGGTTCAGACAACGGCCTTCCCCACCACCGCAGGCTCACGTTGTCATTTCCTGGGTTTTCCATACTGCGTTCCGCATCCCCATGAGAAATGTCACCTTCAACATGCTGGGATCCATAGCTTTATTGTTTCACCAGGCACTACAGATTTCCTGATACCTTAGAGAGCTGGTGTAGCACTGGAGCTTCTGCCAAGGGAAAGGCAGCAAGCTCTTTCAGTCTGTTTACAGCTCATTTGTGTACTTTATACCAGAGTATCTCGACTTAATTCACAGCAAGTCCTGTGAGATGGGACTGGATTCCCATCTTACTGGGAGGTGCTTCCTTTGATTTTACATTTGTTTCTGCATAGTGATATGAAGCTTCTTCAAAGAGGTGTATTAGGGTTTTCTCAGGATGAGGATACTGACCCTGGACCTCCTCTCTTAAGCAAGTTATTACCATTAGGCTATTCAGCCATTGCTTTCCACTAGGCACCACATTCTCTGAAAGTGTTTCAATGAAACTGCTCTAGCTGTGGTGTTGTATGTGGAATTCCATGTTGCCAAATGTTCAGTAGGCAATGGTTAGGAGTTTGCTTTCAGACCTGAGATACAGATATGTCAAATCCTTGAATTCCATATGAGAAGCTTGAGAGTGGCTTGAGGCCAGTTTATAGAACTGAAGAGACTCAGCTTCAGAAAGATTAAGGCCTATGTCTCTACAGAGCCCCAGAACTTCAGCTACCTCAACAACTCAGCTGGCAAAAATGAAGTTTACAGACTTACAAGTTACAGATTCATGTACACATGAATCCACTGGGAGAGGTCAGGATAAGCTGCAAGGACTCTAAGGTCACACTTGCACCCTGTCATTAATGCAAAGCAATGCAACACTCGTTATCTGAAAAGCAAAGCAGCATAAGCTACATGTCACTCTCATAGGGTAAAGGCATACTCTTCTGCAAAGGAAGAGCCAATGTACTGCAAATTCATTTCCTAGCTTGCTCCACAGAAACTTGTTTGGCATCTTAGAATCTCAGATGCCTACCATTTTTTCTGGCACGAGGAAAATAAAGCACTTGAACTCACCAGTAAAGATGAGGCATAGACATACCATGTTAATAAAGGCCACAAAAGTAGGACAGTTTGTAAAGACTTTCTTTACCTTGCTTTTGTAGCTCCTTGAAGCAATGATCACATACTCTTGCTGGTTGGTTTTTCATATAGTCTAAACCATGTTTGTTTGATGAACAAGCTTGACAGACAATCTGGAAACAGACAGAAACAGATAAAAGCATTATTGTACATGATATGTACCTGTAAATCACCAAATACCCAAAGACATTCACTTCATCCTGGTTATGCCCATAAAAACCTGAAATAGGCACTATTTTACAGTGCAAATGCTTTAAGATCTTGGCTTTCCCCTGTGTCTTTATGTTTAACATGCTGTCCTTTCCTCCTCTAAATGATAAAAATTTAAATATTAAAAAAATATCAGTGAATTACGAGTCAATAAGCCAACATTAATGATCCATAAGAAACAGAACAAGCCTACTGTGTTACTGAACTATTTCAACCATCAATTTTTTGAAATAGCTAAAAAGCCATCGCTCTCTTGGTGATTTCTTTACAACACAGATGTCTCAACTGCATTGCACTCTACTTTTGTATTCTCACTAGATTAAACAAAAAAGATAAAGTTTATTAGATATAGCTTTCGTAAGTATAAAATATAAAACAAGGTTGGTATTAACTTAAAATAAAAAATCATTATCTTATGAAAATTAGTGAGGAAGATATTTCAGCTAACATTTGTGCGTATTATGGAATTGCAAAAGCAACCCTAAATAACATTCTGGAATGCAAAATAAATAACGTGGAGCATGTTGAAGGTTGAATACTGGTCTGTCATAATACCTGTCCAAAGAACCCAAACCCCAATGACCAACCCGAACATGTTGGTTCTAACCCACATAATTATGTCATAGTACAGGGTTGCTTAGAAGAGTAGTTGGGGTGATGAGGCTCCACATGAATGTCATACAAGGAACACGAATGACTGACAGAAAAGGTAACCACAAAATACCCAACCTTTCCACATGCCCTGCAGTGGTGCCTTCTCCATGTCAACGTGAATTCACTCGTACAGATCATGCACATCGTGGCTCTCGTGTCAGGGATCCAGATTGGAGCCTTTGATCCCAGAGGACTATCTTCTTCCTGTTTCTCTGGATCTGCCTGAGAGAACATAGGCACAGTATCATTACATTCAGTGAGGAGAAATGAGACTAGTATTCATCAGTGATTACATATATAGGATAATGCTAATGGTATTAGAAAGCCTTCTCTGATAAATTGTCATGGTCTTAAATGTTATCTGCTATTTCATCAGTGACCATTATAATGCAAGCCTGACAACAGAGATGCATTTAATGACTTTCAAGCTTCACCAGCCTATTGACTGGATCAATAGCTGCTTTATTTTAAAATCTTTTCATTTCATCTTTCTGTGCACAAGGCTATAGAGAGAACTGTGAAAGCTGATTTGGGTTTTTTTGAAGAAAATAATTTTAAATTTATGCAGTAGATAACATTGTGAAATATTCTGTTCTACCGTCTGTTCAATTATTTACCATCCTACTTTATTATTCGTCATGAAATACCTCGTTTCTCTAAACACCTGTGAGGAAATTTTATATTCAAAAAGGGAACAAACCAACAATAATGGTGGGATATACCTCTTCAAGACTTTTGCTTGGATTAAATGTGATTCTCTTTTTTGTATATTCTTCAATCGACTTGGAGATAGCTTCTAACCACTCATCTCTTTCTGTAGCAGAACTGTTGGGAGTAAAAAACCCACAAAAGCAATTTATTAACATTTAAAACTAAGAAGCAAGTGTTGATTAAAATTCCATGAACTTTATTGCAAATTGGAGTAACTCTCTTGTAATTTCAGTTTAGAGACCATCTACAACTCCTACTGAAACTGGCATTATTTTTTAACCTTTGGCATGGTGTTAGTTATTTATGTTGACTAATATTAAAAAAGATTTCTGTGTCTGTTTCTGTCATGTGGACTCCCTCCTTCCCTTTCCTCCTTCCAAAATCCCTGTGATTATTTCAAGGCTTGTCTGTCATTGCTTCCCCCTCCTCCCCCAACCCTTGAATAGCTTGAGTAATATTTGTTTAAATGACGCTCCCAGAACAAAGGCATGGGCCCTTCCTCTTGAAAGCAACCTGAAATTTCAACAAACCTTTTTTCTCCCCACTTCCTTCTGTCTCAGAGTGCAGTTTCATATACCCAGCCCTGTGAAACTCCAAGCTTCTGTCAGATAAAAACACACTGACTCTTCTTCTGCCTTGTGCTCCTATTTGCTCCTACCAGGTCATGCTACTTTCAAATAATTCTTTTTTTTTCCAGAAAGTCTCCATTGGATGAGCTAATTCAAAGAGATCAACAGATAAGCTTACTCCATCTCTTTATCCCATAGCTGGTGGATCACTAATCAAGTGCAAGGAAAGCATTAGGCTGAAGTGGCACGGCATGAGGAGCAGAGAGCACAAGGAGTACCTGGCACAGCAGGACCCTGCAGCTATACTGGATTCTGTGCAGTGCCAAAGCACCTCCTCTGGCCACGGGCACACCACCATTTTCATATATCTATGCTGCTCCTGCTGCAAAGGGCAGCCTACTATCCTTTCAGCCACTAGGGCTTATTTTCACTCTTGTGCCAAAACACACAGAGTTACGCAGTGGGCTGGATTGTGAAACAAATCCGTATTAAAGCAAGCCATCAACCTGCCCTTCCTCTGGATCAATTTACCGACTAGGTAAATTCATCACACAGCTGAACAACTACTTGTGCCAGCAACACAGAGAAAGCTCTCAGGAACGATTAAGCAGTTTTGCAGCACAGGAACAGCTACTGTTTAAGATGCCATGCTAGCTTAGAAAGGGTTTCTAAAATTTAAACAAGAATCCACTCCCAACATTTTTTTCTATTCCCCACTTTTTAATTGGTATCAAATAAATTAATTTGTTTAATCCAAAGAATTGAACACAAATATATAGAAAGGAAAGTCAGGGAAGAGGAAAGCAATGACTTACACAAATATGGTCTAACACCAATTATTATTTAATGGTTTTGTTGGTGAATTTGGAGGCTTTTATAATCTTTGAACCTTTAAGGAAAATATTTTGAATGGGGGGTTTGAATGGGATGAAACTGAATACTATACTGAATCAGAGAGGACAAATCTAGTAAAGTAAACATACAGGAAGCCTGTGAGGCACAAGTAAAGAAGAAAATGATCTAGCACACACAGCAACAAAATCAGAACAAATGGAAAGAAAATAAGATACATGCAAGGGCAAAGCAATGCATTAGTGTCTGCCTCAATATCTCATATTCTGAGTGGAATATTTTATTCAATCTATTTACCTTTGCTTCCTCATCCAGAAAGAACAACTGGTCTGCATTAACTATGTAATATTCATAACTCTAATCAAGTCCTTTGGCTTCTTCAAAATCTGGTTACATTTAATTAGATTCCTCTAACTGTATTAGTTGATGAAATTTAAAGTTGGCACAGGTTTTGGAGATAACACACCACCACTACCACCACCATCCCCCGATCATGTGGGGACTGCTCCATATGGAGCGGCTTGCACAATGAGCTACAGGCTTACAGGCTAATATTTCACTAGGAACCTCGTGCTTGGTAGGTTTTCTAGTGGTAGCCTTTAGGACTGTTTACAATCCTTCAGAACTTAAGAGCAAAGGTGGTGCCACTGGCAACTGAATTGATGCAATGGTTTGCTGCAGCAAGACTGGCAGTTTCTTCTGCTGTCACTCCAGCCCTCCCCCGCAACTGCCCAGCTCTACCGCTTCCCTTGCTGCAGGTGCAGTAATTGTTGCATCCTTCCAAAAGTGATTTTGTTTACTAAAATTGCAGAGATTTCTTGGGTTTTTAAATAAATAAATAAAAAAACCCCCCAATGTGTAAGATTTAACCTAATAGTAGAAAGCTTCAAAAGGACTGCAGAGAACCCCAGCAATGGCTACTACTGGCAAATGTGTGTGCTGGGGGCACACATCCAGCTGTCCAGTGGAGCTAAACAGCTCAGTGGCCTCAGGAGGGCACTCAGAAGTGTGTCCCTCTTGTTTGCAAGATCAGAGTCTTACAGCACCTCTCCTAGCTGAGCTAGTCTTGCCTGACTATCCTTAGTTAGGATAGGAAGAGATGCTACCTCTATTTGCCTGAGGTAGCTCTTCACCAGCCTTACTGAGGGGCCAGACCACATCAGGCTGGCACGACTGCTGCTGCCAGGACCAAAGCTTTACTTCTGTACAGTGCTGTATCCTGCAGATGCACGAACTTGTTTTTCTGATGAAGAGATTTCTAGTACAATTCTGCATTGTACTATGACAAAAAATTCACATTCCTACAGATATCCCAGGAAAACTGAAACCTCAACCCAGACCAGATAAAGCAGAATACTAATGCAGTCAGTAAAACTAAACCTGAAGTGACAAAGAATCTTGTCTAGGCATTAATCTGTATTTCTGTTATTAAATGGCCTACTTTTTATTACTAGCAATTTTTCACCAGCCTAATTTTTCACTTCCCTGTCTCTGCTCTTAGATCATTTCAGAATCTCTCCTTTGGTGTACACTCCACATAATGCTTATTATTTGAAAAAAAAAACCCACAGAAATGAAATTTGTCTCCAGTGTCTTTAAGACTAATTTGAACAGTTTTGAAATTAAGATTTTATTTTTTTTAACCACATAGGACCCAATAAGCTGTTAAAATGAGGCATCATTCAAAGGAAGATGTAGCCTGGGTTGACAAGATACAAATTCTCTTCTCATTTAGAATATTTATCAATAGGAACAACATAGTTAATTGGGAAAAATATAAGCAAGCATCTGTTGCTGGTAGTGTTTTTCAATTGCTTCCCTCCTACACCACAACAGGCCCAATTCTGGTGACAGACAGGAAACAATCTGAAAACCATCATTTACATCTGGGGCCTCCAGCACCTCCTTCGTGCCATGTAAATGCAACCTCTGTCTGTCACTGTTGTGTAACTTAGGGCTCTTGCACACGCATGGCTTCCAGCAAGTATAAAAATAACAGAGCTGAATGCTCCCCAAAGATGCAACATCAACAACACTACAACAAAAACAAATTGCAGCAGCCTTAGTTGGTAATGTGAGATTAATTCCAGCAATTTCAAGGTTAAGACAAAAGCATGTCACAAACTATGCCAAATTTAATGAGAATGTTATATATAGGGGTTTTCCCCTACGGAGCAGCACATCTTTCCCAGGAATTGCTTTTAATTTACCACTTAATCATTTAATCAAAAAGACTAGTCTGTCCTGTTTTGTGCAAAATAGGTAGCTTGTATGTTAAGATGATAGTATTTTCAGAAGTTCTGATTATTTTTTTACAATTTTTCAAAACAACTGAATTAAAAGTGAAACACTGTTTCAAATCAAGCAGAGATAAATCCGCATTGCCTACTGCCATCGCCTGAATGCCTTCATGTGTCTGTGTGACATCTAGTCACCAAGGCACCTAAGCAGCACAGACCTGTTCATACTACACTGGAGCAGAATCATACCCTAAACTGTGAAATGCATTTTTTTTTTCCCAGTGTGCAGAAGAACTACAAGAAATATTTAAATTTGTTGAAGAAATACAGAATTACTCATTTCAAGTGTGTTGTTATAAATAACTACTGCTCTGACAATTCTACTTCCTTTGGCTCCTTTGATGATGTTAACCTTGGTCTACCCCTCAGCTACAGATACTGCTATCTTTGTGCATTCTCATGTCAGTATTTACAAGGTCACACAAAAAGCAACAGTCTGCTCTTGCTCAGCTTTGCTAAATAAAAGAGAAAACATGTCTTTCTTCATTGGTATCAGCACTGTCACAAATGTCAGAATATATAAAACTTCAACTCAAGCACCACAAAAAACAACAATCCACAAAACCAGGCCTTTGCTAAAAGCATCTCAGTGAAGGTGACCAGATCTGCCTGGGCTTAGTGACCATATATTCTTTTGCTGTTACATAGAGAATTTGGTAACATAGAGCATATTAGTAATTTCAAAAGAACAAAAAACCAAAAAAAATACTGAAAAGCAAAACCTAAAATAAATTAAATTTAAACCCTCTCAAGGAAAGGCAGTGCTAGGGTAATATTTCAATTTATTTGAAGCTTCTGGAAGTGCAGCTAAGGTGAAAAAGAGGAACCAAACAATGGTTTTATTCACTCTGATTTACTGATTCCCTCTATTCTGTAATCACTCTAGCCAAGGGTAACTTTTCATTACACTAAGTGCAAAACAAGCTCTAAAAAGCTTGTGTGGCCTGTTTGAAATCACACAGGTTTAAAATCATTGTTCATTTGAAAGACTTACCTCGCTGAAAGAATGAAGGATCTCTCTACACTTTCAATGTTCAGTTCATTCTGATATGCTTCCTGGGTTGGCTTCTTAACCTTCAGCCAAGAGAGAAAGCTTCACATTAAAACTGAAACGGTACTGTTGTCGTTGCTTTGATTTTAATTCCTGTAAAATCTCTTACATTTTTATTGCAGAGGGGCTACACTGGAGAGAAAATACTCAGAAATAGGATACCAGTCCAGAGGGCCCAGCTACACTAAGATTACATGCAGCAAATCCTTTTATTTCACTGGCCCTCATACAATCACTGGAGACGTACAGTGGGAATGAAGCTCCAGAGGTGTCGGACACCTCCCACACATGCCCAGGCATGTTGCCCCCTAAACACCTCCTGCAACTGGGCAAAAAGAGGCACTGGTTCTGCTGCAGGATGAGATGTAGCCTACTGGTGTACCCCAGAGTGGGCAAGGGCTGCACTACCCTGCTGATCCTTCCGAGCTACCAAATTTCAAATATAAGGGGGCTTAAAAGTGAAGGGTGGGTCTGAGCCACCCCAAGACATCTGCTGGCAGGAGAGATTTTTGTAGTTCTGCCTGTGGAACTTTGGACCTGAGTGCCAGTTCTGCACTGCAACTGGACTTGGTGATTTTTTCTGACAGGACTGGAGACAATGATTCCCAAGGCAATGATCTGTTGTTCCCATTAACTGTCATGTCAATGACTGAGTCACTATATGGCGTGCATGTCCCTTATCATTAGCCAGCAGGGCTCAGGGCTTAACTTTGATGCTTTTCACAAGAGCTCAGGAAGAAAACCCGTATCTTCCCTTACAGTTAGCAAATCTCTGTAAACCACAGAGAACTGATCCACCAGGATCTTATCAGGCAAAGATGCCTAATCTCTGGGTGTGAGCAATCAAAAGCAGTTAAAAGGCAAAAGTGAGGCAGTCTAAACAAAACACAATACAAAAAATAAGTAGGCAGACTGTTCCAGAGTCTGGAACAGGACATCATTGGGTGAAACGCAGCCAAGACAATCCTGTGGCAACAGAATATTTAGGGAAACCTAGACAGCAATCCCCAAGGCCATATTATGCAAAAAAGGTTAAGCCTGTAGGATTGCTCTGGAACATGAGCATATTTAATATACCTTGCCAACAGTAAACACAGTGGTGTCTTCAAAATTTGAAGGCCTGAGTTTAGGCAGATTTAAAGAAAGGCTCACTTTAACAAGTGACTCACCTTCATTCCAGCCAACGAAAGCATGTTGTTGAGTTTATACATCCCTGACTGAACTGGAGTAGTATACAATAGGGCATCATTGAACTGTAACACAGAATGCTTTTTAATGACTAAAGTTTGTTAAAAGACAGATAATTTCAGATGCATTTTACTGGAAGTAGAGAACTCCTACAGCACTGAGATAACTGTCCAGAAGGGCATCCTCTACTTCCTATTATTCCACTTAGAATCCAAGAAACATATTCTTGTATGAATTTAGATAACAATAGGTATCTATTTATATCCTCCTTGTGTAAATACACATTTGGCAGGAGTAAGCAGTGCACAGATGTCAAAGAACAGGCTGTCAAAAGGGACAAAAATGTTTCTCATGTACACAGGTATATAATACAGCAAGCTACTTTAAAAGGATACTAGAATTAACCATTCAAACAAATCAAAGCAATCCAGAAACTAGGAGATAGCAGAATGGATTAGCAATTTATAAGGACAAACTTAACCATACCTTGTGAATTTTATGTTTAAAGTGCCTCTACTGTTTATTTCCTGGTCTACCAGACTTGGATTCGTTCAGTGCACTTACTGAACAGTTACCAAGACTTTTATTTTCTGTGCTGCTGAACAAATGAATCCAAACTTCATTTACTTACATAAACGAATACCAAAACTTGAAGCATCTCCTAAGTTTTTGCTATGCAATTCTTTGCAAAATAACCAAATGTTTCCAGAGTCTTACTAAATCTTCACTATGTGATAAACTGAAAAATCAGTGTCTAATGGTATGAATGCTAGCCTGTACTATTTAAATCTAAAAAAACCCTCAAACCAAACAAACCCCTTGCCTCATAGAGGAAAACAAAGAAAATCCAAGATAGAGACACTGAAATTAGCAATTTCTGGTTTGTGAAACTTGAGATAGCATGAGATTTTTGAGAGTATTTCCATAACTGATATAATACATATTCCAGGACTGCCTAGGGAAGTATTTTTTCATATGAAGATCTACAAGACTACAAAACAGAATTCAGCCAGGACAGTGAACCAATAATGCCATAAATTACAGGATAACAGCTGCTTTACTGTCTAAATAGAAGAGATAAACAAAAGGTTCAAGTGGAAACAGAAACTTCAGAGATGCACAGAAGTTTCAAAACAAAGCAGTAGCTAAGACAGGAAGAGAACTCAGTACTTAACTTCCACCCAGTGCTCCACTCAGGATGCACGTGGGCTCCTGCAACGGAAAGGGGAGAGGACAGAGAGTGGAGGAATGAGAGAGGAGGAGGGAGATGGGAGGAAGGAAAGGTGGGAGGGAAGGGTGCAGTAGCAGCAACGAGAGTTCTAGGTTTTAAGATCTGGTACAGCTAAGAGGGATGGAGTAATTGTGTTACCTTCTACAGTAGTACCACAGATAATGTCTTCTCATGAAAGCTCTCAGATTTTAAATGAACGTTCTTCAAAATAGTGCATTTTAGTGAGAAATGGCTTTCCATTAAAATTAGTGCATATGCCATAGATAGTATCTCTAAATTAGAACTGACTGAATAGAACAGCAACAATTAATAATTTTTTCTACTACCTGCAGTTATTAATTATGTTTGCAGTGTAATGTTTTAACTTAAAATGACACTTGTATAAGGCACATAGCACCATACACAGCATCTTACCAGAAAAAACATTCGTGGCTGCATGACCTTCCGTGACAGCTTCATCAGTGTTCCCTCTTTCAAAAAGACCTAGTAAATTAAAACAAGAAAAGCAAAATGTAGCTTTTTAGGGCACAAACCATGCAAATGAGCTGACTTTTTAATAACTATTATCATGATTATGATTACTATTACTACACCAGAAGTGCTGCACAAGTTTTGGGATTCAATGTTCCCTTTCAGAGGAAAGCTGTTTACCCTTAGGTTTCTCTAAGAGCAAGTGTGGATGACTGCATTACAGTTTTCCACACTGCACTTGAAACCATGACAAATACAAGGTTAAGCCTGAGGACAAAAACCTGCCTGCAAGAACTGGCAAGCAATCATATTCTAAAAATTCCAAGTTTCCATCAGATAAATGTCTAAAAAATCTCCCCACACATAGGGAGAGGCAGTATTTATCTGACTCTTAGAGCCAAATAATGAAGCAGTGGACCAATCTTCTTCTTGGTATATTCCAGCATCAGTCTTTGCCTGCATATCATCATCACTTTCACTGCACTTTCACTGCACTCTGCTGAATGCCATGTGGGGCACCTACCCTTCCTGGCTGTACGATCTCATGGTGTCCATTTAAACTGTATTGGATCTGCATGAGTTTCTGAAAGTTATCCTATCGGGGGAAAAAAAGCAGAAGGTAAGTACTTGCCCTTGCACTCATTATTTTTTTAAAGGAGAAAAAAAGAGAGAGAGAGAGAGAGAGAGAGAGAGAGAAAGCTTTAATCAACCAGCTTCATAAGGCAAAATACTTACTCCCTGCTTCATGATGTCATTGGCATGGTTTGCAACTTCTATGACAACAGCTAAAGCATCTGAAAGATGAAAGAATGATGTTTTGGTTATACAGACCAGTTAGCATTGGTGTAATATAAAGCACAGATACCATACTGCATTTCCTCATCATTCCAAGACTGAAGGACCTTATTGTACAGTCACCGCATTCAGGAGCACTTCCCATAAATCCCAGAGTCTTTGGATCATGGTTTAATAAGTATGCCCTAGCAAGTCACTGCTTCAACCAACAGTGTTAATTATTTCTTACAGCTATTCAAAACAGTCCACAGGCAAAATTAAATTCCAGTTTCTCACACAACAAATTACTTACTCTGCTTACAGCAGAAAAGTTAACAGTATTATAACAGAGACTGTGTAGGGACTGAGTTTTTGCCATTTTCCCCAAATGCCATCAGTGACAGTCATGGAAGACTACCTAGAAAAATAATATATAAATCTCTGCCATTTCCTTCTTCTCCCTTTAGTTTTGCTGCTCCTCAAGATAAGAGTTAAGTTCAAGTTTCTAAATTTCAAACTTGTAACACCAGAAGAAAAATAAATGTCTGTTAAAAAGTTCCTATACATGAGCAATTTTATTACGTACTGGTATTTAATAACCAGCAACTCAACTGTAATATATGCTAAGGTATAAGTGCAAAAAGCAGTTATATAAAATGATTATGTGAACACAGTGAGTGTTCAGTCCAAGGATCCATCCCATACAAGGATCTTATCCAAAAACCTGCAATTTACTTAAGTAGAAAAAAGACTTACTTAACTGAAAGCCAGAACAACTGTTCTGATAAAATGTCTCTAAAGCATTTAGCACCTTCTCAGTAATTGGATTACAGTCAAGCACTTCAAAGAAAGGAATACATTTGGTTAAAAGTCCACAGAGAAGCCTACCAAACTAGGTAAAACCAAAGCCTTGGGGTTTTTTCCTAGATAATCATTAGAGTATTAGTACTGTAGAATGCATATACTTCCTTCATTGTTGAGCCATATTCAGAAAGGAAGCACGTTAAAAGATAGAGCTTTCTGAACTGAAAGATTCAGAAGGTCATGGAGCCATATAAGAAACTAAACAGATGTGAATAAAAAGCTCTTCCTAAGCCAATCAAAGGAGAATTTTTGTACAAGATTGTCACGAACCAAGATGATGCAAGCACAGAGTCAAACAGGTAAAATACATAGCACATATCAAGCATTTGATCAAAATTTAAGTTTAGATATAGATGTCATGGTATCAAGCAAGCCTGCTGAACAATAGCTGGTGGTATCTTACTAAGAAATGTTAGAGCTGCTTCAGGCAAAACACTCCCCAGCTCCCACCCACGTGGAAGAAGATGAAGTGAAATTCAGCTAAATTCACAAAGACAGGAATGACTACCTCATTCTCTCCGTTATACTTTCTTTCATCTCTCAGTTACTATATCTATTAAAACCTTAAAATTATATTCATTGCCTTCAAGCAAGATTGAAGAATTTTAGAGAAAATTACATTTGCTGGCTATGGAAGGGAAAGTTCCAGGATCTCAGGACTACTTATACAGGCAAGACTAAATGAATCTAAACAACAACATAAAAGAATCTATAGGGTCAAAGTCCATAAACAAAGTGCTTTTTGGCAGGGAAGAGCATTCCACTTATACCACTTAGCTGAAGTAATGTATTCAAATGAAGGTCAGCAAGAAGAATTGTGCTATTTGGTTTTTTTTCCAAGAGTACTAATCACAACCAAACCTAGTCTCCCTCTCCACTCCCCCCCTCACTCCCAGCCCCTGCAGTGGAATTAAACAACTAAGCAAAGTCAGAACTAAGTCAAGCTTAATTATTACAAGAAAGATCTTGGTGAGTAAAGATTAGATCTTCTTTTCTTACCCAAGTTCTAAGATGCACTATCAAATATGTCAAATATCAAATTAACACTCAGTTGTTGCTGTAAGTTAACTTCAGCTTCTATCTTTGATAAAAGAAGGGAGAGAAAAACATAGAAAGATATAACTACAAAAACCAGAGAAGGTGGAGAAACCATAAAAAAACGTGCAGTATATATTTCAGTTGCTCTCTTTTCAAGTGGTCAACTATTTAATATGCAGTGCAAGTATTATTTTGTTCATAGCCATAAGAAGTACAAGATGAACTTTTCTCTCTCTTGAAGAGCCATCAGTTAAAATATTTTTGGCTTGTATCTTCAACATACTCAAATACGTCTGTATGTCCCAAGAAATAAATTTGCTCATATATTTCACGGTATCATACCAGGAGACAAAGCCAACTTGGCTCAGTACATTGAAGGCACTCATTTATTGAAGTTCAATCAACTACATCTACACAACCCTTCTGAAGGTAATGGGCTTGCACAGATGTGACAGGATCTCATGCAAATTAAATGGAAACATCGACTGGGAGCACTTTTTGTACTGCTGAGGTACACTCTGAAGAAGGAAACAGCCTGAATGTGCATTGCATTGGTACACTTGAGTTAAACTGCCTTAATACTGTACTACTATGAAATGTGTGGTCCTGTCCTCTTCATCACCAACTATTCCTTTTCACTTCCTCTGATCTCCTTTCTCCCCACATGCAGGCAAACTTGTGTAAGTCACTTGTGTTTGTGCAGCTTCTGACAAGTCAAACTGGAGAACTCCTCAGGTTAAATATTACCCATGGCAGCTCCTCGATCTTGTTCACTTCTGCCATATGGATGCTTGTCCTGGCACAAAGAGAGAGGAGGAGGCCAGAAAGGCTCACAGCTGGAGAGAGCAGGCTGCCTATTACAAAAGGTCTACAGATGGAAGGGACTGTCTCTTTCAATGGCAGCGCCCAAAATATCTGTTTAAACTGCCTGTGGAATTTCACTCTTATCTCTTAGTTTCAACTCAAGGGTGAGATGATATGACTGCCAGCTCCAAATCTTTTTGAAACACAAGCTTGGAATCTTTTAATATCTCTGCTGAGAAACTTAGAACTAAATAGAAAACATTTCTATTACTGACTTAGCATTTTGCATGCATTTAAAATCTGGAAACACTGGTACATAAGCTGTTATTTCTTTAAAGAGACATTTACCTTGAGTATCCCTATAGTCTGCAGATTCTTCTAAAAGATTCTTTAAATAATCTGTATGAAGAAAAAAATAATATAGAGAGAGTTTTGTTAAATAAATGAACAACATCGGAAAGTAGTAAACCCCACCTTTTTCCTGGAAATCTGCTGTTAAGATCTACTACTTAATCTAGAAAGATCTACTACTTCATCTTTTAAATCTGTCAAAGTAATAACAAGGTGAAAACTAGCATTTCCATAATGAAAGTATATCAGCAAAGAGACAAGTTACTGAAACAGTGGTCTTCTCCAGTGAAAAATGATATATTATATGCATTATTCCAGAAAAAACAAGCAAGTGAAAAATTAGTACATATTTGCAATCAACATTTAAGCTGATGCAAAAACTTTTGAAGATTATAGATATTTGTCTGAACACCTAAACTAGTTTATGGGAGCTAATAAAAAAAGTAATCCATTACAGAAGATCTGATTACAATTAGTATTTTTCAGTAATAAAAATAGTATACTTCCTTCAATGTTCAAATAGGCATTTTCTGTTTTCAATGATACATGTAGTTCAACCACGAGATGGCACTCCTGATCCATTAAAGTCTTAGTTTTAAAATCTATTTTACTTGGCTAAAATTAACTCCAAATGTATAACTATATAAGAAAACATCCCCCTCGAGTTTCCATTCCCTGGTTGAGTATCTTGTTCATCAAAATGTGCAATACCCTGTCAAAGATCAATATATATCCTCAGTAAAACGTCAACATCTATTCTCTATAAGCTACAACTTTGAACTCCTTAAAATGAAAAGAAACCAAAACAGAAACATTCCAAGAAATATACATTAGATTGATAAAGCAATAAATACTGATTTATAATTATCTTTTAAATGAAGTATTAAGATTCTGGCAGATCTAATGAAAACTAATTGCATGTCATGTAGTAAGTATTCAATTTTAGCTTCTCAGTTGTACAAGTTTCATGTAGGAGTGAAATAATTCAACTCCCATATGCTTGCCCTACCCAAATTCATTCTTTCATTCAAAAAGGATGAGGAGCCAATTGTTCCTGCCTTCATAAGATGTCTTGCTTCATGTGTGCCCCTCAGAGACCATTCAGTGCATTGTAATCTTTTCCTTATGCACAAAATTAAAAGGGAATTATGAAACATGTTTCTGCAGTAGAACTGCTACGAAGAGTGAGAGAACTTGTCACACTTAGTGAAAGCTTTGAGAAAAACAGAACTACAGGAAGAGAAACATTTGGCACTGACATTTTATTGTTTGGGAGAGACCTAAGGGAGGATCCAAGGGAGAAGCATGAAGAGCAGGTTAGGGTACAGGAAGAGGAACTGGCTGGGAGGCAGGGAGGGAGCTCTGGGAAGCCTGACTGGCTGGGCCATGGGAACACTCACAGCTTTCTGCTCTTCTCAGAGTTCTGCCTGATCATTAGAAGGCCCTGGTTAACATATGATCCTTTAAGACAAGTCTGACATGGCACCAAAACTTCTCCTGCTGTACTCCAATATTGCATCCTTCATGTCCCTCAAAATCTTGTGCTGTAGTAGCCACCAGATATTCCAATGCAATATTTAGGTGGACATGTATTTAACTTTAAAAAGAGTTAATCTTGCTTCATCTTGGGTTATGCTTGTAAGAGGCTCGTATGAGGAGGGAAAAAAATTTAACAGGAGGTATTCTGAAAGGAATTGAGAAGAGTTCACACTGGGTCTAATTTGGTTTAACCTGGAGGAACCTGTCACGGATACGGCACCAGTTGCCCTCTCCTGCCCTGCCTGAGGACGGGTGGTCTCTCAAGTTGGAGCTGTGCCATGTTGCTGAGGCAGAGCACTTTTTGGACTCCACTGTTAGGCTAACAAATTAAAGCTTTACAATTGCACCTTGATCTTCACTGGGGCCAGCACAGAAGGCTCCAGTGGGAATCTCCCAGTGTAAAAAAATGAATCCCTACAGCTTACACAGAAATAAGGCTCCCAAACCACACACTCACCTCTACAGGCTGAGAACAAGAGGTAAGGTGGTTATAATTTCCTCATCTGCAAATATACAGCTGGCACTCTAAGACACTGTCCCTGGTACACGAAGACATCCAATTTAACATCCAAAGTAATTGCAGTGGAAACATAAAACCACAGATCCAAGATGGGAACTAATTGTTTCTTGGCACATTCATGCTTTTAACATGTTTTCCAAAACACCACCACTCAAATCCATTTTTGGATTGGTATTTTCTAGCATTTTAAATTATATAATCAGTGAAAAGAAGAGGGAAAATTGAGATTTTAACATAACTGCATTCATTTAAAATTCTGTATTTAAAACAGAAGGCAGCCTTTGTCTTACAAAACTGGACCAGCCAATAAAACTTACAACTGTAAAATCCTGAAAGTAATAATAGGTAATTTTCATCTTAATGGTGAAAATTAGCTCTTCATCTGGTAAGTGGACCTCAGTTCACAGCTATAATTCAGCTTCAAAGAAGCATCAGAACAGATATTTTTAGTCTCTTCTGTGAATACACACTGGAAATTCTGTGCTTACAACAGCTTTCTGGAGGTACTGGCATAAATTAGACAGACAAACTGATTTCACAGAGATGAAAAATGTTGTAATAAAAATTTTGCAAAAGCATTCCTATATGAAATAAATACAAAAGTTAGATATTAAGGTGAAATGGCATCTAATGTCTTTGCAAAAAAAAAAAAAATTAAAATTCCCCTCTGAAATGTGCTTTCATTGTTCAGACTAGAAAGACCTTAATCATACCTTCAGAAATTCTTAATTCTGCTGCATACCTCAAAACACAACAAAAATCAGCACCAAAGCACACTAGTACTGTTTTTGTTATGAAAATTTCCTTATGCCTACTTCTACCTGACAGCAGCCCCCCATTCTCTCTTCCCACTTGCTGGGGGCAGTGGCTATCACTTCTTCTGCTTAAAATTATCCTCTGTGTCATTAACTACTTTTTGTCTTGGGTTGTCTAATGAAATTAAATTAACTCAAAGCAATTGTTCCACAACATGTAATTGGCCTGGAGTCTGACAACTCTATTTCCAACCTGCAAAGCTGCAGAGTGCAAAAAGGCTTATTTTTCATCCCACTCAGCCTCCCCCCACTATAACCTAGTTAAAGATAATAAAAGACACTCTCTGCCAACCTTATGTTGTGAAAAAGAGGAGAGAAGCTTATCCTATGACAATTAAGAGCCTGTTCATATTGCACAGTAGTCAAGTCGTCTACTCAAATCAGAGGTTTTTAGGAGAATAGAAATTATCTCTCCTTCATTTCCCTCAGAAATCAGAGGCCTCTAATTAACCTTCCCCATAAGTCACCTAACATTTACTGTATAGAGCGCAGGGCCAGTATGTGAAGAAGTGGAAGTCCATTTACTGGGCTGGAGAAGCTGTATAATTAAACAGAAACACTGCTGAGCTGTGCCTCTCCTTGGCTGATTTATGAGTCCACCTGCTCCTGCTTTTGTTAGCACAAAAGTAACTCCACTTCAAAGCACAGCAACAATCTCGTGATGTGACTGAGTAGCAGCAGGTTACCAGTACAAAGCTGCCCCACTGACACAGAAATAGGAAGAAATCCCTGCTGACTCAGGCCTGACAGCTTCATTTCCTGGATTATTTTCATTCCGCTGCTCTTGCCCTCCTGCCCACAGATCCCCCTTGTCTGCGGCCTGGGCAGCTGCTCCATCGCTACATCTCACCCACTGCAACAAGAGATTACGAGTGTTTTGCATGTCCTCCAGATGTTCATATAGCACCAGTTTATAGTGGCATTGCTCAATCTTACACAGAGCTGTTGGAAGGTAACTAAGCAGATGGGTCATCAACAGACACAGGGAAGAGTCAGAACTCAAGGACAACATACATGCATGATAGATTGAACAGGCTGAAAATTAAACAGATCCAAAACAACACTCTTCAGCCCCAGCATAATTAAATTCTTGGCCTGATCGCTTTTATTGTTCACATAGAACAAGAGAAAATTACTTTCCTAAATTTGCCAGCAGCATGGCAATTCCACTCCTTTCAACAGCATTTGCAGGTGTATTTAAAGCTGGGCAGCCACAGTAAGGTCTGCAGACCAGGGACACCCACAATAACCCCCATCAGCACAGGATGAGGCTTTTTTCACGTCTAAAAGAGTCTGTCCAAGCCATAGTGACAGCTAATCATCATGAGGAATTCCCCCTCAACATCTGAGATTTGTTTCAGTGCTATCCAACCCTGACATCTCTCACTCTGCTGTGTCTATTAACAACGGCATTTGCTTGATCCTGATCATCTTTTCAAATTAACTCTGTTTCAATTAAAACCTTTGAACTTATCCAAGGCTCCGCTGATTTTGAAGTGTATAACACGCTATACCATGCCCTAAGTCAGTATCCTTTTAAAATAAAGCAAGTCCCCAAATGCCATTTTATGGGTTGATTTCATCAATTAAGTATCATTAAGATTTCGCCCTACAGAGTATTCCATTTAATACAAGTTCTCCCCCTTTTGTCAACACCTTGAGTTTAAGGAGATGACTAAAATGAAAAAGTCAACGTTAATAACTTCGTAACTACTCTATAACACTTAAGTCTGTATCTGCCACAACATCACCAGTCTAAGTACTTGCTGGGGAAATGCCAATGAGCTTCTACAGAGCCAAAAAAAAAAGGTCACAGAGCATTTTATTTTGCAGTTACTACATAAACAGAGGCTATTTTTAAATTGCTCATCAAGAAGCAATGGCTCTCAAAAACAATGCCTTAAGTATTTCCAAATCCTTACAGGAGCCATCCCCCTCTTATAAGAAACACATCTCAAAATACTTCACAAAGGAGGCCTCTGTCACTGCCCTCCCTGTACGGACAAAAAACCCCACTACATCACGGGGATGACTTACTCAAGGTCACCCAAACATGCCAGTGCCAGAGCAGAGTATAGAGCCCAGATTTCCTAGTTTCCAATCAGCTCTGCCGCTGGCCCTGGTAGCAAGTTTAAGCACTTACTGGTATGCACTAAAAACGTGTATTACCTTTAAAAGAGAATGGATTTTAAAGACAAAACACCCACCCTGGGTGGGGGAGAAACGGAGAAGCTACTTACAGAAGTTCACAGTTGCATAGGTAGGTATCTTTCTTCTCCTTGGTCCAATTTTCCATACAGCGTTTTTCATTTGTTAAACCTCCATCCTCCCAAAGAAACAAAAAAAACCCAAAACCCAAAGCAGAACAGGAGCATTCCAACCCTCTAAGGAAATCAGAGGCTTCTATTACCACTTCTATTCAAACAAAAGCCATGACAAGTTTCTTGTTTTCTATATACTGTTGAATCTACCATCAGAAGACACCACACTGCTGGAAATATTAGGACCTTGCTTGTCTATCTTACCACAATCAATATTAACAAGGAAAGCCTCTAAACCCATGCTGTGTTTTAAAAAGAGCTTCACATATTGTGACATGTTTTAAGAAAGCCTCACATATCTGAAGTCAGATAAATACACTTTACAGATGGATACAACTGTCTGAAAACAGGTGTCTTGGGGCTATAAAGACTGGCTTCTTAAGTCTGCAAAAAAGCTTGACTGTACCTGTCAACAGGAGCCTGTACTGGGGAATCCTCTGAACTGGCTTGAGCAGATAGTGCTTGAGGGCCAGACTAGCACAGCGGGGGCTCATCTGAAAGAAACACCCAAAATAAATAACAATTCCACAGCAGTCAAAGATCCCAGCAAAAGAAAACATGCCCACAAATAACTACTGATTATACTAGATAAGCTTTTTATCTTTGAAAAGTGCTACTGCCACAGTGTTAAGCACCACACTACAGAGCAAGCATTTCCATGTGGAAGACAGTACACAAAATTACCCATGCATTAAAAGATATGGGTAAGCATTTATACTCTGTAGATTCTAAACAGGTGCTTTGACCTAGGAGGAAGAGAGGTGAAACTTCCCAGAAATAAAGGAAACAGGATAGCAAGTGAAACATGCTCCTTTGTGATCACTGTCAGTGTCCATTAGGCAAAAAGGCAGAGAAGACAGGAGTGCTCACTCCAGAATTTTTAATTAATCCACGCCTCTAAAGACAACACAGAATTAAAAGATCCATGCTTCAAAAATGCTAATTATCTTGAGTTTGCAATCAAAATAATGTGAATCTGAAATATAAAGTCCTTCAAAAGGCCTCTTGTCCTCTTCCTGTCTCAAGCCAAGACTGCAGCAAAAAACCCACCACCAAAACACAAACATATTGAGGACAGTTTCTAAACTGGAGGACCACAACTGCTAAAGTCACAGAACAGGATATATCTTACAAAAGAATACAGTACCTCGAAGTCTTTGACTACTGAAGCAAATCCTGCATTCTTCTTACACTGTTCATCTAATAATGCAACATTTTTATCAAATTCTTTGATGTAAGTGGAATACATCTTTAGGTAGGGACCCTTTTTAACAAATATATCAGCAATTCTTTGATGCTCAAGCCTACAAACAACAACAACAAAGACGCAATTAGAGCTAAAAATAGCATCCATCTTAATCCTACAGCAAAACATCTCTCTTTTTCCGAGTAAGATGTGCTAGTTTATGTTCTGAACAAAAAGCTTACAGCAGACAGGCACCCATCTCAGTTGCTACTCCAAAAAACCTTATTAGGCACACGTCAACACACTACTGTAAGATGACAGCCACTTCATACACAGCCTTTTAAAAATGGTCTTGAACTGTTTGAACACTAGTTCACAGTCGATTTCTGAGGAAACTGATCTTCAAACTTCGAACTCAAGAGCACCCACTGCAGTGCCTTTGTCAGTAGGTTTTGTATAGCTCAACCCACCAGTGGGAACTGAGAATGGTCTTCAAGGGAATTGTGGCTGTCAGTCAGTATTGTGCCTGATCAGTAGATCTAAACTACCTCTAAAATGCAAACGTCTTCAGAACAGCCTCCTTTTTCCCTAATGAAATCAATGCATTTATCATGCTCATGCAGGGACCAGAACTTTCAGTTAAAAATGAAATTTCAAATAAAAAGTGTGATTGCTACAAAAATGTATTGGCATGCCTTCTGGACCTTTTGGGATGCATCTAAATGACAAAAAAGCACATCGAAATGAAAAATCATCTCCTATACTTCCAAAGTAATCTCTGACATTTAGGAAGGTACATGAAACACAAACAAGAGTCAAACCATGATCACATGGAGTCACATAAGCAAGCCCCCCACATAAATTTCAACATCAAAGGAATGAAATCCCTTTATTGATAGTCACCAGTGAGATAATCGCTCTTCCAGTTCCCTCAGGAGGTCCCGATTGAGTTCGTAGAGCTGAGGTAGGTAATAGAGGATCTGATTCAGGATTCTGTCCTCAATCACTGGCTTTCCAAGCTGCCTAGAGGCATGCGACACAGCATCCCGGAAATCCTGCCGGAGTACAAAGAGGACAGAAACCCCCCTTGCCATGAGTGAACAGCCTTCAAAGTACCAACAGAGAGAGCACAATGGAGTTCTCACCACAGACATTCCAGACACTGCTCCCCTATTACCAAAGGCAAGGTGGGTACCATCTGGGTTATGTTTTTCTGCAGCTTCAATTTACTCCCCTGGGACTGCCTTAATCCCTTTGGTTTGACACTGGAGCTTTACTTTCTTGCTCCTGTATGCATAATATAGAAATAATTCATTATTCTTACAACATGCCCTTAAGAAACGTGTTGGTATTACTTATGAGGAAACTAAGGCAGCCTAAACAAGGCTTGTATCTGCAAGGTTGTTGGAAGCCTTGAGTGTCTTCTTGCAAACACGTAAGTCAAAAAGCAAAACCATTACATCAGCTAATACAATCATAGTATCTCACTTAAAAATCATCCTAGTGTTCATAACTCATCTACAAATGCCATTTTGGAAGATGTTCCTCTCTGACAAAAAGTAGGGTCAAAAAAAATTACTATATGTAGCAGCTCGTCTATATACAGGAAAATTAACATCTAACAAAAAGATACTGTAACAACACGGGAATAATGAGATTTCAAACCTTGGTAATGATCAAAACCAACACTGACTGGTACCTTTGAAACATCTACAGGGGGGAGGAGAACCCTACTTACTCTTGAAGGATCTTATAGCATTTTTATGCTATAACCAGCTCCCAACAGGACAGAGCTGAGGCTCATTGGTCCTCATTACACTATTTAAAATTAAAATCTTGATCCCACACTAATCGGCATGGCCAAGATTGAAACTTAGTCTCCATTATACAAAATATTTTCCCTATTCACAAGCAAACAAATCTTTCAAAAAGTTTAGCAATCCAGCACTTCACTTGAAAAACAACACTGTCTTAACTGGCAAAAAAGAAAATACAAATTAGGTAGTGTTACATATTATTGTGTCTCACTTTAATTTGGGCAAAAAGAGAATTACTCCAAAATAGCTCTTCTGGAGTTTATGGTTAATGAAACCTAATATCACATGCATAATCTATAGGTATCCTGAAAAAGTAACCAACAAAATGTTGTAAGTACAACAATAAGTTATATTTTAAATGTCTACACCAGGGTCTACACTTGCCTTTAGAAACCTGTAAGGTCCTCGGGTTGAGGAAAAAAAAAATCTTAGTCCCCCCTTTTCCCCCTCCCCAGGTCTACTACTACTACTACTACTACTATTAGCTATTCCATCGGTCCAGCATCTGGCACTATTTAGGGTCTCTCAAACTGAAGCCTCAACTTTCCCCTGCTCTCCCTCCTCATTACGTCAGCTCTGGGCAACGTGAGCTCCAGACATGCTTTCTTGGTTTGTGACCCTCTGGGTCATGAAGGCTGTGACTGGGCACTTCTGACAAGAAATTGAAAGGAGATACAGGGCACTGGCTGTAACAGGGGAAGGCTGAGAACTAAATGCAAGGGAGTTAAAAAACAGATGGCGTTATTCATATGGAAATGTTCTGGTTTACATCCTCTGTGCAGACTAGTGACACATAGGTTAACTACCAGCTGCATCTTATGGGTTTTTCTGACTCTGGGGCATTGCTTAACACTGAAATGATACATGGAATTACAATGGCAAAAGCTCAAATGAGGCATTCTGGAAAGCTTCATGCAAAATGCATCATCATATTATGATAATATTCTTCCCCCACCCCCAATCGTATGCACACACAATATACTGTATGTACTTTGCCATAGGATGAGACAAGAATTTTGTTTGAACATCATAGAGCTACTTGCATGACGAAAAGCAAAGCAGTTTTGTCTGTACTGTAATCAACAACTCAGGCTTTTCCCTGACCAAACAACTAAAGGAGAGCAGGGAGCCAGGTTTAAGCGCCACTAGATAACACAGGAATGTCAGCTGTAGTAAGAGCATTTATTTAAGTTCTAGGTACAGCATTCAAAGAGTCTGCAGGGCGTTTTCCAAATACAGATTTGGTTTTTCAAAGCTTTACCCAAAGTCCATCAGCTTCATCACGGTTTATACATTACGCCATAGAAGGCTCTATCATGAAAACAGCCAACCAAAACTTTACTTCATCACCTCTTACGCCCCCTTCCACAACTGAGTAAACTGTGGAAGTGCTGCAGAGAGGAAACACAGGGAAGAAAGATAATGTGAAGCTTCCAAATTCTGAAAGCCTGCAAAACAACAAGAGCTAAACTTCAATGCTCTTTTTTTCTTTTTTAAAATTATCGTCACTACTGACTATGCATTTGTCACTGTAATCATATTAAGATTTATTTTTAACCTGGCAGTGGGTGTGAAGTAACTGTCATGCCAAGTTCATCTTGAGATAAACTCAAGAGTTGAATGCAGAGAGCACATGCCTGGGGATTGGGGGTGGGAAAAGAAAAACAAATGTAACAAGGTTGGAATTAACAGTGTTTACACTCGAAGGTACTGGCCTTCTGAAAAAGTAATTTCATATCCAAAAGGACAAAACATAGATCAGGCCTGTTTTAATTACCAGATGTAAAAGATGCTAGTTTACAAACCAAACCCTGAAATTTCACCCCAAGGGGTAGAAAGTATTCAGACGACAACTTTTAATTCAAGTAATGACTTAGAAATTAGAAATGGCAGTAAAAGTAGTAATTTAAAGCACCAGGACCTAGCTCCTTCTAAACCTAAATCAGTTCACTGCTAAATGAAAGCAGAATTGTTCTTGCAAATAATATATACATTGCTCTGATATCTATACATGCCTGCATGACGTGATTTCTATCACAAGCATATTTAGCACATTGTCCTATATAAAACTGCCAAAGAGCACTGCTTTCATCAGCCTGTTCAAAGGCAATCACCTAGGTTGCCCTAAAAATTATTCTGTTTGAAGCAATGCAGCAATCCATTACAACTGAATTTTAAAGACAGATTTTTCTAATTAAAAATGGGTCTTTCAAATACTCCAATCTTACTGGTTAAAAAAAATCCAAAAAACAAAAAAACAAACCCAAAACCCAATTTGCCACACTTTGGAATTAATGCACTTACTTCACTGAAAAACATTTGCAACTCTAGACATGTTTCATATGCTGCATGACAAAACCCAAAATATTATGCTAGCTATACTTAATCATCCCAGCTTCTTACCAGGGTATTTTTTTTCCCGTTCAGAAGTGGGAGGCTATTGTACGTTTTCTGAAAATCTTGTTTACAGTTTCTAGTTTTACATTATATTCTGGACCAATAATAATCTTCTGATACCACTTTTTAATGATTAGGTAAAGGTAATTGTTTTCACATAGCTACTTCAAGAGGACAGCACACATCACCACCCCTGGAAAGAATATTCTTTCCAAACCAGAAAACAGTTTTAGTTTATGCTAGGCTGAGACAGCCTCCCACTGCGTACTTGTCCATATGAAAATCTAGTCTAGGCATATTAAAAGCTTCTGAGTACACACTGTTGCTGAATTACTGCCTGAGAAAACACTTCCAACTTGAAAATGTGTAGGAAATTCTATTTATCCTGTTAGTATACACTTCCCTTATAGCTGTGGAGTTTTTAAACAATATTTGAGGAGGTTACCCACATCACTACTTTTGTTTCCTCCCACCAGCCCTTCAGTGCAGCTTCCTTAAATAAGCAAAACGGCTATAATATCTGAAATAATTCTGACCCTGTTCTGAATCATCTGTGGTCAGCCCATGCACTTCCCCTCTGCAAAGGTCCTGACTCAGAATCCCTCAGTTCTTCCCATCCGAGGATTCCCAGCCCGCAGTGAAGTGATCTGCCTGTGTCAGTCTAAGGAGCAAAGGACAATTTTAGTTGTAAACCAAAAGAGGTACTGAGCAGACTAAAACCTCGCTCAGCTGCTGACTGGGACAAGTGCACCTTCAGGTATCTAATAGCTGAATGAAAATAATTTCAAATAGGTGAAATTAAAACTTCTTGGAAATTTAACAGGAAGAGAAAGTACTACATAATCTAAACACAGTCACGTATTCTACTCCTAAAACTTCAATCAATATTCATCTTGGATCTGTTCTCCCAGAACATACCATCAGCAAAGCAAAAATATGTCATAATCCCCTCCACGGAGGTACAACTCCCAGCTAAATACACCTGCAGATAGCTCAAATATCACTTTAATTTAAGGAAAAAAAATATGTTTGCACTTGGATGCTTTTCAAGGACTACACACACACACACAGACATCCTATGGCAAAATAGGAGGAGGGGGGAGGAAGTTTCATGACAGCCAGGCTGCTAGATGTGACAAACTGAAAACATGACTGCTTAGGAATGCAGCTACAGAAGATATCACAAATAGATTATTTAAAATATAAATAGGCACTCCTAACTAGAGTCAGACTATTAGCCATAAACTGCTAAGTTAAACTACAGCAACTATAGTTAATCAAGACTATGACTAAGTGTGGACCATGACATTTTTCAAACATATGCTATTACTTTTGGAAAGCTGCCAAGCACTTCCACACCTTTTTTCTCAGGTAATAAAATAATTTATAACTCTTTAACAAAATCATGTAGTTAATTTTTTTACAATAATCAATGATTTGACTGTGACATATTCCCATAATGTTATTTCAGGCAATAGGCTGGGTAGTAGAACAGTATTTCCTTCTAAACTAACACTATTTTATTAGTCTTCTAAGTAAGAGGACTACAGTTGCAACTCATTGTCAAATGTCTCAGCAGTTCTAAAGTACTTCAGAGACAAAATATTTATCAACATATTCACCTCAGACTGGTCAAATACTGAAATTCTGCAGATGGAGAAAAAGGAGTTGGAGGTTGAAAGAATTTTTCAGTCAAACAGTAAATTGGTTGTAACCAGAGCTCAGAAGTTTGATCCGAAGGCCATAGCTATTTTATTTTTTATTACGTTCTTTTTCCAAATCTACCATGAATTATTTTTCATAATACTTGGCTACAACACATGTCAGTCTTTATAGATACATGAAAATATAGATAGCTTTTATGAAGAGAATTTTGCGATTTTCTTCTGAAAAATAGAAACATTAAACCAGAATTTTTCTGTCTTGTAAGTGTCTCTGGAAGGACACACAATAGAAAATTATGCTTGACCTCTTATCTGCCTTCTCCAATAAGAGGTTGATCTTGTGGCTGCAGAAATGCTAAGAGGTGCCTCATGACAAGCTCCTGCTTACTTGGTCTCAGACTCCAAATATGGACAGAACAGGGGTCTAAGTCAGAAGCACAGATTTAAAAGCTCAGGCAAAAGTTCACAGGCCTATGGTTTTCTTTTCACATAGCAAAAAGTTACACACTAAGCCTTGCAGTGGAAGGAGTAATCTCCAAGTTTCTCTGCTGGACCAGAAGCCTTGCTGCTTATGCCACAGCAGCAGGAAGAAAACCATCAAAAAGAGTGGAAAAACAAAGAGCAGAGGGTTTTGGCAAAAGAACAAAATTCGTAACAAAAATGTACCCGAAAAATGACAACAAATAAGCCAGGCATCTTACCCTCAGCGCCAGGGTGCTGCTGAGGAGGTCCTCTCACTCATGCAAAGCAAACCGCCTCCAAAGAATCCGACAACAAAGAAGTACAAAGAGCACGAATCCTGCCTTACTCCTTTTCCAGGAACACTGGGTGGTTTATAGGCACAGGGAAACTCAGAGAGAAGAGATAAATTTGTCTCTCATATGTCACTTGTGTTTTACACCCAGTTCACTGTTTCTTTTGCCTTCAAGTGTCCTTAGGGAAAAAATAATACTTCTCCCATATTCTCAACCCTTGTTCACTCTCAGGAGTCAATGCATGAACCATCCTATAAACATGCATATGGAAGAGCTAGTTTGATGTAAGCTCCTCCGTTTCCAGGAGTTTCTAACAGCCTTTTACTGGAGTTTTGTGCTCTAAAAGAATACTAACATAGTAACAGAAATACAGAGAATTCAAGATTACATCTAATGTTTGATTACCGCCTCAAGCAACCCCATTTGCTGTGTCTGTTTAAGACTCTGTGTGCTGTGTGCAAAACCAAGTGAGTCCCTTATCTCTGTTATGACCAGCTTGTTTAGTATTTATAGGAGTGTCTCCAAGTGTTTATAATTTTGCAGCGTGTCTTCAACAGAAGCAGTCAGATACACTTGTAGTGTGCGGCGGGGTCCACATAGGCTGGCACCCTCCTATCTTGGAAGAGTTGTTCCACCTAACTTGACTTTGTCAACATAAAAGAAAAAAATGCTAAAAAAAATTCAGTGGTACTTGTAGCCAGTTTGCAACCACATTCCTACCTTCTCAACTGCTTTAGATTCCACTTCAAAGGCTCTACGAAGAAGCAAATTAAAAAGCTTTTTCTTACATCAACAGTCCTGTTCCTTGGCGCCATGTGATGCATTTAGCTGACATTGGTAAAACATACTGAGGAGAATATTATTCATTTCAGATCATGGCTAATGGAATTAGTCACTAAATTTCAAGTGGAAAACCACTAATAGATGGCTCAGAAGGTGCAACGGAGTAGTCCCCAACCAGCCAAATCTTTACTATGGGTAACAGAACCCAGTCTGGGGAGAATCTAAGTTCCAATTCAGAATTTGTTTTCAGAGGTTTCTTGACTGGCAGTTAGTAATCCTGACACTGAAGGTAGTAAGCCAAAGTGGTCAGTGCACATGAAATCAAAAGGACAGTTTTATCAACATTAAAATATTACCCATAAGAAATATATTATTAAATCAACTGATTTAATAATGTGTGTGAAAAACACACAAACCCTCAGGCATACCACTCTGTGGAAATAAAAACCTGGGTGTCTGCAACCTTTCTCAGCTATGGCAGTTTTTATTTAATGAAGAATGCACACTCACAGGCTCAAAACCAGTGCCCTCTCTGACAAGGACACTCACCAGGGCTCCTGCTGCAGGCCAACTGACAAGTTAAAGACAAAGTATTTCCTCAACTCCTAGCCTAGAATCCTCCCTGCTAGACCAGGCTGAATACATGTTGATTGTTACTGCTAGCCAACAAAAACATTTCTAATAGTTTTTATTTGGCAGCTAGAAACCAGCAGACTGTCATGAATAGGGTTGCAAGTTATCCATTAAAGGAAAAGCAAAACACATCCTACACCACCACTCATTTACACTGTGGGGACAGCTTTGCAGTTTATCCTAGAAACTTCCTAAGCTCTCTACTCCTCTCTTTTTCACGTTGTTCTTCTGCTTGCCTGCATCCTCCCTACCAACAGCCTTTCTTCCAGTACTGCACATATTACCTAAAAAACTGGTACACTGAAAAGCAAAGACACCTTTAAAAAATAAGTTAGATGTCTGAAAAATATGAAGATTTAAAATTATCTAGCTTAAAACTTGCCTAGGACAGCTCTCTTTCTTTAACCAATGTTTAAAATTGAGTTGTGTATTAGAAACCATATTGAATGCAAATTATATACTGGCTGCAATTGACTGAGCCAGCTCTTAAAAACTAAGCCTGAACAGAATCAGAAAATCAAGTACTAGGAGGAAAGCAAAAGAGTAATCAGCAAATGATGTGGTAAGTTTTTTGTTCCCTGAAAAAAATCTCTGTATTACAGGACTGTATACAACCATCTATAAGAGCTTTTGTTCCTAGTTTCACAGAACATGCTTCTCAAGAGACTGAGATAGACCAGTGCATCTGTTTGCAATATAACCACTTCTATTGCCCAAGGAAAAAAACCACTATGCTTGCACTTAATAGAGTGATGAAATGGTACAAACACATATCATTTCGAACTTGACAGAAAACACAAAACCAAAATGGAGCTAGAGAAAGAAAAATTCTTCAATAATTTCCTATTGTCACCTTCAACATAGCATGTTTTACAGATGACTGATCTGCACAAACATGGATGAAATACTTAACCCTTGTTGTGTACAGCACATTGCAGGTACTACAATCACAGGTGTTATCAGAAAGCAAACAGCAGTCAAGGAACTGCAGCCTCAAAAAAATATGCTTCCATGGTGGTGGATGCACCCTTAGAGCTATTAGCTATTAACTGGATTACTTCAAGAATATGCATTTTAATGTAGCACTTCTAAAAGTAAATTGTTCCTGCTTACCCCCACCATTTAAGGAGTTATTCTAACCAAAAACTTTATTTTTGTAGCTATGTACATATTTATAAGTCAGTACAAGCTGGCTTATAAATATGATCCTGATTAACATAAATTGATATATATTCAATTTTCAGTATTCAATACTCACACTCAACTGGAAACTGCATAAATTATTAAGGAGATCCAGAAGGAACCACCAAAATATTCATCCATTATGTAAAACATGAAACTTTAAAGTTCAGCTTAATTAGATTACATTTTATATTTTGAATATGTAGATGCAGCAGAAAAAAGGCACAGTCACTATCAAAAAGCCTACACATACATAAAACTTTAATAGATTAAACAAATAGAAGAGGAAAGTGCTTTTTTTTGAGTACTTACAATATGTAAGAGCTTTAGCACATCCACAAACCTATCAGAAAAGCAAGAAAAAGCAAACAGTTACATTTTAATTGCCCAATTAAAATAAACTGAGTGGTTATTAAGTTTAGCATTGACACTTACACTTTCTCTGAGCTCATGATCTCCTTGGCAATATGGTAAACCTTTGTTTTCTTTCCAGCTGCCTTACTCTGCAAACAAAATTATATGTTACACTACGCACCTAGTAAAACTGTCATAAAGATCATTTCCAGCTATTGGTTCCTTAAATTCAATGTAACTATTTGATAGTTACTTCTAAGAAAAACACTTCATACTGTTTTGAAATCTCTTGGCTTTGACACCTAGCTTTTCAGGATCTGTGAGAAAATCAATTTAGCTTCTATCTGGAAACAACAATATTAGCTAAGAGCAGTTTTTACAACACTGTCAGCTTTTTCTTTTAATTATTACTGGAAGCACCGAAGCCCATAATGAATTAAGTCCTAGCAAACAACACTTATTGTTTAGCAAAAGTACTAAAGTACAGGCAGTATTTATATATTATTTAATTCTTTTTTTCTGATTAATACAGCAACAGTAATATTTGCAGTGAACTCAAATATGTTTCAGGAACATCTCAAAAGATATATACATTTTCTTTATGGAAAAACAAGATGACAGGAGAAAAAAAAAGAAGAAAATAATCACATTGAAGAGAAAAACCAGTTTCTGAAAATCTACTAACAGAACTGCTGGAATACACAGCAACTGTACTCCAAAGATGCAGAAATGTGAGCCTTGTCATCCACCTGAAACACTGTGGAGATAATGCTGGGTTTCATGCGCACATCTGGCTTCCAAAAAACCAAAGGCACTGTCCAACATCATAGACAGAGGGACCAGATATAACAAAAGCAAATGGGGCAGGCATCTGGATGCAAATGTGCTTGCTACACAGTGTTAACTTCCCTGTATGGTCTCCCTCAGATAGAACACCTTTCTCCAAAACAGCTCTCATGGTTTGCCATCTGCTTCCCTGCTGCCAGCTGTCACCACATCTATTGCACATTCATGCTTTCTTTTTAACAGGCTGCAAAGAGAGGACGAGGAGCCCTAAAACATCACAGGATATACAACTCAAGTGAGATGAAGTCCTGGGAAGGCTGTATTGAGTATGGTAGTATAATATGGGCACTGAACAGTTTATCTAGAAAATCAGATTATCAGTTGCATTTTATCCACAAAACTTTGGTTCAGAAGCGCGAATGCTGCAACATTTCTCTGGATATTTAGTTCTTCTCCAAACTGATAAATAAGTCTCAAGTGCTGGAAGTTAAACCATGGAACAGATAATACTCATAGGTAGGTTTTAATGATATTGTTGTATTCAAAATAAAAAATAAATCTAAATTAATTTTTTTCATTGGAATTCAAATGACATCGTGCCTGATTAGTAAACTAAAATTAATTTCTAAATTAAATAATTTGGTATAACACCACATATGTGCAAAATACATTATTTATTTTATATACTATATAGACAGACATCTGCACACAGATCTGGGATTTTACTTATGAAATTAAGCTTATTTCCAAAGAACACTTAGATCTATCCAGTGTGGGTCCATTGCACTCAGGCAAGATTGTAACACTCATTCTCAGGCCTCTGTGCCTATTTAGAAAGCACAGCTGACACGCTCCCTACAAGACTGAATTCACAAGTAAGTCAATTATGCAGAGCAAGGTATCTGCCATCACTGTAGATGTGTCATGTTTCAAATGAGATGAAAATTAGTATTTTGAGAACAAGGTGCTACCGCTAAACAATTACAAAATGAAATACCATAGTCTGTTTTCAACCCCATTTAAAAGACTTTTCACATACCAGCTGGCGCTGCAAGGGCCACTTTGCATTTGCTCAGACAAAGATATTCTGGTTCTGAGAGTCTCTAATGGGAGAACCAAAGGGATACAAATAAGGCTCTCTGGCACAACACTGGAAAGGAGCCCTGCAACTCCCCTAACAGATATAAAGCACCAAAACAGCCAGATGCTCGTGGCAAGGAAAAATAAAACAAGCCCAGCTGATGACCGATGCAGAGACTGTTTCATTCTCTTTTGCAGCTGCTCTCGCTGTGAGGAAGTTGGTTGTTAATTCCCAGCTGCCGGCCGCACGTGCCGCAGGCAGCTGAAGCCAGTGACAGCAGATGCCTCACAGCAAGCACTGAATTACGCCATAAAACCTGCCTGAGAACCCTCCTAAAGGGGACACTTTCCTGTAAAACACTGTTGTGAAAGGTTGAGGGCATTTCTAGAGGCACACAAGGTAAGTTAGCTTCTATACAGTACAGTCTTGTTTAGTTTCACAGGAACGAGCTTTTCCGTTGACTCCTTCCCTCTTCCAATTTATTCCTCTCATTTGGTTTAACAATATTCAGGCCTGACATGCCAAGTCTTCTTTTCCAGCCCTAGAAAGTTTCATCGGGTTTTTTTGCTTATCTTTTTGGAGCTTTGGGTTTGGTTTGTTTGTTTGTTTGAAATTATTTTTAAGGAAAGGAAGCAGATGTAACTACTATCAAAGGAAACAGCTGCCGGGAGTGGTGTTGAGGAGAGGCACTGCTCTGCAGGCAGGCTGGTTTCAGGGTGTCCAGGACGGAGAAGTAAGAACATGGACACCCCCAAAAAGAGGGATAGGACCCTCATAAATTCATTTCATTCAGAGTAGTTAACACAGACTACAGGAGTAGTCTTCTTGCTCCTCATTTGAAGAAGAAATAAGAATAAAATAAGGAAAATCACTCCAAGCTAGCACTCGGAGAAGGCAGCAGAAGGTCAGACCTCAACTGCAACAGGTGGTTTACATTTGAAAATATCCCGACAGGTTACAACTTATGAAATACTGCAAGAGTGAGGAATAGCTTCAGAAGATAAAGATAAAACGATACCTGTTTATCTTCTTGAGGATCAGTCTCCCCTTTGCTGGAATCGGAATTTGTGTCATCATCTTCATCAGAACTGTTCATGATATCTTCTTCATCTGACGGGAGATCTCCCATTACCACATTGGGATGATCATGGTGTTCTTCTAAGGACCTAATATTAAAATATACACACCATACTTTATTTATGTAAAGAGCTTTTTCTGTTTCACCCCACAAAAAATGACCTACTTCGTATCAGAGACCCTGAAAACAGTAGTGAGTAGTCTGAAAATTACAACAGCTGAAGGCTTTTCCACAGTGGACTCATAACTCTGCAACATTTTATTTATGCTAGTATTGATATACTGCTCATTGACAGCAAGCAAAAGCCACAGTACCTTTGGAGTATTTATATTATTCATGTCCATCAGAGTTTGCATAACAACAAAGTCTGATAAATCTATTCCCTTATTGCTATGCTCACATATAGAGCAACATTTGTACTATGTGCCAGAAGGATAAAGAAAGATCATAGCCATTTTGCTATCCTCTATCTCATAGCAGCAGGTCTTGTTCCAGATATGGTATTCACACTGGAGCTTTCTGTGTGAAATTCTAGATGCATGTATACATACAGGTCTGTTTCTCAATGCATATGCTAAAAAACTGCATCAGTGACGGCAATATAATAACCATTCTGTCCAACAATTCTTCTTAAAAACAGCAAAGCAGAATCTGTTGTGATTAAGAACGCCCATCCCCCAGAATCAGACACCTTTCAGATAGCTACCAAAGCTATATAACACCACCTTGTTCTGCTGCTATACAATCATTATAGAGGTCTCTTTTTATTAGCTTCAGCTGTATTTGCAATACAGGAATTTCATGAGACAGGCACACGGTCTTCTTCCTCTAACTAGCCTTGACAACTTCGGTAGAGATTTAAGAAATGCAATTCTAGAAGAAAATAAAAAAGAGGGTAGGGAAAGACAGGAAAACAGACTAGAGGAAACAGAGCCGTAAGTTTTTGAAAGGTTACATAGAAACACAGCAAGTCTCTGGGCTCCTACTTTTAATCCTTAAAAATATCTAATAATTTCCAATTACACTAAAGCTATCCAAAAATCACATAATCTGTGTTCAAGGTCTGCAAAAAGATGCTAGGATGCCACAGATTTATTTTGACATGAGCCAAAAACGATTAGCTATCCTGCAAAACACAAAGCAAATCCAGGAACCCTTGTCCACGAGCTGCTGCAGCCAGCAGAGATCTCACCAGGCTGATCAACACCAAATTTTGCACAGCCAACAACTGCTAGCCAACACTTCTCCATACACCTGGCCCTCTGCCTCCTGAGGCAATGGATAGTTACAACTGATCTTTTCCTAGCTTTGAATCAGAGGAAAGCGGGGATGGAGGGTAACTATTCAGACTTGCCACCTCTCTCCGTGATAGGTACCAGAAAGTAAACCTGTCACCATGGATCCCACAGAAGGTGTCTGCCAGTAATCTGAAAAGCAGAAGTATTTCTCAGGGCTCGGGTTCAGTATTGGGACTGGTGCTGTTAAACAGGTTTGTCAGCAACACGGACAGTGGGACTGCGTGTACCCTCAGCAAGAGTGCCCAGCAGGTCAAGGAAAGGGATTCTGCTACAGCAAAGTTGATTACACAGTGCTCAAGATAGAGTTAAAAACAAATAAATCCCACCAACCACCAAACAAACCAACACAAAAATGCTGATCACAAATAGAAATATATTTGGAGATAAAGATTAGCTAGCCTGTGGACAGACCTTCGTCCGCCATGAAGACATGAAGAAGATTAAAATAACTTGGTTCTATTACAACAACAGAGGAAGGACTTGGGAAACTCCCAAGCAGTTACTGTCTCCCAGAACCTAATGGGGTGGGGGGAGGGAGGTGATGACTGTAAGGTCATCACCAAGTTCTAACAAGGCCCTGAGCAAAGACTGCAGCACCCTGGCTGCAGAGAGACACCTCTTTGTTTCAGTTTGGAAATTATCACCCTCATGCAGGAAGACAGCAGACACCAGACAGATGAGTGCTGATGACAACAGCATATGGTATATGCCAGGGACAGCTCCCGTAGAGTCTCCATAAGTTTCAGGAAGGCAAAAAAGCAGCTTTTTACTGGAGCTTTCCCTGGAACCATGCTAGCAGGAAACTAAGATTTCTGCAGTTATTCATTAACTTCAGCAATTCAGAAACCTCCTTGTCCAGTTTATATAATTCACAGTCAGATGAGAATATTTATTTTAGCAGATGCCATCTCATTTTATTTTATTATGACAAATATATTTACTACATCAGTAGCATGACGTGAGGTAGATATATGCTCCAGCTTTAGTCAAAACCTGCAACAGAAATTACTGCTATTCCTTCCTTTACTAAATTACTCAGCTTTACCATCCACATCTGTCACTGAATTTCTCTCTGATCAAGGGTATTTTGTCCCCCACTGCAAAATATATAAAGTGCTTTATCTCTGACCACACTGGAATATACTTTTTAGTCCATTATTCATTAATGTCTATTTTTGGTAATAGACATTTTATTGCCCTTTTTCCTAGCCTGAATATTTGTTTTTAATTGCTGTTTTACTTTCCTTTAACTGAAACTCCTTCTCATCACTGTTTTCGCGCCTGTGACATCACTGTTCTTTTGCTTCAACAAATTCTACTGGATGCCCACTCCCAGACTCTGTTGTCTTTTTCCATTTAAATTTTTCAGGGCAACTGTGCCAAAACTTAAAAGTTTTAGAAAATCCACCCTTTTGGAAGTTAGAGACAAGAATACTTCCAGATGAAGCTGTATTTTACTTGCAGAAACAATCTCCTCACCACTGAAGGATGAAGAAAAAACCAGCTGGCTTGTGTTGTGTGAAGCATTTTCTAAATGTAAGATTAATCAGCTTATCTAATAGAAAGTTTCAGTAAAAAAAACACCAACTTAAAAATTTTACTAATTAACTTGTGATAATTTAGGATGTGCACAAATGACAGCCACTCACTGTGAAAGTTTTTTTCTTCCTATAAATCACAACGTTTAAACAGTAAGCTCCTTTTCTAGCCTTTGTGGTGCTTATGCACTTACTATTCACAAAAGGAAGCTATGAGAGCTGAGAGAACCATGTATAAAACCTTGCATACAGTATCTGCTCCACCAAAGCACCTCTTAGTAATCCCTCTAAGTTTTTATCCTGTAATTGCTCAGTTCATAGAACCTCCAGTTTTTCCACATGATACATCTTGTTGAGGGTTTTTTTTAGTGGTATTTTTAATACTTTTCCCCTTCTTTTCTTTGCTTTTTGAATAAAAAACCACATTGGATGTTTAGATGATCAATGATCAAGAGTCAGTTCACACACAGCCATTTTCCAGAATCAAACAAGCTGTCAGTTCAGGGATAGGATGCATTACTTGTAGCCATGGGTAGATGCCCTCCTGGTGGTATCTGCAGTTGTGTCCTCTTCTTCAGAGAAAATGGGGACAGAGTCACTGTGTTCATTTGTGTTTTCAGCCACGTGCTGAAGAACACGCAATTCTCATCATACATTACACCTTAACCTTTCATTGTAAATGCTGCAGCTTTTCTGACAAAACAGAAAGTAGTTTTGTATTTACTGAATACTCTTCTCTGTACTTTAACCTCTGAAGTCATCCACAACTCCAGATTATGTATGGTTCTCTGTGGAGCTGGACAGGCTTGGAGAATGGGCTTACCAAGTCTCTCCCTTAGAGAGATGGCCCTTTAATACGCTGTGATAGGCTTGTCTCAGTTTGCCAGGTCTCTCCCTTAAAAAAATATCCCTTAAATAGGCTGTGATAGGCTCGTATCAGCTGTCCCCTGGAGGGACGCCACTTGGAGGGAGCAGTCCTCTGGGTGGGGTGAGATCCTGAGGAGGAGGATAGGCTCGGTGAGCCTCCCCCTTGGAGAGATGCCCCTTGGATAAGCTGCGACAAACTTACCTCAATTCTTCCCGGGAAGGAAAGAGCAGTTTTCTTCGGTTAGGGTGAGATCCCACCATGCTTTGGTGCACATGTAAATTATTTGTAACCCATTGGTCTCTCCCTTTGGTACCACCCCCACCTTCCCCCATAAAAGTATGGCTTCTGCCCACTTCAGAGGGGCGTTGCTGTTCTTGGCTCCCTTTGCAGAGTGCTGGACAATAAAGGCTATCTCTGTGGAATCGCCACACGGCACTCCTGTCTCTCTGAGTCGGCCTGGAGTTACCCCGCAAGGCAGAGCTGATATCAGTGAGCTGAAATCCCTGCTAAGAGCTGATAGCTTACAGCCACAGGCTGTCCCCTTGCAGAGGTACCCCGGCGGCCAAAGGACTGCCCGAGACTCCTAGGAGGCTGTCCCTTGCGGGACCTCTCTCTGGGAAGGTCGTGGCATCCTGGGTCAGACTACCAGACCCCAACGGCAGCCACAACAGTTCTCTTAAAGTCATGTCTGGGTAAAGTGAAATCCCTTACACTTTAACTGTCTTTGGAAATAGTAGTAAATCTTTAAATACACAGTCTTTTCTAACACATACAAATTCCCCTTTTCCAAAATACCACAAGCATGCAGTAAGGCTTATTTTAAGTGCCTCTTCTGATAGGTATTTTGGGGGATACTGTGAACTGTCTCTATCTTGTTCCCTCTTCACCACAATTCTTTGTCCTACCCACAGCAATACCAATAGAAACTTCTGCATTATCAGTCATGTGAAACACCATCTCTGCCAACTCACTGTGTTGCGCACTGAGTAAGAACATCTTGCTGTATCTCGTGAGCAAGTTATCTAAATATAGATGTGGGGCTTTTTTATTTGACACATAAAATGAAGGAATCATTAGTTTGCCTTGGAATGAGCAGCTTATGGGATGGTGCATGTATGTTGTGCTGTATTTTCCTATTGCAATAGTAAAATACTAATGAAATAAAACATGCTGGTCCTAATAAGACATACAGCAAGATAAACTGTCAACACTTAAAAATTGCCATCAGACTATTACCACTGGAAAAATAAATCCTAATCAGCATAAAAACCACTTACTATCTTCAAGAGATGACCAAGACTAGCTCAGACTAGTTTATCTGTATCATTATAGAAGCTTCAAATATAACTGGGGCTCCACTTTTAGACACTGTTGATTCGGACCCTGTATAGGGCACTATAGCCTGAAGTCACAATTAACATTTCCGTCTCAGTTTCCAATTCCTTTAGAAGGCATATAACATTTTAAGGTTGACTGAGATCATTCAGAAAGATTCTCTGCCATGGAATGCTCCAATATTAAGTATTTTATAGTATATTGGAATGACTTCACCTGTTAGCATCACCATAACTACAAAAAAAGCAAGCTTCCACAGCTCCAAAGTATTTGATAAAATAGATTAATCCATGCTACCACTTTACATACACTTCCTTGTGATCGTCATTATTTTTAGATCTTTTTCCTACTTTCGGTAAGTAATTAAAATATGTAGGAATACTGAATGAACAGAACATTGCACACAGCACTCTGCTAAACTCTTCATTTCTCATTCTTTTGTTGTTTCAACAAGAATCTCCATTATAATCTGCTTTATTCTTCTGTTTCTTCCTCCAGTATTTTATTACATGGTTTTTGTGGGTGTTTATGTTTGTTTGTTTATTTTTAAAGTAAGCCTTCAACATGCAGACAAAATTACATAAACTGAAGTTCCTACTCAACTAAAAAATACACACCAGAACTTCAGAGAGCAACTAAACATGCCCTACTGTAATATTTCATCTCAAATCCTTTTCATATCATTACAGCATTTCACAATCTTTTCACAGCTGCTTGCACCTCATTTTTCCCCAGAGAGGAAACAACTATTAGTGCTTATTCATTTTCAGTTTTTAATATCACCATTCCCTGCAATGAATTGTAGTAATTAAGGCATATTCAGTTGCTGAGTTTTTAAGACCTAAAAGCACGCTGGTTCTCTGTGAAGGCAATAGCTGGTAACAGTGTTATATTTTTTTTCATAGCCCCTCATATTTCCAATAGCTGTAAGCATGCCTCACTGATTCCCTCCATGAACCCTAGTTGTACACTTCTGGGAAAATCCAACGGTAAAAGACTTAAAGAAACAAAATGCTTTATGGAATCTTTTCTTTTTGGTCCTATCTAAATTCAGAATCTCTTTCGAGGAAGGATGGTAAATATAGAACTCGAGCTAATACCCCAAAACAATTTAGGAAGCAATTTCCTGATTTGGATGCTGAAACAACAGACGATGCTCCTGGAAGCCAAAGCAAAAGTGAAATTATTGCTTGGTTAATAACCTCTTCATTTTGTTTAGTGAATTTCTTTTGCTTTTATTTAATGCTTCTTTTTAAAGACAGTCCCGTATCTTTATTATTTAATTACTACAGGTTTTTGGAAAAAAGAAAGTCAGTTCTAGAAAGCAAGCATACTTGGCAAAGCACTAAGATAATAAGGGATGCCAACCAAGATCGTGAGTGAGCTCCAACGGAAGGTTTAAGAAAATATATAATGAGACTACTGATCAGCAAGATTAGTAAAGGCATCAATTATTGCACTTTTTGGATGAGTTATGTTTTGCTGCAATACCTCCCTTCCACAACCAGCCTGAAGAAGCCAACACCAGCACATTTCCTTTCGTAAACCAGTCTAGAAAGCATAAAGATGAATTTCATATCCCTCCAGAGGTACCTGGAGCCTAACCCATCATATATTCACCTCTCATTTTAACTTCAGATTCGCTGAACAACACTGACTGTCTACCATTAGAGCTAAAAAATACGTCCCCTTGCTTTTCATGTCTCCTTCAGGCATACTGGACCATGAAGCAGCAAATAAGGATGAAATGCAACCTAGGCCAGGGGGATTACTTATCTGAATTATTCCTACAGCATCAATCCCCTCTCTGGTTTAATGACAGACTCACAGATGAAAAAAGCTGAAGTAGAGATCACATCTCTCTTCTCCAGGAGTAGTGGACTCTGAGAAAGGCTGTGGATGCTGCTGTGTCTCTTGCAGGGCTGACTTGGCTGCCAGCACTGGAGACTGGTTGCCTTATTGCAGCCAAGCTGCTTGGGCTTCAACTTCTCTTGCCAAAAATGGTGCTTTTTCACAGCAAGAGAGCAAGATAGCAAAGTGCCCTCGCAAATATGATTTTACACAATAGCATTAATGTTATGCCATTCGTTCTTCTGCAGTAAGAAGTCAATGATATTAGTAAGTTCTTCATATTACTATAACTTATAAAAAGAAAAAAGGCAACCCAGCCATGAATTTTTATTGGTGTGATCCTAAGGAACATGACAATTAATTTTGATCTTTTTTTTATTTGTATCTTTTAAGACTGCCTAAACAGATTATGCCTGTGAGATTCATTAATTCATTTTGCAGGCAATTCTTCCATTGGTAGCATGGTAAGGAATACAACAAACTTCTACAACAGTCTTTAAAATAAAAAGCACCACAAAACAAGGGGCAAACAAACTAGACCAATGAATCGGTGATTATTTGCATTGCTTAGAACTGTTATGCTATATTGTCTCCAGGCTGGTTAGGGAATTTTAAGGATTCAATTACAAACATAAACACTCCTCAAGAATCACAGCTAGAAAAGAGAAACGACCAGCATCCAGCTGAGCAACTACAATTGAAAATATTTGGTGCACTCCAGGTTCATTTTTCAAACTGCAATTTAAAGACTTCAAGAATTAAAATAGAATTATTTTAAACAAAATCATATGCACTGTATGCATTCATTAATGTCTACATTTTTTTATAGAAAGCCAGGTTCCTTGATGACATAAGTCCACTATCAAAAGAAAAGCTCAGTACAATCTATTTGAAATGGATTTTCATTCACAGCCGTTTGCACTTTGAAAGCTGTCTGCTGCCTCCTGGGCAATGAGCTGCCTGCTGCGAGAGGCCATGTGGGAATGCCAGGAGTTTGCTCTTGCCAGGAGAAACACCAAGAACTACACTCTTTGTCCCAGTCCTTACATCTGGCATTTACTGGTTACACTTGGAACTTCTGGGCAAGGAGGATATTATAAACACTGCGAGAGCTGCCACCACATTTAGCCTGTTAGATCATGCCACTGGCAGCTCCTTCTATACTTGGCTGAGCATGTTGCAAACTTCTACACCTGATTTGCTTGAACCAAGTTACCCCAGCATTTGCAGCCAGCAGCATTCAGTTTAGCATTTGTTATCCTCAGGTCAAGACAGCACTTACTCCTTTCCTCAATGAGAAGAAAGAAAAACACAGCTGACTCACATTCTAAGCAAGGGGGGAAAAAAGCATCTGTCATATGTGCTCCACATTAAAAAAAGGTACAAAATTGATTAAGTAATCCATTCTGTCAGTCACCCTACTTCAGGCACACTATGATCCATACAGTCATGCCCCTACTTCCATGGCACAATTTTTAAAAGCACAGTTTAAAAAAGGTGCAAACAGATCTCAAATTATCTCCTTATTTAGCTGTGATTTGCAAACACGAGCTCCTGAGGCCAGAAACACCCAAGGATAGCTCGCCACAGGCAGCCTCCCATGCTCACAGAAGTCATCTTCAGTGAGACCGTTTGTTGACAATTCCTCAGTTCCTTGGAAAGCTCAACATAAACACACATGCATGCTTCAGATGTTTCTAGACTCACCACAGCAAAGCCACATTAAAAAAGAAAAGGATAAGAAAGAGAGAGGTCTCAGTTTAAAAGTCTGCAAGAAGACTGGTGCCCACAGTGGGACAGCTCAGCTCCTGAACAGTGTGGCACAGCTGACATTGTGACAAGCAGGACAGACACTCAGATTGACAAATAATCGTGAATACTAACCAAGATCATGAATGAGTTTCTACGGAAGGTTTAAGAAAATATATAATGAGACTACTGATCAGCAAGATTAGTAAAGGCATCAATTATTGCACTTTTTGGATGAGTTATGTTTTGCTGCAATACCTCCCTTCCACAACCAGCCTGAAGAAGCCAACACCAGCACATTTCCTTTCGTAAACCAGTCTAGAAAGCATAAAGATGAATTTCATATCCCTCCAGATGTACCTGGAGCCTAATCCATCATAAATTCACAACTGTCACCTGAACTTCAGAATCTCTGAACTACAGTAACCGTCTACCGATAGAGCTAAAAAATCCTCTCCCTCATTGTCGTCTTCACGTTCCCCTGCTTTTCATTTCTCCTTTGGGCATACTGGACCATAAAGCAAAAAAATGAGGGTGAAATGCAGCCTAGGCCAGCAGTCTTACTTATCTTACCAAAAGGAGATGATGCAAATGCAGCAGAATATAATCCAGGAGGCTACAATGGGACAGTCTTGAGCACTGCTACTGGAAAGTGAAATACTGTGGCAAAACCTAGGGATTTAAACCCTTGCCTGGAAGCATGTAAAGGGAAAGGGGTCTCTGCATTGGTGCTTCCCATCACCACCAAAAGTTGTGAGGGATTACCTGTCTCCCAGTGTAGGTAAAGAGAATTTACAGTCATGAGCATCCTTCACAGCATGATTTTAGAAAGCACAGTTTACAAAAGGTGCAAACAGCTCTCAAATTATCTCTTCACAGAGATTTACAGCAGAATTTAGAGCTTTTTGCCTTCCCCTACCATTAATTTTTGTTTCATAGGGAAAGCTACAATGCTCATGGACAAGACCTTGGAAAAAACTCCTGGCAAAAACAATGTTAAAAAGGACCAGCAAAATATGGCACTCATTCACAATCAGAACCTCTTATTCTAACTTTTCTCAATTCACAAAACAGATCCTAGTGGGATAAAGTCAACTGGGAAAGGACAGCAGGATCAGAAGAAAAACCAACACTTTGTTTTCCAGTCACATACAAAAAAAGGAAAAACCACAGCTGAACTCTACTACACACTAAACAGACTTTTGGAAAACTATAATATAATTGTGACAAAAAATGTAAAAAGAAATGTATCAAATAGGAAAGGGAAAACTTAGAGCAAGTGAGAAGAAATCCTCATGTTAAGACCCATTTCAAATAAAATTGACCTTACCCTGCCAGAGCTACCATGACATTTCAGTGCACGACTACTCCTGTTCACTATAATCAGAGTTAATGCAAGGCCCTACCCAGTATCTTCTGTATTGACTCAGCATTACTTTTGTAATCTTTGGTTGACTGTCCCTGAAGTCAGAGCTCCAATATCTCTCTTCAAACAGTTGCTCACTCAATTTAAAAATAATACACATCCTATTGCGCTCAGGTTTTTTTTACATGTCAGATATCAAGAAAATGACAAGAGAGCTGAGTAATAGATTACTCAAAAGGTGACTTAGATCTGAAATCAAAATGGAGTACCTTAGCTCCTAAACACACAACTCTTTGCATGCATGGGACATGATGCAGCTTCCTGGACAGTATGTCAGAAAAAAGAGGATGAAATAGTTTGGTCGAGAGCAACACAGACTAAGAGTGAAGAATAACTGAGCTGCTTGCAAGATTAGACTTGTGCTATCTCTTCCTCTAATCTTTTGCACAGATTAGAAGAATGGGATTTTGACACTCTTCATAAACTTTTCAGCTCATCTAAAAACCTTTACAGAGCAGCCCACCCCCACAAACACCACTGGGAAAAAATAAACCCACCACCACCACCACCAATCAAGTGAACTCTGAGCAGTTGAAATCACTGAGCAATAAGGCTCAGGTTGTAGCTATCAAAACGGTAGGTTTGGTAAAAACTACCTTTATTTATTTATATGCATCTTAAAGATTTCCTTAGTCCTCTACTGCTTGAGTAGAACAGTTTTTCATAAGGACAAATATATATTAAAGAAAAATTAAAACTTGTATAAACCTTGTATCTCTAAATGAAACTTACTGGATTCTAGCTTCTAAAATAAAACCAGCATTTCTTTACCTAAGTTTTGTTCAGTGCATTGAAACAACATAGCTGCACACTTTTGTAAATCTATTAAAACATCTTTAACTAGGTCAAATATAAATGTTGGGTAAATGTGGCATATTAGTATCACCGTTGGCATTTAAATAAAAAACAAAGTTAATATTTTGATTGCTTTCTTTACACATTTATTTTGTGCCACCCAAAAATCCTACTGTTTTGCACACACCATTACAGTAGAATGCAGTTGGAATATCACTGTGCCACAGAGCTCCACAAGCACATTTCCTGAGCTGATGCTGAAAATAACCCACAGGAAAAGGCTGCTGTTGAGCATATAAATGGGTCTTTCATCAATTCTCATATCACATTTGACTCTCCATTCTACATCTGATATATTCTCTAGAGCTACATTTTGTTAATTTATATCACGGTTGGCAGAAGGAGACAGAGCGCACATGCTGGAGGCGGGGGAGAAAGGCCAACATCAGTGATAAATATGCAGCGTTAACTTAGCTTCCTCCGCCTTTAGGAAAAGGAAATACATACGAAGAATGCCAAAATTAGGAAAAACACAAACATGGAATAAAAGAGGAAAGAAGAAGATAAAGCATTGCAGATTAATACAAAACTGCGTGACACCCAAGTTCCTGTTACCCATGAACAGGGGGGTTAGGAAGGAGCCTAAGGGACACAGCAGCTTTATGGACTGCTTTGCTTCCTTCAGGCTCCCCCACGTCACACTAAGCCACCCTCCAGCTGAAGCCAAGAGCCAGCACACTGAGCTGAGGGCAACGTCACCGGAAGGACAAGGACATCCTTGTATTGTACCGGGGGAGCAATGGGAACAGTAGTTAGGACATTTTTGCTGTCTGTGGTGAGCATTTCTTCAGTGGGAAACAAAGGATAGCAGAGTTTACCCTCAAAATGGCTCTTTTAGTGCATATGGACTCCTTGAGCATCAAGCTTATTTTCTAGACTGCACAAGACTGTGACCAAAGTAGCCACTGAGCCTTTTGGAGAGCAGATGAGGATTCACTCAGCAGCTGGGCAGTGCTTACAGCAGTGCCTGCCTCATCACTACTGCCACCATTTTACTGCCTCTCATCCTCAAAAGCACACCCAGCCCTAACTACCTAAATAAAAAGGTAACACTGAGAATTGAAACCACATCTTTTTTTATGTAACACTTGTAACACCACATGATAACTTACAAGTCTTTCATTTTTCCACCTCCAACTCTGTCAAAAAAAGTTTCCCTGGCTATGCCAGCCTTCTTCACTCACCTCCTTCTTTTACCAAAATCAAGAGACAGACCTCGAAAAGAGAGATGAAACAAATATCAAAAGACAAAAATTATTTTCCATTACCATCTTGGAGATATTCACAATTATTTGCATTTCATAAGACGTTTCAAATCTTTTCGTGACTGGATTGTATACCAGAATAACAATATTGGAAAAATGTAGTTCTCCAACTCCTTTCTCTCCCTCATTGAAGATGGACATGATCAGACCTCAGAATCTCTCCCACTGTCAAAACAGATTAAATCAGCATATCTCACAAACATATTTGCATGAGAATGTATCAAGATTCTAATAAAGTTCCTATTAACTCTGATTTTAAAAGATAAAATTTTAAAAAAAGGGTGGTGGGAAATATCAGCATAGTTCTACCTGCTTGCTTAAGAAGATTTGAGTATTCTTCCAGAGTGCCAGTATTTTCTTCTTATAGTATATGCATTTTATTTCAGGTTGTTTAGCAGACTAAACTGTAAAGCCTGTAAAGCTGTGTAACTGAAAGACACTCCAATGCTAAGGAAAACTTCTCTTACTGGAAAAGCAGACCATGGAGACATCGACTCACATGACGTTTCTTGGAAAGAAAGAAAAGAAAACCCAAACCAGTCCATATGCTCTCCTGAGTAAAAAAATTCACTGTGAGTCTTCCATGTAGTTTGACATGCTACCCTAGCAGTACAAAATAACTAACCTGACACTACAAAATAGAGGAATTCCAGACCCAAGGTTCCCAGTGCCTGCATTCTTCCCAAAGCCCTTATGTCAAACACGAATATTCCCAGGCAACTGTACTACTACCACTTCTCACCAACATTTCCATGCCTCCCTGATTTGACTCTGATTAGACACACCTTACAATTACAGAATTTGTTTCTTCATGGTCTGTAAGAGCAATAAGTGCGAAGTCAGCAAAATGGCTTATTCCTTATATCTGATGGGCAAGAATTGCTTTGTCCATTCTTGTCCATTCCCAGCTCTGGGGCTGGGACTGCCAGAGAGGATCTGCAGTCAGCCTTGCGGGGGACTGGGAGCGGAGATCTGAGCCCTCTGACTCACTCCTCACTGACAAGCCCTCAGAGCTGGCAGAAGCCTCCCTGCTGCACCACAACGTGTATGTGAGAAAAGGAGGGAGGGGAAAAGAAAGGCAGGCTCAAGGAAGCAGAACACAAAAGGAAAGCCTGATAATGAAGCCTGATAGGAAACCTAAATAGCCTGTTATCAAAGCTATGTCATTAAAACCTGATGGACAACTTCAGAGAAAGAATTTTATGTACAACTAAGGGTGGCAGAAGCCAGCTACACACAGGGAGCTAGACACACAGGGGAGACTGGAAGACAAGACTGCAGCGCTGATGCAGAAGGAGAAACCAACCTTCTTTAGATCAGAAAATAATCCACTAAAATCTTTGAGAAACAGGTCAAAAAAAAAAATCTACATACTTGGCCTCTACTTATCAGGAAGTTATATCCTTCCAAAAACTCAATAAAAAGAAGACATGGGTTTTAATGTATAACACCTGCAATACCTAAAATGTATTTTGTGCATTCAAATCTCACCATAAGGGCTTGAACTTGCAGTATTCTAAATGCTATTTAGATCTTGCAGACTTTTATTAATTTAGTGTTTCTGAATGGGAATTTTGCAATTGCAAAAAAAACCAACAACAACAAAAAACCAAAAAAAATCCACCAAACCAAAAAAAAAACCAAAAAAAACCCACCAAAAACCCCACAGAAACACACAAAACCCCCCAAGTAAACCCCCACCACACCATCAAAGAGGAATACGTATCAAAGCAAAGTGCTTAACCTCACAGATTTCAATATGGAATTCAATATTTCAAACATGAAGGTTTTCACAGACACTTAATTGACCTCTGGGGACTCAGTCACGAAAGCATAATTTCGAATGGAAAACTAAACTTACACTTTGCATTGACATACTCTTTTCTGGAAAACCAATGGATTAATCTAAATCAGCAGGTGTGGGGAAAATACGAAGTAATATTTAATTAAACCAACACTGAAATCATAAAGGATTGTTGTCACGTGGTACTCCCCCTTCCCCAGGCCTTTCCAAAGAAAAATCCTAGCTGGAAACACAATGACACAGTTATAAATAAATTAGCATTTGCAACATCTTGAAGGAACACTGTCAAAAGTAGCCAGTAAATACAGTATGCTATTCCCAGAAGGCTGAAGGAGTAGACTCACTCAACCTGAAATACAGTTCTCTTGCTAGAAAAATGTAACAAATACCAAAAGGAAGGCCAAAAGATCCAAAAGTTTCTGTTTTCTGCAGCATGACAGATGTTCCAAGGCACATTCATTGTTCCTTTGCATCTTTAGTTTACTGGACATATGTACACTCAATATTATTTTTCGATCTAAGGAAGATTTTGCTGTCCTCCTCAGAATAAAGGTTTGACACTAAAAATATGATAACTAATGCATAAATATTGCTCTTTCCTTTGGAATTTTCAAAAGAATGGTGTTACTTTGAAACAACCATTACAACTACTGGTATCTGACAACACTAAATGAATTGTGGTGTTACCAGCAGCACTGACTTTTCATCTCACTTTCCATTGTTTTTGCAAAAAAAACCAAAAAAACCAAAACTCCCAAAAACAAAACCAACAAAAACCCAAACAAAACAAAACCCAAAACTAACAATTGAACCTCAAAACCCAAACAAATAAAAACCCCCCAAACCACAAAACCCACCAAATCCAGAGAGCTGCATTTCCTGTTGTTATGTGTGACTGGATAATGATATTTAAAAGTTCTTTTACACTTAACAGCACATTTTCTATCTCACAGCATCTAGTCTTCACTCACTTTGTTTATAGAGTCCTCATAAAAACACATTCATCTAAATTATCCATTTTAAATTGGCAGTCAAGCAGGTAGGCCAGACCAAAATAAACAATCCTGAAATACCATTTTGAAAGATTTCTTTTTTGCATAGTGGAAACAAAACATAGATTATCTGCTCCCAAGGTACTGACATTACTTACTTTAATGAGAATATTCCCCATAACTACTTAACAAAAACCAAATCCATTCTGACTCCCATCAGCAGCACCTGTTTCATCTCAGTGGTTCACACACCAGATCAGGACCCTGACTGTCCTCCTTTCAAAGACAAGCCTTCTCTTTTCAGTAGAAAGGAGGTTGACATCAAATAAGTCAGAAAAGTCCGACAACTGACACCTACCATTAATTACTCAGGCCTGCCATTTGCATTTAATTCCCTGTGGGAAGGCTCAAGAAAACAAAACATATCTGAATTAAATGAGACATAGGAAGTTCAGATAAAAGTGTCAAAAGCTATTACCATTCTCCATTAAAGCATACTGGTTTCACCAGATGGGATTGTGAGGAAATTTCTCAGTAACCACCAAACCACCGAAGTACATTATCAAAATTTTATGTCTTCCTCCAGAAAGAAATGTAGCATGAGCTAAAGACACCTTTGAACTCTTCTGGCAATGGCAAGACTGGCATTCAGACTTAATATATTGAATATGTGCTATTATGACTAGAAGTTGGTCTGAATTTCTCAGAAGAACAATCTCATTTGTACATTGGCTTTAATCATAACATCATTTGCTTTGAGATCCCCATTAGCAGTGCATTACAGGAATTTGTGCGCAGTGATCTATGAAAAAGAGCTGAGTGCGTGTTCTGACAGGCTGGGGAAAACGCAAGAGGCAATTATTTCAGTAACAACAGCAGCACTGTTTCTCTAACTGGTTTTATAATAGTGCCTGGCCCAGGAAATGATAAAAAGCTCTTACAGAACTATGCAGAAAGGGTAAGACAACATCGATAAGGAAGCTTCAAAGGATTTGAGATAACACTGGATGGGAAAACTGGAGAAGCCGCCTGTCCAGCCCGTCTGGGCGAGGACCCTTACACCTCCCAAGGAAGAGCCAAAACAAATATTCATCCCTGCTCTCCCAGCAGCACTGATCCAGGTCAGGAGACTACTGTACTGTTGTGTCCCTTTTTTTCCCTAGGGATTTCTTTATTCTTTCAAATCTATTGAAGTAACTACACACATTATTTGTTTCATAAGGTACCTTTCGATTATTTAATTTGATTTAAAATAAACCCATAAATGGCTCTGGTTATGGTTTTCTATGTGTGTTTTTTGAAGAAAAACAACGCAAACCCAGTTGTGCCAAGAACATCCAACTTAGGGAGCAACTTCAGGTATAGATGTGCCAGGGAGTCCACTTAAACCCTTACATCACCATTGGTACTGGGGAAGGTTTGTGTGGAGAGGGAATAACTATAAATCTCGCACATTTAGCCAGATAGGAAAACTACAGAATTTCACTTCAGGAGCAACTGCAATCTCACATCTACCATGCTTCACACAGCAAAACTATCCTTTTCCTAAAGCAGACAAAAATTCACCTGGATTCAGAACAAAACAACACAAACCAAAACGAGTCACATAAACACATGAAATGCATCCTTATTTAAGTTTGGTCTCACCCTTCTTAGGTGCACCAAATTGAGGGAATACCAAGAGAGTGTGGCCAAAACCCCTGCAAGATTAAACAAAAAGCATACACTCTGTCAGGAACTTAAATTATACCAAAGACAAAACTAAGAAACACCCTGCTGTAAACTATAAATACACTCAATAACCACTTGAATGTACCAATACCTAGCCCATAACTAGAAATCCTACTTTCCATTATAAGGTTTCATGCTTTCCAACAAACAGACCCAGGCTGATAATATCAGCTATAAAACAATTAACATAGGATGCCCCTTAAAATATTTGTCTCTTCCCATATAAGAGAACACAGATTCTTTGGAGCATATGTTTGCTACACACACACATCCAAAATGAAACAAAGCTTAGTAACTCTCAGTGAAAAACAAAGTTAAATGTGACTATCTAGAAGCTAATTCATTTATTACTGTTGTTATGTGTATGTTCTCAGTAGTGTGAAGAAGTTTGCTGGGGACTTTGAAATATACAGGCTGCATATTTCATTCAAATTCTTATTGCTGGTTTGAGAATAAATCTTTAGGATCTGTAAGACAAACTGACAACCTGAAGTTAAAAAATTGCATGATACTATAGTGGGTCAAAACAATGCTTTACCTGTCACCACACTGACAGACACACTAAGTGATGCTATTTAGGGAGAATACATGAGTCTGGCCACTTTCTGTGGCCCATTTCTCTTCTCAGCATCCAGTCACAGTAATACAAATATTAAGGGATCTGTTCCTGCCTATTCCGTTTACCATCTGTTTTGGACATCGAATCACAGAATTATTAAGACCGGAAAATACCTCAAAGTTCATTCAGTGCAACTGTTAACCCAGCACTGCCACGTTCACCACTAAACCACGTCCTCAAGTGCCACAGGCAGACATCTGAGCGCTTCCAGGGACAGTCATTTCACCACTTCCCTAGGTAGCCTATTCCAGTGCCTGACCACCCACCTTTTCAGTGAATAAATTTTTCCTAATTTCCAGTCTAAACCTCCCTGGTGCAACTGGAGGCCGTTTCCTCGTTTCTATGACCCTGTCCAATCCCTTTTTGAATCTGCTGATTTTATCTGTCTCCACCACCTCCTGAGCTAAAGAAACAGAGCAGCAACAGAGCATCACACTAATATTCTGAGTCACACAGAAATTGTGCACCACTTCCACCTTTGCTGGGAGCACAGGCAAATACAGAAGACTCACTGTATTGAGGGAGAGGCAGTAGCTTCTGTTATACTGAAAAAAACTTTCCAGACTTGATGAAGGATTTGCATATCCAAAAGCTTGTCTGCTTTTCCCAGCTCTATCAACTGATCTAAAAATATATTCATTCCCCTACAAACCTAGCAACTACGGATAGTTATTCCAGTTCATTGTGAGACTGGTAAGTTTCATTCCTCCCCATTGAAGTATTCTTGGATACAAATACATGACTGTATTTGATTTGCTTCAATTAAACCTGGAAAATTTTCCCAAATTTTGAGGAATATATGAGGAATAACTAGCTTACTTTTCCTCTTGACTCATTGCCAAGTGCAAGCAGTTTTCAAAACAACAAAAGCATACTGAAAGATATACAGGAACAACTGTCCTGCTGACATCTAACAAAAGGGGTACAGCCTCTCAAGTTATCATTTAAACACATTTACAACCAACAGAGTTACAATGCAGCTGTTTAACTTCCCTTTTCTCCTTATTTTACCTGTCAAGTCTCCAACGCCTGCCTGTAGCTTCACAAGGCTCCTCAAATTCGTAGAAGTCAGTGCTCTGGTCTTCCACACTGCTGGAGTTCTGCCACTCAGAGCAGAGATTTCTCCTAGCACCCATTGCAAAAGGCAAGTTCTCATACTCAGGTATTTCCTCATAGTGACGCACATTCTCGTACTCTGGAGCACAAGTACTGGTTGCAGAATTCCAATGCATTTGGGATAAATTCTCTCCCACAAGTACATGGCTATCTAAAGACTCCAGCCTTTGGTTACTTCGCATCTCAGGCTGACTTCTGTTTCTCTGCCTCTTCTTCTGTGATGCTGGACTACTTATTTCTACAGAATGCGCCTTGGCAGATTTAGCTTTCCTTTCACTGCCTACAGACCCCAAATTCCTGTTATTATTTCCATACCCATCCCCATTGGAAAGGTTGGCATTAGCACTTTCCACTGATTGGCTGCCTTTAGACAGAAACTTTTGAAAGTCACTTTTCTTTAAGCAAACCGACAGTTTCATGTTCAGAAGCTTTTTCAAGCTATTTTTCTTGTGATGGTCTTTGCAGGGCTTGTCTGTCCTGTCCATGTCCACAGCAGAGAGAGACTTGGCCCTAGGCTTCGTGACTACAGTCAAGTGGCTGAAGCTGGTAGCAGTTTTTAATGATTCAGAATTTCCTGAAAATGGGAGAATAGGATGAGGTAACTTCCAGACGGGTTTTTCAGAAGAACGTTTGGGTATGTCAGAGGACAAAAGCGCATCCTGCTCCTTGGCTCGTGGATATGCAAAGTGAGATCCTTCTAGAAGACTGTTTGATTTGTCCTCACTGGAGGAGTAAGAACTTTTGTCCACGAGCTCTGCTGATGCAGCTTTTTTCAGCAGGCCAGCAGCTGGAAGGCCATGCCTCTGTGGTTTCTTAGGAACAACTTTTGGAGAACTCTCATCCTTTATTTTAACTTCTTTATCCTGCAAGTTTTGTGGAGAAACATGGAAGCTGTTGGAAGCAGATGAGTGCTGACTGCTTGTCAATTTGAGCTGCTTTGGCAAACTCATGGACAAGGTATCACACCTGACAAAGTTAGTCCTTTTGTCCACAGCATCTGGCCTACTGGTGTCACCTGTCATCTCATCCATGGAGTTATGGTCTGCATTTAAAGAAGATTCAACACTTCCCACCAAATCAGGACCTCTTTGTGAAAACTGAGGCGGAAGATTTTGTGAAGCTGACTCTTTCACAGCAGGTTCCTTTACCTGAGGCATTTTTTCTGCATTGCTTTGAGTTAACTCACATTTTTTAGGATGGAACACTTCTGCATTATTGTTATAACAAACACTTTGACCAAGGACATTAATTTTTGCTGGCTTTTTTATGCTTTGGTCCACAACCCCGTCAGAATCTTTCTCTGAATTAGATGCTTCCTTTGTTCCTTCTCCTGTGGTGTCTATGCCATCCTGACGGACTAGACATGCAGCACGTGGCTTTCTTGGCTTAGGGATAGGAAGCACCTTGGAGCTCAGGACTGAAGATGTTTCAGGGGAGGTTTTATCAGCATCTGCTTTCATCCCTACTTCACCTGAAAACATCCTATTGCTACTTAAATTTTCATTCTCTAGGCTTTCCTTGTCCACTGGGGAAGAACAACTGTGATTATTTTCAGTCAAACTAGGACAAATTTCAGACATCTGAAACTCATCAGCAATAATCTTACCATCAGCATTTTGCTGCTTCCCTTTAGCTACCTCAGAAGATGATGAAGACTGTACGAATTCCATAAACTCTATTTTAACATCATTCTTGGAACTGCTGCCATCCCCTCTGTCAAGTCTGTCTGCATACCTGTGCCTCACAGGACTGCTGCTAGGAAACACACCATGAGTTAGGACATCCTTAAGTTTCTCTTCCAAAATGCTGGCTTTCAAAACCACCTGACTTCTATTTCCCAGTTTTTCATTGTGACTATCCCCCAGAGATAGTGCATTTCTTTCACCAAGTTTGATGTTCTCTAAGGTGTCAAAGTGCTCAAGAATGATCTGAGTTTTACAGGTGTTGTCTCCATTTCCAAGTTTATGAAGGCATTCAAATTTGCAAGGTGACACAGGTAGAATATATGCTGAGTTTCCAGTACTCCCTTCTGAGGTTTCATTTTTATAGTTCAAATGGTCTAGAGTTTGAGAAGAATCTTCCCTGTGTTCCTCAAAGCTTTTTGTGCTTTTTCGTGTAGACGATGGAGGTTTAACTTCTGGAACAGAGGAGCTCTTGAGAACCTTTGGTTTCGGTGCAATTGCTGGCTTGGTTTTCCTTGCTGCTTGTATCCCACCAGAAAGTACAATATCAGGCTTCGGTGCAACAGGTGGAGGCGCTGCCTTGTGTCCTAGGACAAATTTTGGTTTGGGGGCCACTGGTGGCTTCTTAATTTCTAGGAAGGACGGAAAACAAAGACTTTAGTCACCATTGCTCACAGAACAATCTCACCTGCAATGCAGTATTATTAAAAGTTTTGTAACATTTAACTTGTGATCTACAAGATCTCAATGTCTGTATGGATACATTTTTCTCTTAAAAGCATGCCTCCCTTCCCTAACACCGCTTTTTTACTAGTTGCCTTTCTATGTTTTAATAGGCACATCAAGGAGTGGTACGGTAAGTTTTCAGTGTCTTTTCGTAAACAGTTTAAAGTAATATGAGTACAAGTACTTGCTCAGATGCTAAAGTCTGATGCCAAGAAAAGCAAAGCAGATTCACCTGGTTTTGCAGTTTTAATTGTAATACCATTGTAAAACGGTGCAAGTACCTTAAGTGCCACACGTATAATAATCCATGAAGTTAATGGGACAGCTAGACTAATGACCAGGGCAGTTCAGTCCCTTCCTCCACCACCCTGAGAAATGTGTAACCTAAAATTCCTCATTCCCTTCCTCTCCTCTCCAAACAATACTGAGATGAATTACTGTACCAGTTGCAAAATTGGCATGTCACTACCAACAGTTCAGTTAGTCTGCAGTATGAAGTTAATGCAGTAATTTGTAGGAAGGCAGTATCTTTCTATTGTAAAACACTACTTCTGTGCCTCATATAAAATTACTCTTCCCAACATGTCTGACCTAGAAACAGTCACTACTATTATGAATTATGAACGACTCAGCACAACAAGATGACAAACTCTGGGGAGAGTGTACAGCACTCAGGAAAAGGAGCTCATGAGGAGCTTCGAGGTTGTGAAGTTTTGATCCTGTTGTTTGAATGGTTTTGGGTTTTTTTGTTTGCTTGTTTTGTGGTTGCTTTTTTTTAAGGTATGCCTGAAACATTTGAATATTGCAGGAGAATATTCATGACCAATTCACTTCCATACGCTGGAATAATTTCAGATTTCTAAGTGCTCTGAGTGATTTTTGATATGTGCAAACTGATTTATAAAGTAAACAAGTGTCTCATGCTGTTTATGTACCACCTCTGTATTTACTACCTTTGTTTTGATCAATATTTTGGTATACTTTGAGTAAGTCATATAAATGTTAAATAAAACCCTCAAGAAAAGGTACTAGTTAATGTTTCACATGCAAATAGATAGGGTAGGCCATTGATATATTATTCCCTTTGAAATGTGGGTTTGGTGTTTGGTTATGTTTTACCACCATTATTCCCATAGATACGCAACTATATCTTAATCTCTAGCCTAGAAATGCAAGAATGAAGTTTCAAAGTTTAAGTTTGTTTTTTGGGGATTTGTTTGTTTGAAGGAAATCTAGATGGGTTAAAAGAAAAAAAAAGAAAAAAAAAAGGCTGATGCCCTCAGTTTCAACTATTTCCTAAACAGCAAGCCACTACTCTAAGCAGAGAGCCAGAAACAGAAAAACCGTGTTTTTCTAGGACATGAATCACTAAATGGTGCCCAGACTGACTCCACTTACACTTAGAATGGCTGCCCTTGCTGCCATTACATTAGCAAAGAGGTAAACCCAACGGCAGAGACTATTTGTAAGAAATTCTGCAAGAGGGAATCCAGAATTTCTCTCCAAAGGTACAGCTCCTATAGCCACTGACAACAATGACCCAATTACCACCCACTGCCAAGGCTACACCACCTTCTGCATCCCATCTAAAGGCAGGTTTCCTACAGAGAGATGAGTCAACAATTTGCTAGGAAAAAATAAAATTAACCCTTTGGGTGGGTAACTACTGATCTCGAACAGCAGAAGAGAGCTGCACACACACTTTCAGACAAGTCAACTGCTTATTCAGTTGGAAAATGAGTGATGGCAATAAAGGAGCCTGTGTTCCACAGTAAAAACAGAAGGAAGGGATACCCAGTTTGTCACAGAACACAACACAGTAGTAAACCTGGGCCATGTTCAGTAATATTTATTAAGCTATTAAAGTTCCCTGAAAACAGGAGAGAGATAGGCTGCTTTGGAACCCTTCCGGATGCCCAAATGAGAGAAACGGATTGAAGAAGATACAGGAGATTAAACACTGGCTAGGTAAGCAATATCCTGTGGATTATTTTTCCCACTCACAAACTGAAGTCCATAAACCTTGGAAGCTTCTCTGTCTATAGTGGGACTGCCTAACATTTTGGATACCACCAAATTAGATTACTCTGCAGGGCTTTCAACTAGTATTTGTTAGGGAGCATCCTCCGAAGTCATGATGTGCCACCATTACCTGGATATAAACTATCAAAAAACTCTATGGTTTTATCAAAACTAAACCATGGAAATGTAAAGAAATGCAAAGAAAACAAACCAGTTTTTTATAAGCCAGTGGTGGAAACCTGGATAATGAACAGAGCAGAAAAATTCACTTCTGATAATAAGTGCAATTCAATATGATTTCTGAAGCCTACTACAGAATTTTTCAAATTACTCCAATGTTAAAAAGCATTGAGACAGACAGACGAGACCAGCAAATTGTGAGGGATAATAAAGACACCACTGTCTGCTTTAAAGTGATTGCACATTTAATCTAGAGTAGATATGGGTCAATGTCTTAACAGGCACATTACAGTCTCAGTATCAATACAGATTTGCAGTCAACAGCTCCATCAGAAAGGAATGTGATGAAGAGCCCTTTCAAACATAAATGTGACGTGAGAGGAAAGACTCCAGGAAGGGAATGCATACCAGTAGTTTTCCTCAACAAAATATCTTTAAGTTTCTGAAGAATACAAGCAATGAAATACTTAGAAAAAAAATTACAGCAGCAGACAAGGGTGAAAGTATGGTAGATTTATATTAGAAATCAAGAATTAAAAGTTCAGTTGCTTATAAACTAATCCAATTCACTGTTGGATGAAAAACACAGTTCTACATAACAGTGCTCTAAGAGGGACAATTTCCCATCCAGAACAGAAAGAAAACTATGTAGGAGGCAACTGTTATATATAAAGGTGTAAGGAATGACTGGAAGTCATATGAGAATGACTTTTTGTTAAATGGCAAGCATCAGCAAGCCTCTTTGGTGAAAAACAATAAATATAATCAAGGAAGAGTTATAGAGCAAATGCATGGAGTAGATAGTTGTTTGGACAGTGGGTTTTTTCCTGGTGCCATATGGAACTAATTATTCACCTACGGACAGAGATGCTTGGTTATGCTTAGGAGAGTAAAAATTGAAGAGAATTTGGGAATCATTGTACATAGTTATTTTATGGGAGCTCCATGCAGGTCTGAAGCTAAGCAGTAAATAATGTGATAAGGATAAAAGATGAAGGGAGTTGAAAATATTTCTGTACATAGCATCTGCCAGACTGTTAGTGAAATGTTATGTCACCTTCTGGCAATCTCAGAAATAACTACAGAAGTATCCAAGGTCTCAAAATTATGCTTCAAATCCCAAGGAGGCTCATCCTGGTTAATTTAACCAAGAATTTAAAAAGTAAGAGGGTCACAGAATATATACTTCTGCACATGTGAAAGATTTTTTATAACAGATGGCTCTTGAATCACAAAAAAACCAAACAAACACCAAACAAAAACAAACAAAACCCACCAAAACAGTAAACTCCTAATGAGATTCTGTAGCTGACCAGTGAGGTTTGACAAAGTTCAAACCAGAAACAAAGCTCTAAAATTATTATGAAACCCGAGGGGTAATTAACTACAGAAACATCTCGCATAGTGTTGTGGAGGAGCCACAAGCGCTTACAGGCAACTTAAACTCACTTTCTAACACATGTAGAATTTCCAGAGGAAACTTTGGACTGGACATTGGATTCTCTAGCCTCTCTTACTCAGGAAACTAGAGAATCACTATGATTTTCCCCACTCCCCCCTCCAATCTTAACCCTTTTCTCAAAGAGAATCCCTGCATCCAGAGATTCCAGTAATAAATGCAAATCTAAGAGCAGAAATACAAAACTTTATTTGCATAAACAGATTAAATGTTTAAGAGCCAGAGAAACTGCCAAGGAGATATCCTCCAACTTGTTTGACTGCAAAGGAAGAAATCCATAAATAAAGTGACTAGAAATGCTGCCATCACCAACAGGAAATCTGCTGCTCACGTAGGAACAGCCAACACCTTGCTCAGTGCTGAAGGGGAAAAAAAGGTGCTTAAAAATACCAACATCTAACCCCCTTAAAAAAGGTGGATTTAAAAAGACATTATTTTTGCAACAACAAATTGCCATTAGCACCACCTCTGCAGATCAATGCACGTGCTCTTCATCTGACTTCAGGTCACAGCACAGAAAACAGACATTTATCTCTCTGGTGAATTATGTCCTTCAGCATGCTGAGGAAAAAGCAACACCCATTCTCATCCTGCTGATCTCCTCTGTGACTAACACTTGTTATTGCTTGACTGTAAGTGCTCCTGTTCTTCCTTTGATTTGTTTTACTGGAGGATGTGAACATCCTGAAGCAACTTCTACTCTCAATCGTTCAGCCCTAAAATGCTCCCCCATTTCTGTTGTTCAAATGATAGGATTTGAAAACTGAGGATCTCACTTAAAAACACTTGTGTGTCTTCTCCTATGCGCTATCATAAGAATGAGCAGAAAAGCCAGTAAGACACTGCAATCTTAAGCATTATTATTACACAGCTTTAAATCCTCCTCAAATTTTTACCTCTTGGTATCTTCCCTGCCCTACACAGGCATAAGGAGAAACAATGGTATAAGAAGGTGAACTCAGGCAAAAAATCAAATAGCACTATCCTTTCTGCAATAAACCCTACTGTTGCTAAAGGAATGTTTTTCCCAGGTAATTTTTATGCAAATACCTTTGAGATCATGTTAATAACTTCTATCTTTAGGAACAACAAAAGAACAGGAACAAGTCATGTTGACTTGCATCTGTCCATGAAAAGGGGACAAACGGTTCTAGACACAGTCAAGCTAACACAACTTGATATACCTTCACTTACAATGCTTCACATGAACAGAGGCTCCCCTCCTGGTATTCAGGATGCCCTATGGGACTACCTCAAGTCACCCAAGAGGTACCCTAGGCAGGATCCTGCAACTCACCCTAAAGTAATGTCCTTTCTGAACCACAAAACAGTAGGAAGACAGTAAAACAATGAATCAGTGTGGCATCAGATTCTGACAGCAGCTGAGCCTAAGCTTAAGGTATGGGTACACAATCAAATTACTAAAAAGTAAGCCAAAGCATTAATTTAACGAATCTGCTACTTTATAGAAGCTGGTCATATGAATACTCTTATCTTACCACACAGTATATAAGGTGGTTTATTCCTTTTCTCCTATAAGGTAATATATATTTCACATACTACTTCACAGACCTATTTCACACACACTAGGAAAAGAAAGGGGCTTCAAACAGTTACCATTCAGCAGCTGGTCTAGAGCAAACATATGCATTGGCTTTCTTGTGGCACCTTGTTTACATATGCACACTGTATTCTCAGATACAGGAAATCACATCTGTAGGCTATGTATGAAAATAATACGATGCCCAGAGGGTATCTACCAAGAGATCGATGTGCTATTTCTTCTTACATGAAGGAAGAGCTTGCTCCAACAGCCAATTTACTATTCCTGAGACTACTTCTGGCATAAAACACTGCAACTCACAGACTAAAAACAAGAAATCCAATCTGGCTTTTAAAGAACAAGTAGGGAGAAAGATAATTACTGCTATGTTTGGGATATGCTGAGAGATTATTGCACTGGCACTCAATACACTGCAGAGAGAAACAGATAAAGTATTTTAAAACTCCTGTCCTCCAGCAGCCTACATTTTAAAGACTCATTACAAGGTTTTTCAGGTCAATTACTTTGTTTTCAGTTAAAGAAAGACAGTTTAAATAGGTAAGCACCTTAAAAAAGTATTGCGAGATCATTAATTTATTTCTGGCAAATGTTTATTTATTTTCTCATTATGCAGAGGCTCTGATTTTCTCAGGTGCCACAATGCTCAAAAGAAACAAAAAAAGGAATGAGTCATAACATCCTGGAAGATAACACATGTAGTTTTTAAAGTACAAGGGACAACTGTGGTTTCCAAGCCACTACAGTTTTAGAAAATATCCTAATTAAACTGCAAAAGGAACACATCAATTTCAAAATCTTAGGCTGTTCACTGACTTATTGAAATAAAACAGGAAAGTTAGGGATAACTTCAAAGCAAGGACAAGAGATGAATAAACAACCTTTTAAGATCACATGCAGAGACAGAGCTGAGTAACTCTAATGAGACTTGACATATTCGAGGGTTAAAGGGACATTAAACCCTGTAGGCCTCATTTTTTTTCAATCCTTGAAAGCAATGAAGTTTGATTGGAAAAGTCATGTTGATTTTGTTTATTCTGTTCCTGCTATGTTTTTTCCATTTGAACTACATTTCTGACATTAAAATACATTTTTCTCATTGTTGTTGTCAAATCCAATTACAAGCCTAAGCTACACATTCTGCCCACATTAAATAAGCTCTATAGATTCACATATAAGGACTGTTTCTTCAGTAAGAAATAATAAATGTCAAACTCATAACTCTGAGCTTTTGTTTTTTCCTTTTAAAGGCAAAGCACATACTTGAAAGCCAGCATAATACTTTCAGGCAGAAAATGAGTAAATGGACATTCATTGCCATCATATATATAGTGTGTATACATAAATATATCTTATGCAGTACATGAGAAAGCAATGGCAGGAGTATAGCTGTAAGTGAAGATTGAAACCAACATACAGATTGATCACTACAATAAGATAAACTTTAAATGATGTAAAAGTATTTTTAAAAAGTGCTATAGTTCCTTAGTTCCAACAATTCCAGATTTACATATACATTTTAAAATGTGTAAGCAACAGCTGTGGCTGAACTCTGGACTGAGATGCACCTGAAACAATTTTGTAGAGGAAATAGAAAAGATATGCAGCAAGACACTGAATATGCACTGCATTATTTAGAAAGGCAGAACGTAAACTGGAGTGAGGTTAAGGCTGGGTTATCAATCTCAGACCTTTTGCAACTTCTGTCCTTGGTGAGAAGCTGTCCTTGGCATTTCTCCCCATACCCCAGTCCCCTCAATTAGCACAGTATCTCTCTTAGACAGAGCCCTGCATATCAAGAATACACCTGCAAATCCCACTTTAAGAAATATTAAAGCAATACAGATGATGGTGTATCATGTTGCTTTGTCCTAAAGGTACACTAAAAGAAGACACGAGAGGCATTTAGGCCCTTCAGGTCAAACTGAAGGAAAGATTTCTAGCAATTTAAATTCCACCTGAAGCCTTCACAGACAATAACATTTTTACTGAAATGCTGTATTACCAACCAGAAAGCTGGCTTACATAGCAGAAACCAGAGTAAGAACTGAATTCACGATTAAATAATTTCAATGTAGAAAATAGATTCTATAGACCACAGGACTGAAATTAAAATACAGGAGTTGGTAAGTTTTTATGTGAGCATTAGCTTTATAAAGAATGACTATATATTACAGACACTAAGTTCTGCAGCAATGAAAAGAGAGGGATATTAAATCTTCAGAACTGTCTTCTGGCCATCTTCAGCCTTTTCATACCCTGCCTAGGAACTCCTTAACTGAAATGTCAAAAGCTGTCATGACGCTGTCAGCAGGATCATGAATCTCTAATCTTATTTCACCTGTTCCCTATTTATTTTTTTATCTTCACATAATACATTACACACAAAATACTCTTCATCCTCTCTTAAATACCCCTCATCTTCCCTCTTCCTGCCCACCAGTACTCTTTATGCCTCCCTCTTGAAAAAAATTGCTAAAGTTGAGATTTGCCAGGAAACTGTCCCGCTTTCTTTTCTGATATTCCTCAGCATCCCTTTCTCTTTTCCTTACTTTGTTCACCAGACCCCCTGTCCTCACCTTCCCCATAAACACCATCACAATGTACACTTAAAAGCTGATTTAGTCCCACCACCTAAGATCTAAACGTCCTGAAATCACTGTTTACTGAAAATCTACCCAACTTTCTGAAACTTAGGACCGTATCAAATTTTAACAGCTTTAAGCTCTTGAGCACCCCCTAACACTTACTTTGTTTGCACAGCTGTTTAACTCTTGAAAAGATTAGGGGTGAACTGCACTATCAGCGGCACTACTAAAAACGGGAACATACAGAGCAGCTGTTAAGCAGAGATATCCTGCTTTATTATGTGCTTTTCAAAATCTAAACAAAATCAGTTCTGTCATATATATTAAAAATGGGACTGTTTTAAGTGAAGCAGAAAGATGCATTAAATCGCTTTTCATTTTCCAGTAAATTCTGATTAGCTATGAGAGCTTGAATAACTTAACGCTGGAGTCAATAACAATTTGACATACTTAAGAGGAAAACACTGAGAACTGGGTTGATATTTCTGCTTGGTGACCGTGCATTGCTTTTTCTTTACAACACCCACCACCCTAATCCTTACAGGAAGCACTTTGCTGCTTCCCGTTTAACCCTACAATTAGCTGTGTTTCCATCCAATACATCATAATTTACACGACACGTTTTCAGTGCAGAAACGACTCCTGTTCTCGTCTTTAGGCAGACAAGAAAGGAATCTACTAATCTAACAGCGGGCTGAACAAGAGTACTAAGCACACCACCGTGCAGGCTAATATAAATACGAGCAATTCCCTTAAACACGGGGTGCTCTTGTTCTGAACCAAGAATTTGCCTTGGAGCTCTTTTAGCCGTTAAATTGGCAGCGGTCAAGAAACGGGGGAGGAGAGGTAAGGAAAGCACTGAAGCAGGTCAGTTCCAACCAGCAGCTGGAAA
>VYXC01009569.1:1490556-1588076 GCA_013397175.1 Platysteira castanea | reverse complement strand
ATTTAAAACAGTGGCTAAATACATCAGCTGTTGTGGTTTGGTAACAAAATCGGGTCTGTTTGCAGGAGGTAAGTGTAATTGTATCTTAATGGAGGACACACCTGGTTTTGCAGGTGTACGAAGAGGTAGAGAAATGCTGTCTTTAAAATGAGTATTATAATAGCAATAAGGCTTCTCCTTCAATCAGGATGCAAACCACTCATTACATAAGCAATTTTTTTTTCCCTCAGCTGTGTAAGTATGTCTTTAGTCTTTGGTCCATACCGCAGAGTTTTGTGTTCATCCACAACTGACTTTCAATCCTAACAATAGATTTGTTATTTACGTTGCTGCTATGTTAAATTGCTTCCTTTCATACAGTAAATCTGTGGTGAGAATTTATTTCATAGGTATAATGCCTGCAGTCTGCATTTCTATCTTCAGTAAAAGTGATACTTGTTTTGCAGTTTAACAGTTCTTCAGTTCATGCAGCAACTACCGTTTTGATTGAAAAAGTTCTGCTGCGTAGAGAGTAAAAGATCTCCTTGCATATGCTCTTCACTGTTTTCCTTATGTTTTGGGAACAGAGTTCCATCACTAGTAAAGGCTCTTGGATACATTTACTGTACTGAGTGTGCGTGTGCGTATCCATACACACTTATGGGTTTACCGAGTGACACAGTAACAGATCTGTCATGTATTATGATACATCATAAGAAAATCAGATAAGCAACAGTAGAACAAATACAGGCTATTTGGGTTGGCTGATTGGTTGGACTGCAAAACTGGGTGGGCTACTGACTCATAAATATGGGTACCGTGAAATACACACAGAAGTTATCTTCTGAAGTGCTCAGCAGGGTTCATGCTATTCTAAAATGAAGGCTCCACAGAGAACTATGAGCATACTTCACACACATGGGCCAGAGATGGGAATTGGCAAGGAGCCGAAAAGTATTGGGGAAGTTAATGCTACAACATATTTGCATTTTTAATTTTGGTTTTCTTGGGCCCCAGACTCTCCCCTTTAATTATTTATTGTTTCTGGTAAGGAACTACATTTTTTCTGCACCACGATAGGTCACTTCCCGTGTTCTTCAGCAATCACTGTTGCAAGAAGGCCTTTAGCATTTAGACCTCAGTTGCTGTGAACAGCTGTTTTCACTGTGTGTTTGGAGCTCCCTTCAGCAAGACATCAGTCGATGTTATAAGGAGTCGTGGTGTGCTAACAAATGAGTAGTCAGGAAAGAAGTAGTCTTTCATGTGTCTCATAACCAAAAGAATGGCTAGGAGAGGGAAGTGAAGCAAATGGGATATGCTTCATGTGTTCCATATCACGGTTATGCCCAGTGTTATTTTGTGCATGTTTTTTTGGGTCATAGCTCTGTCCAGCTGGTCCTAAAGACATCACTGACAGATGCCCACATTAAAAATTTTGCAGCATCAAACAGATGATGGCCTGCTGATAAATATTTCTGAGCTTCCAAGGACTAGTCATTTTTCTCACTCTCAAAGTATCTTTTACATTAATTTATCTTTGAAGGGAAGGAAGCACAAACATGGCATTTCTGCTCTGGGAAAGCAGTGTTTTCCATCAAGTTCAAATGCCACTACAGATCATCATGATTGAACAAGAGTGAATGATGGGCAGTTACTCCATCCCCTAAGTGCTGCCATATTCTATCCAATTTATAAATTAATTCCTGCAGCAGCCAGCAGTTTTTACTCACTGACTGAATAGTCCCAGCACTTCAGTTCTTGCATTTGTTAAAAGCATCTGCTCTTTCAATTAAAATATTACAAACACGGTGGAGATGAACAGAACCCGAGAAAGATAGAGGTGCCCCTGATATGCTGGGCCTGGGTTTGTCTGCCCAGCAGCGTGTCAAATTAAAAATTGTGGCAGCATAGAGCAGATTGTACTGAACAATGGAGAAACAATAAATGGTGTTCTTTATTAGTGTCTGTGTTAATTTATTAAGGGAGATCATGAGATAACAAATTTGATGTTAAGTTACTTAAGATGAGTTTTTGTACAAAAACTAGGCGACTATCGTGCTGCAGTTACAGTTTACCTCAGAATCCTCTGGAAAATTTCGGCATTTTGTGTATATCTATTAGACTGGGGTTTTGTATTAGGTTTTTTATTGTTGTGTGGACAATGAGTTCTCCTTCTTGTTTTCTTTTTATTTTTTAATGTATTATTTAAAGAAGCTTCTTTTTCAAACTAACTAAATTTCTGCATCATTATGCCGGTGGAGGGACTATGTCAGAACTTCGTTACTTTGATGATTTATCACTGTCATCTAATTTCTTACTGGAAATTTATTCATAGCCACTTCATACCTACTTGCACGTCTGCTAATATTTTCTGTTTTCTTACATAGTTCTTATCTGTCTCTAGGATTTACAGAATGACAGAATCATTTAGGTTAGAAATGACTTCTGAGATCAAGTTCTACCTTTGACTGATCACCGCCTTACCAACTAGGACCGTGGTCCAGTTGTTTCTTGAACACCTCCAGGGATAGTGACTCCCTCAGCCGCTCCTTACGTGACTTGTGTTTCAGACCCTTCCCCAGCTTCACTGCCCTTCTCTGGACACGCTCCAGCCCTTCAAAGTCTTTCTTGTAGTGAGGGGCCCAGAACTGAACACAGTACTCAAGGTGTGGTCTCAGCAGTGCCAAGTACAGGGGGAGAATTTACCTCTCCTAATGTGTTCATAGAAAGCAACCTTGTTCTGGCTAGCTATTGTGTTAGGCTGGATAAACCAGCATATCTTAGCTTCCTTTCATGAAACAGATCTTTCAGTTCATCATTTTTGGTTTGGTTTTTTAGGGTTTTCACGTCTATTCAGTTCATGTTTTTTTACCACATCTTGTAGCATGGTACTTGGCAGTCTTGCTAGGGTCTTATACAACTATTTTCACTTTTTCCTTCTGGAAATACTTCATTTCTTGCATGCTAGGCCTACAAACAATGTTTTCAAGTCTTCATACTGTTTGACTCAGCTATAATATGATAGGGTAACCACTCATATGTGTCCTTGATTTTATCAACAGCTTCCCTATTATTGGAGAGTTTGTTTTTATTAGTTCCTCTGCATAAGGTCTTGCTGTTGTCTATTGTTAAATTGCATGCCGTTATCAATAGCCACCTAAGGTCATCCAATTCTTTTTTTATTATGTTTCAATCCTTTTCTGCATACATGATGCTACTTGGTCTTATCAGGAAATGTCATTAGCAAGCTTTTTGATATAAGTTTTATTGTGGCAAATATTAAAGCTTTTAAAAATTCAAAAGCCTTGACCAAAGACTCATTCGTTATGAGCTCCATTAGCAACCTTCTGCTCCAATAGCTTTCCATTCAGTGTAGACCACTGTTATCTCTGCCATCAACATCCTTGCTTCCTTTCCCATCTTTTTTATCTTAACTGATATGACACTGTATCAAAAGTCCATATCCATACAGCATAGTGTAAAAAGTCTATATAAACTTCCTGCATTTCCCTTATCTACAAAAATTAGCTGTCTTATCAAAGAAAGATGTCAAGTTTAAGTTTGGCACAATCTACCTCTGGTGAATCTGGGTGATACCTTCTTTGATGATAATTCATTTTCTTCTTTGTCTTTGAATTTTGCAAGAAGGAATAATTAGTCTCAGTAGCATGCTGGCTTTTGATCAAATTCATAGACCTGACATGTTCTTGATTGCTTTTTCTGCTTTTAAATACAGGCACTATGCTTGGATTTTTTCTGCTTTTGAGTTTGTAGATTTATTAAAAATCCTTTCTGCTGCATCTGTCATCTCCTGTGCCCATTCTTTCAGAACACTGGGATGAAGGTGATCCAAACACTGCATTTTCAGCTTCCAATTTCTGCTTTCAGCTGTGTAATTTGTCCTATATTTTAATGAGTTTGTACAAGCTTGGGTTTTTTTTACCTTTGGATAGATATTCAAGCTGTGCTCACAGAACCATAGAATGTTTGAGACTGAAAGGGACCTCTGGAGGTAATCTGGTCTACCACCCTGCTCAAGCAGGGTCATCTAGAACCAGTGGGACAGGGCTGTGTCCAGATGGCTTTTGAGTGTCTTCAAAGATGGAGTTCTCACAATCTCTCTGGACAACCAGTGCCAGTGCTCAGTCACCCTCACACTGACGAAATGTGTTTTGGTGTTCAAAGGAAACCTCAAGTGTTTCAGTTTGTGCCCATTGCCTCTGGTCCTGTCACTTGGCACCCCTGGAAAGTGCCCATTTCTGTTCTCTTTGCACCCTTTCTTTGGATGTGAGACCTGCCCTGAGGTTTCTCCAGGCTGACCAGTCCAAGCTGTCTCAGCCTCCCCTCATGTGTGAGATGCTCCTTCCTTCAGGTTCACCCAGACCGTTGTTGAAGCCTAATCCCAGAAAGTGATCCTTACTGTGTTAGAGTGGTTCTGGTAGAAGGGTTGTAGGTGACTTTTGTTGTTTTCCATTTTAATTCTGTGTATGCAGAAGAAAGTTACTCAGACTGCACAAATATATTATTTTCACACACACAATATCAAACTGCCACCACCTTAGATTTTAAAGTGCTTTTGCATATACAGTGTTTGAAATAAAAAGCTTTACGTGTAGAATTGTGTACAGTGTAATACTGAATTAATTTCATTGGCATAAAATCTCATTTAAAAAAAATTTACTAGGAAGGAAATTTTTTTCTCCCTTGAGACATTGTTTTAATTGATTCATGAGTCTTATGCCATTCCTACAACCAGTTCTGTCCATATTATTTACTTAATATTGCTATTCATTAGCTATTTCATTACTAATAGAAATACATGTTAAAGAATAGCCCCATCAAGGGACTGGCTGAGTGTCATGATAGTTGTGTCACTGTGGAATCTAATCTTTTATTCTAGATCTAGAGGACCTGATCATTACTGTAACTCCAGACTTTTAAATTTGGGATTGTTTGGCCCAGTAGAAATCCCAGACTGAACAATACAATGTAAATTGTGTATGTGTTCTTTCATGACTTCAGATTCTCTTTTGTGTAAATGGGATAATAATACCAAGTTAACAACGTGAGACTTTCTTTGGTTCACCTGTCTGCATCAATTCTCAGAATTTATGCTGATCTATATTTAAAAAGAAAACAAACGGGGGTTGAACACAAAAGAGCATCAAAAACTTCATGTCCAAATTCAGAAGTTTCTGTTTAAAATATTGAACACAGCTCTACTGAATCCACAAGCTCAGAGCAAAGATTTTGAACACGTAACAGGTACTCTCATTTCACAACCAGCCCTTGCTCAAGCAGTCTTCCCGTCACTGGAGGAAAATATGTGCAGAAATGGAGTTACCTTTCCAGAGCTGGAAGAGATGTTCTGTGCCCTTTGGAAGCTGTAGTGGAAGAAGCTAATGTGAGAAATGAGCCCTGAAAACAGTGGGGAAGTGGTTTCCAAGGAGCATGCCATCCTAAGAGGGAAAGGAAGCACCAGGGCCCAGCAGAGCTGGCAGCTACGTGGTGCTGGGTCAGGCCTGTGTGGGGTGGAGGTAGGAATGGTGGAGTCTGCTTAGGAGGGATGTGACACAAAAGGGAAATACTGGGCAACATCTGAATGTGTTCCAATGTCAGGTTCAGAATGACAGCTCTCACTGCTTATTTAGGCATCAAACTGAGATGCTACTTGGTGCTGAGGGGCGTGGAGGATACCTGTGTGTAATGTTCTGATCCACAGATTTCTGTAAGATTTTAAAGAGAGATTCTAGGAAGAGGCACCACCATTTTCCAGCATAATACAGTACAGAACAACCTTTAACTGATGTGTTCTCTTCATGCCTACAGTAGTAAAACATGTCTAAAAGATGGTATTTCTTAGAATATTGGTGCATCACTAAAGGTTCAAATCCTTATCTGAACCCTTGTAAACCATATGTTTAAAAGGTTGAGCTCAAAACACTCAGTCGCATGTTTTCACAAACGTTTTCTTCACCTAAATAAACTGTCCTAAAATTATTTTGTTTGAAAAATTGAACAAAAACAGATGGAAACCCCAGGGAATCTAACCTCAGAAACTTCTTGTTGTGATGGGAATTTTAAGTCACTTTCATTGAAAAACCTGAAAATTTTAGGACTTGCAAAATAATGTGATTTTTGTGAAGCGTCGGGCTCGTAATGTTGTATTCTAAAAAATAATGTCTCAAACATACAGTAGGAAAAAGAAGCTGAAAAACAGCATTCATACACCTTCCACAGTCCTGTCAGTAATGCTTCCTTAGCAGGATTTTTCTCACTGAACATTGGGTGGACTAAAGATGTAGTACTTTTAGTTTTTGTATGCGCATGAAATAAAGCCTGTTACAAATACACAGCTCTGTCAAAGCCACAGTTCACTTGTCTTTCTAATGAACTGGTTTTGGGACTGTGCTTTGTCTGCCTGAAGTGTGAGGCTGTTGGCAGAAGAGGTGTTCGGGCTTCACTCCTCTTTTGTGGTTTATTCCTATCCTCTTCCTTATCGTGGTACCTGGATTTGTGGGTGATGCTCAGGAGACTGGTTAGACTGTAAACTAACCTGACTAAGAATGTGGAAGAAAGAGAAATCCATCTTTTTCTTTTTTCTATCGGATTGTTTCCTTGTTCCATCTCACCATTTGGCTGCATAAATATTACTGTCAGTGTTCTAAAGTGGTACTGCAGCTTTCAGCTGCACCCACTGGTAGTGGCAGATTAAATTGACCGTGCGAATGCAGCCTGGGGAGATGGCTCTGCTGAAGATTGTAGTGTACTGTACAGGCACTTGGACTGGTGATGGATGGACTATTTCAGATATTTTTCTTCTCAGCGGTTTGCTAAGTTGAAGGAGAGGACAGACTTTACTCTTTTCATCACATGACTGGGAGCAGGTAATACCAGAGAGAAAATAAAATGAACTGCAAGCTTAAAACTATGTGAAGAACAGTCAGGTTGTTGCAGAGGCCAAGTCAACTCATCCAGCATTTCTGGATATCAGAACAGATAGAAGAGGGCCACATGGTGTGTAAACCTATATTGCAGTTACCATTTTTAATTGAAAATTTTAAGATGAAAGTACATGATGATCCAGAGTAAATCTTGAGGTTTGTTTTTTAATCCTCCTCTGTATTAGTTGCTCTGGACCCTCATTTACAGCAGGGTTAATACTGCTGTACTGCTTTTACAACTTCAAGTCATGAATCAACTTCCTTGAGACACTGGAATAGAAAGAGTTGCTCAGTATACTTTTCTTTTAATCTTCATGATGTGACTGCCTTTTGTTTCTTGAATGCTTTTCTCTTCAGTAAAGATGTTTGCACAGTGTGTTGTCATTAGGAGTAAGAATTAACATGACCTATAATAGATAAGTTGATTATCTGGAGCTAATGTTTTAAAGAGGCTTCAGAAATGTATCAGAGATACTTCACTAGTTTACCAGGCCGATACATTAATTTAATTAATTGAGTTTTGAATGTAAATGAAGAGTTAAATCTGTGAGTTGTTAGTAACTGGTATAAAACAAACCAGCCTTGCTGTATCATCAGTCTAGTCTGATGACCTGCATGAGTGACTTCCCACTCAAAACTCTATATACAGAGTCGGCTGGCTCATTACTTTGTCCTTCAGGGAAAGGAATGTTTACCACTTTTACTTGCAGTTTTTCCAGTATTTTTCATCTCTATCTTTGTTAGAAAGGACCTGCTTGGTTTTTCACCTGCATTTGCAGGTCCGCTTTTGAATGAGTAAACAGTGCAGAGCTCTCAGTGAATTTCAGTGCTTTGTCTAGTATGTAGTATTTTTTTCTAATGCTTTTCCACGATGTCAGTAATATGCAACCACATGCTGTACAATGCAAAGGAAAGAGCGTTCCCACGTCAGAGATAAAGTGATACAGAAATACACACAGGCTGTAAAACTTCCCAAACTCTTGGGGGTACATGAATCCGTGCAAAATTAGGTACATATCATAGAATCATAGATACTGACTTGGAAGGCACCCAGCTGGGTCATCGAGCCCAGCTCCAGGCCCCACGCAGGACACCCCAATAATCATGTCATGGGCCTGAGACCATTTTCCAAATGCTTCCTGAACTCAGACAGGCCCGATGCCATTACCACTTCCCTGAGGTGCCTGCTCCAGTGCTCAACCACCCCTGAGGCAAAAAATTCTCTCCTGATACCCAGCCCAAACCTGCCCTGACCCAGCCCCATGCTACTGCCCCATGCAGAGTCCTGCCACTGGCCAAGATACTGTGCATCAGAAAATATCTGGGAACAGTAATAGATTAATGGCTTTAAAGTAGTTCTCAGAGCCTGCTTGCAAATCAGATGATACAGTAGTGCTGGAGAAACCAAGGTCTGTGCTGCTGTGGCAGTGAAAGCAGAGTAGGAAATCTAAATGACTCTTGGGCTGCCTTAAAGTCACTGTCTAATATTAGCCCTGTCAGCAGCGCCTGGCTCTTTGTCAGTCAGTGTTCAGGAGGAGGTGGTTACCAGCCAGGAGAATAGGACCAAGGCTTTTAAATACTCTTGCTTGGAAAGTCTTATTAATGGCTGAATATGAAATCAATGTGCAGTAATTCTTTCAAGCAGCATCTTTTTAAAAGCCTTTAGCAATCTGTCATCCTCATCTCCCTCCTCCCAGTTAGAAAGCCACATTAGTCAGGAGAAATCGCATGATTGTGGGAAGTTTCAAACTACATCCGCTGATGCTGTGAGGAAAATGCCACTGTGCAGGGACACAGGTGCTGTTACACTGACGGCTTCTTCTCATCCTCATCTCGGATCATCCTGGAGGGACAAGCAGAAAGAAACGGGGAGGTGGGCGAGATTCTGTCAGGTGCATGGGAGCAGTACCAAAGAGAAAAATGGAATACTCTCTTCCGGGAGACAAAGATCGCACTGTCTGTGAGTGTTAGCTCAACTTTTTCAGATCTGTTTTGAGAGAGGGGAAGATTTCAATACTGGTAATTTGTTCTGAGTTTAGCCACGTGTTCAGCATACCTTAGCCTTTGCTGTCATTCTCGTAGAAATGTTTAATCTTTTGGGGTTTTAAACTGTTAATTCATAATGTGTGGTTATTTTGGAGATGGCTTAAGCTCCCACAGTGTTTTTGACATATTGGAAACCTCAGCTTTGAAAAACATATGTATTTTGAGAGGAGATCTTTAAGCCTCCTATTTTGCAGTGTCATTAAATACTACTTCTAAGGTTAATCTACTTCATTAGCTACTAAGTGGCAAATTTTATCATAGTAAAGAATATGGGTGAGGGAAGACCCTGTCTTTGTTGGAGAAATCCTGAGTCATTTACTTCATGATGCATCAGCATAAATCATTGGGTGTGGTTTTGATTTTCAGCTGCTATTGTAACAAGACTATGAAAGCTAACAGTGTCTTAGTCTGATAGGTACTTGTAAAGGTTTTTCTCAGAATACACACAAAATGCCTCATATATTAAAGTGCGATATCTGTGCTTGCAAGGCTCTAATAGATGTAAGTATATGAGTATTTATCTATCCAAAGCAAACTGAGGCTAGGGAATTCTCTATTAAAACAGCCTTTCCATCACATAGTAGTAGGCAGTGTTATGTTTGATTATCTTTTAGTGTTTGCCTTGATTTTGATTTTTTTTTTTTAATTTTTACTGTCTTATAATTGCAAACACAATGCTTAGTTGTCAGTTGAGATGATGGTTTTTCCTAACTCAAGTCAGTGCTTTATTAAAATAAGCACTGGGGAGGTGTTAAAGACCCAAAGTAATTTAGTGGACTGTTCTTTAATCCTGCAAAATGTATCTTGGGTTTAGAATGAGTCTCAACCTTTCAACAATGAAAAAAGAATTGTAATTAAACATATGTATGTGAGCGAAATAATTTTTAGCAGTATGGATCTTAAATAAATATGCTCATGGGGTTGTGAATGAGGAGGAAAGGATTTTCTTTCTTGATTCTGTTAATGGGAGCTTAGATAAACCTATGCTGTACTGTAGATGGTTACGATTGAATGACTTTGCAGTATGACTGTTGTGAATTAGGAAAGGCATAAAAAGATAAGTGGATTTTTTGTTGGTCTCTGCTGAGTCCATAGAAAACTCTAATGCTTAAAACTTTCAAAAACTATGTTCCTTAATAGTTCATCAGCTGTTTCTGACTATCTTGCTTCACTTGTTAACAAGTTTCTTCATATATAATCTGTATTAAGTAAACCAACGAAGAATGGCTTTTAGTCTTCTGTTTGTTCTGAAACTGTTTCATTTCCAGGACTCATTTTGGGCAACTAATGTAATAAAAAAAATGTTCTGGCTGTAATTAAATGTAATCCCTGTCTCCTGAATCTCGGTGTCTCAGAAAGTGACTTTTGAGAAGTAGCAGCAACTTGGAGCAAACTTTAGAAATAAATATAGTGTATTGCTGAAAAAACTTGTCTTGGTATCATCAGTTACTTGAGATAATATTTCCTATCAGTAACTGATAGTATGATGGTAACATAATAATAAGCTGAAATATTTTTTAAAAAAATTCCTCTCTACTTTGTACATTATTTATTACAATGTCGTTCTGCCAGAGACAACTAGAAATAAACAAACCTGAGTGTCAAACAGGAGTAATACTAATGATTCTAGTTATTATCTAAGTTGAGAGTGGTTGAAAGTAAAAATTCAAAAGTACATAGGAATAGATTCCTCTAGAATAATATGCTGTATTAATAGGAAGATGAGATTTTATATTTAAAATTCCCTCTTTGTGCCATCCAGTGAAACAAACTTGCTGTCCCTTTACCTTACATTCTAATATAAAAGCTTTTTCTCAAATATTTTTTTTTTTTTTTTTAAGATTACCACCTATTACTGTTTGCAAGAATAAACTTTCTGGTGTGTCCTGAATTTCTTGAAATAAAAGTGTAGCATTTATATCACACGCAGAAATGTAAAAGCTGTTGTGCTTTTTTTTTTCCTTTTTATTGTTGGACTGTTGTAAAAAGGAATGAATTCTGGGCAAAGAAAACTGGGAAGAAAGAAGGCAGAGGCCTCCTATTTTCCCCAACCAAAAAGTATATTTTTAAAAATATTATCATGATATTTGCAGGTGAAAACAGCTGAGCCTTGACTGTGCTGATGAACAACAGCATGAGTTGAAACCAAGGAACTTTTCTCACAGTTAGAAGTGCATGTGCAAGAATATGTGCATATCTGCGATCTTTTTTATGGGAAAGAAGGCTTTTAGGAGTGAGAGGTTTGGGTAAGGATCTAAGCTAAAACTTCAGTGCTATAATTTGTGGTACATCAGACACATTATGAGATTTAATTATTGTTTTTAAAGCTTTGTGAGGATGAAACATGCTTTGTAAGCATTAAGTGTAGTACTTCTGTCTCTTGTACTGAAACACACTATACAAAATAGGATATTTTAATGGTACCATATTGCGATTTTATAGTTGCATAATTAATAATTTTCTGATTCCTTGATAATATTAGAAATTTTGTGGAAATGTACACATACATAAAATCTACCCTTCAACTTTTAAAAATTGCCTTACTGGATTTTCTAGCCATTACTTAAAAATGTCATGGGAGATATTATCTATAGATTGATGGAGACACCCTCCATTTTTTCCTCTTTGGATTATAGGCAACCATGAGTTATACAGACCACACAGCTTTGCAAGCGACGGGCTTGTTAGGCAGTAGGAAATGAAATACAATAAATAAATAAATAGTGTGGGTTTATGTTAGCATAGCCTAATGTATGTATGCCATCTGTGGTATTTCTAATAGGAGTGTAATCTTCAGATTTTTCTAAGCAAAATGTAAAGCTGCCTGTGCTACACCAGAGACCTCACTCTTAATGGGAGAATTTCGTGATTAGCTTCTTAAGATTCTTAATATAATTTCACAAGGGCCTCAACTTGCTTCTTATTCAGTGCTTTCTTTACCCACATCTTGCATGCTTCTAATGGATTCAGAAAAGGGAACAATGGTGGTTTTACTTACATAAAGAATTTTAGTCACAGCATAGTTCTTGGTCATTGAAATTTATAAAAATACAAGATTTTTCCCGTATGCAAGTAATTGCATAATAGTATTTTTTTATTATGCAAGTAATTGCATAATAATAATAATAATCCGCTAATAATTTTTAGAAAGAATGGGAAAGACAAAGCATGTGGAGCCAAAGAAATCTGTTAGAGGAGGATTTTGTAGCCTGAGTACTTTCTGAGAAACTGGAAGAGGAGAATCATTATCTGCTTGAAGGAATAGATGACAAACATTCACATTAAATTTTAATTAGTTTTCATTTCCTAACCTAATAGTCAGAAAACTGATTTCCAGTTCTGAGCAGTGATAAAAAATGTAAATTTACCCATTATGAGAACATGTAAAACCTTCTAAGAGTTAAGGGATTTATTTAAAACTAGTAAGGTGCCTATATTCTACCTTAATTACAAGAACAAATAAAATTATTCTTCCTAGTCAGGGGCTGAAATTTCATTAAGATTTGGAAAGATCATGTATTTTCTACTATTTCTGTAGAGTAGAAAATCTACTAATTACAGTTAGAGGGAAGGTTGTGATGTAGCTAGGTAACCAGTAAAAGGGAAGAATTGGGCGTTCTTACATCTATGCCATATTTCACTTGCTAGTGATAGCTTTCAGGATTTAAGGTAATTCAGTCTTCAGTGGATAGTCTGTGCCTCTACCTCTCATTCTGTGTTCCTTCATCCATTTTTGTGAGGAAATGGAACTAATTAAACAGCAATAGACCAGTTTTCTTGGTCAGCTTTTAAAAAATTATCTCATCATGGACCTCAAAGAAAGGTGCACCCAGAGGTACTAGTAGAAAAACTCCTTGGTACTTTTGGGTTGTTTTGCCAGCTGTCTGTATGTCTGTGTGTTCCAATAAAGTACAAAAACAGTCACGTGTCATACCATGGCTGAACTTGCTTGTGGCAAGTATGGTCAAGCTGATGGTCAGTTTTGGCAAGAGCCTAGATGTGATTTCCTTGAAGTTCTGCCTGGAGTGACCCTTAAAACTATGATTTTTGCAGAAAACATTCTCTGTTTACCCACTGCTTTGTCTGTGTTTTCATCTAAATGGGGAAAGTTCTGGCTGGTTCTGACTTAAACCTGCATGCTACCCTAAAGGTTCTTGTGTGGAGGTGTTCAGGTTGTTCCGGGTGTGTTGGCAGTGCACAGCCTGGCTCTGTATGAAAACCATTTTGAGAAGACAAGGTTATGCATATCCATGCATGTTCTGAGTTTTGTCCTGAAGTTATTAGGTGAATTTAACAGTGTCTTAAATAGAACAAGTATTCTAGTCTACTATGTTTTCTCTTCCATTTTAGTTAAGGAATTCCAGTAAAATAGCATGTTCTACTTAGAGAGAAACAGCCAGTCCAGAACAGCACAGTTTAATTAGAGTTGGATACATTTTGAAAAAGTACTCAACCATGGAAGAAGGGTACTTGGAAAAAGCATAGGATTGTGTCGTCACACTGGAAATAGTCTCACAAGGAAATGAGTCATTAGCCTATCCTAGTGTTTTGCACAATCATTGTCCTCGTAGGTGAGTGTGATTGTCTGTACCTGTGGGTTGGTGCGAATATTTAAGTTTCAGGTAATGACTGGATGCTGAATCTGTTGTGAGTAACTGAAACAGAGTAAACAGAAGTATGATTTTGTATGCTTTAAATAGGTAAGAAGGATTAAAATAGCACTTTGGTGATAGGGTTAACAAAATACCTAAAGGTTACTAGGTAATTTGTTGAGCTGATATGAATAATGGCTTCCAAGTTTTATTGCATGGCAAGCAGTCATTTGAGATTTGGCTGTGTTAGTACATGGTCAGAGTAGGTGGGCCCCTTCACAACTTGCACCAGCAAGTTAATGATAGTTGGTGTAACAATTAGTAGCAGGTGTTCTATTGGTGCTTATTTCGGCAGACCTCACAACTGTGCATTATTTACTGTAAAATTTTTACTTTTTTATATACAGTATTTTGGTTGATAATATGTTAAATTCCTAAGAAGTTTGTGTTCTTCCTATGCAGTTTGCTAGTGTTTGCATACTCTTGTTAATGAAATTTTTCAGGGGTCAGAATTAATCCCTAACTAGGCTGTATCAGACTGATTGCTGAGAGTTTCTGTTAGAAATGAAGTCTCTTTTCATGTCCTGAGTAGAACTGGAGTTATCTTAGGTATCGTTTTCATCAAATCTGTCCTAGATACTGCCATATATGTAGCTGTAAACAGCAAAATAAGAGTTAAGTAAATCTAGATACCTGGTGCAGATGACAAGAAGAAATTTCAGAAATTTCTAAATATCACCATTCTCTGGTGATCAGAATTCCATAGTTTTTCTGTTATATTATGGTCTGTTTGTAAATGATTAGTTTTTCCAGTAGTTTAAAAAAGTTGGGTGGGGTTTTTTTTGGTTTTTGTGTGCTGTGGGATTATTTTCTTTTTTTTTTTTAATAAAAGCCAGAATACTAGTACCATCTTTGGAGAGAGCAGAAGCCTTCTTCTAATTTTTTTTTCGATTTCTCAATCCATTCATTGCTGGTTGTGTGGTTGCTGAATTCACAGTGGTGTTTTGTGGGAAATTCAGAATGATTTTTAACATTGGTTTTTTAATCATTTTTCTTTTTATAACTCCCTTTTCAGAATTCCCCACTCTACCAATATCTGCAGGATTTGGGACACACAGATTTTGAAGTATGTTCCTCAGTGTCGCAGAAGGCAGAGCAATGTGCAGCAGCGGAAAGCCAAAGAGAGCAGACTGTGCGTGCTGCCCAGAAGGTGAGCACTCTCCTGTTGCTGAGCATTTATCTTCTCACAAGAGAACTGCAGTGCTTCACAAATAGGAGAAATCAGAACAGAGAGAAATCGCTTCCTGTATTTAAAAAAACAGGAAAAAAACCCCAGACAATAAACTGCAGCCAGTTATCATATCTTGTCTGCAAATGTGTTTGGAAAATCATGGTTAATCAGTATAGTTTGGAGTGTTTCTTTGCACTTATGTAATCTAGGGAAGCAAGAGGCTTTGATAAATAATTTTTTGAGTGTTGAAAATTATCTTATGTAGTGGATCTTATTATGTTAGCTTAGCATGACATTCTGGGAACAGAACCTGTAATTTTCTAGAACAGAATATTTATAGTTTCCAGCCCTTCCCAGGCATTCAGTTGCTAAGTATAGCTTTGTCTGTGACAAAACATATTAAGAAAGAGGATTTCTGGGAAGTAGAAATGCAATAACCGATCTGAATGAGATAGTTGATCTGGATAGCTATTGCATTTATAATAATGATTGCTTCTATCACTGGTCACAAAGCAAGGCTGAATATAAATCAGGATTTAGCTCACAATTTTCTTTATTTTGAGCTACCTTTAAAAGTATTCATGGAAATATTAGGTCTACTACTCTTGCTTTTCAGAATTTTCAGCTGGAACTCACCATAACCCACAGGAAACCACCTGAAAATATATTTTCTCTTTAAAGCTAATGGCTGTTTTGTGGTGTGTTTACACTAAAGATGCCTATTCTGACTCGGTGTAGGAAGACTTTGATTAAATATTTATTTATTTGTTTGTTTATTTATTTATTTATTCAATGTTAACATTTTTTCACTGTTAATTAAGAATTAGGATGACATATTTTATTGGTTGACGTTCTGTTGGTTACTATGAAGTAATGCATGGACTGTCACTTAGCTGTGTTACTTGGCATAGTTACTTTTGTGGAAGTCAGAAAATCAGTATACTATTGTGTTTGTGTATGTAATTTCCACTGAGTTTTATACAAAAGTGCTCTGGAGTTAAGAACCTCAAAAGTATTAAGATACACTGCTTTTAAAAACCTCAGGTATTCTGGTTTTTTCCCCTCCCTTCCCCTCAAGCATTTTACACTTAATTTTATTGTGTTGGCAGCAATTCCTTCAGTATTGTGTCAGATGTAGAAGCAATTCTCCATGGTTTGCCTTGCAACTTGAAGGGAGTGGGTGTGTGAAAACGGGCTGCCCATTTCTTGCAAATACTAGGTCATGTTCACATCGTCTCGTCTCTGTCTAGACAAGGAGACATAGTGGAAATGAGGAAGAAACCTGTGTGTAATTTCTAGTGATAAATTGTCATAGGTTCTTCCCACTGCAATTCCAGTACCAGTTGAGAAAAGTTAACACTTTTCTTCTATAATCTGATGTCAGAAAGTCTGTTTTTGTCATTTGATTCCTGTGTCCTGTATTGGGAGGGTGTCTCAATAAGAAACAAAATGAGGGAGAGGCTGCTGACCACACATTTAGAAAAGTAGACTGGATTTAGGAGGATCTGAGGCTTTGTTGCAACTTTTTTATGACATACAGACAAATAATTTGCATTCCTATCCAGTCATTTCCTCAGTTTTACATGAGACTGTTATCATTTCCCTTTTCGTGGCCTTCACTGGCCTAGTCTACTGAAATGTTAAGATGTCTGGAAAATAAATGGTTTCTGACTTCTGAGTATGTACCTACCCACAGTCCTAATATAAGGTGATCTTCCTTGAGGCTTGGTGTAACTATGATTATAGGGAGTAGATGGTATTCCATGCTGAGTGATTCCCAGTATGTGTATATCACTTTCCTTCTGTTCTGAAAAGCAAGTTTCCAAATGCCTTGAACACTACTAAAATAAAAATGTAAAAGCCAGAGTATTGCTTTGTCCTTGAGTTGAGATTGTTTCTTCCTCTTGTGTTCAGTCAAGTGGGATCCCTGTGCAGCTGAAAGCTGGTGACACACAGCAAGAATTTGGCACAGCGAAGGTCTACTTTGGGATCTTCAGGGCCTGAAAAAAACAAACCTGGGAAGAAAAAGAGGTTTCTAGTGACTGATACAAGTGTTTCTGTTGCATCTTGCTGTCCTGCCAAGCAGAGTGTGGTTCAGGCACAAGGAAAGGCAGAGGCACCAGTTGAATTTGAAGCACGTCTTAAATACTTCTCAGGGTGTGTGTTTTGGTGGTGGTTTTTTGGCCTTGCTTTAATCAGAATATGGTCTTAATGAACACTGAGTTTAAAGGTTTAAAGGTGTTTTAAGGTTGTATTCTGGGGGCTGATGAAACGCCAAGCTCCCACCTGAGGGATTATGGAGATGTGGTTTAACATAGTAATTGTAGGTGCAGTGTTCCTGGCTGTGCCAATCTCTGGAGAAAGTTACAGCTCAAGTCCTGGTCTCATGATCACTTGATACTCAAAAATACTGTTAGCAAGAGCTCCTAGACTTGTCTTCTGGAATTAAGTCCAATTTGAGTAATTCTTCTTGATCTTTACAGAATTTATCACTTCCCATTTACATCTGTCCTTTCTCAGTCATTTTCCTAGACTGCTGTGCCTACCTGAATGTTTAAATTGATTATACTGTCACACCTTAGATATGGTGATACTTTATCATTAGAGCAGAGCTGGTGCTGGAGGCAGCTGCTGAGGCTCGTGTTGGGGCTAGCCCTCAGTAGCTGTGGAGGTGACCTGATGTGGGATGGCAGAGGGACCAGTCCTTTGCCTTTGTCTGGGGCTCCCACCCACTTAATGCAAGGTATTCAATGTGTAGCATTATCTTCTTCTGAAGTGCACAGAATTTCTCTACAAAAGAGAAATAGTCCTTAGAATTCTTTTTTAGATTCAAAGTAATTTACCTAAAATGTGCATGTACTATGCTAATATTTTTTAAATGTTAGTTATGCATCTTTGTTATTTAGTTTACAGAGAGTTTGAATAAATGTTGTTCTAAAGCTGTAAGAAGAATACTCCAGAAGCATTTGCAACATGACCTGACTTGTGCATTGGTGAAAGTAGTTTTACTTGTCAGTAACACTCCCAATGGGAATGCAGATTGTGAGACAATATTCCAGGGATCTGAATAATTCAGTGTGTTGCTGTACTCTCTTGGGTCACAGCCCAAGACAGTGGGTTGTCTTGTTTTGTATTTTCAAGCACTGACTTGCCTGTTGAGTGTTTATGCAAGCTCATATTTTTATTTTTAAACTAAACCATGGAGAATAAACTAAAAAATTGCTTAAGTAGCACACTAGGGGTTTTTTTTTTCAGTAGCTCCACAGTCTAGTTTAGTAAGCTGGTAGCAGTTGAAAACTATCCTTGGTGTAGCTTTAAATGTTCGTCATAAAAATCCAAATATTTAAAAAGGTTAAGCAGCTGAAAATGATAGGCTTCAAGAGGCATAATCTTAAATTAAATGGATTATTCTTTCTGTACCTTTCTTTCAATGTACAGGGAAAAGTACTTTGCAGTGAAATATCTGTCTGAAATTCAAATGCAGAGCAAGACCTTTGTCCATTTGATTTCAATTTTCTACAAATTGTAATCAGAAAACTTTATTTCCTTTTGCACCACTCTGCAAGAAACTTGAAGGATAATCTAGTGCTGCAGTTAGTGACAGTCTTCTGACTTATGTCATTGCCCTTGAGCAACATCAAAATACAATCACTTGGATTTATTCCATAGTCTTAAGTGTGAATTGCTGGGATAACTCCTCCTAATAAGCCACAATTATGTCAGTGTTTCGGGAAGAGCTATCATTATGAGATCCCTGTTACTGGTTTACCACTTCACTGACCTAAAACCACTTCCTTGTGGCATAGATCTCAAAATCTAACTGTACACAGAAAGATGAGACATTAATAAAGAAAAGCTTGAGTTAGATTACTTAAATGGGCACCAAAATAAGTTATTTCAAAAATTGTTGAAGCATAAGGGCTTTAGGGTGGCAGTTCCTGATGTTTAGGCTGTCCTGCCCTGGCTTGCTGCACCAGACTGGTCACACGGCCTTTCAGAAGGCTGTCGGGCTGGTCACAGGTTAGCTACAAAACTCTCAGCTCCTCTTGCTTCTGTTAAACAAACAAGAGGGGAATAAAAAACAAACAAAACAACAACAAAACCAAAAACAAACCCCCCAAAAAAACAGGAAGGAGAAACAGAAGCTGTCACCTTTTATAGATTGAGCTATTAGAATCTGTATGGCATTTTGTTTTAGTATTTTAAAACAGTATGCCACAAAATGTAAGCACTTCACAATTAATTTTTTTGGCATACATTTTATTTGATTGTATTACATGTCAGCAGTCTGAAGATTGAGACAGGGCCTCAGAATTCATGAAATAGATATAAGTAAATATTTTGAAAAATACTTCCTGTCAGTTTAGTCTGAGGTAAGTAGATACAACATGTCAAAAGCTGCTTTTTTTTTTGTTCATTGAATGGCTGCAGACTGAAGCAAAACTATGCATCTATTCAGTTACAATCTGTCATGCATCTTGTTTTAGGGAGATACATGAGTAGAATGTGTGATGACTGAGAGGAGTCCCTCTATTAGTGGCATTTGAAGTTATGTTTACAGCTCAGACAAAAGTGTGGATTTTGGTTGCATGGGAAGCAGCATAGAGACAAAGTACCTGGTGCCACACACGGGTGTGGACAGGGAGTTCCTGGGGCATTTCCTCTTCTTACCATCACTCTCCTTGTCTCTGTTCACAACTCCTCTGGAGTGTTGTGCTCAAACTGCAGTGGGCTGCTGAGGAGAGGTTGTCCTTGTCCCTGTCTTTCACTTTTCTGCAGCCTGTCAGTCATTTAACCTTTGAGTTTTTATCCCCCAGGAGAGAGAGTCTTTCATATCAATGCAGTAGCTGGCAACTTGAGATCAATCTAATCTTAGCTGTAGTTATTTTTAACAGAACAACATAACAATCTTTTATGCTCCAAATAGGTGGGGTTACTGAAGGCTTTATTTTATTCTCTTGTTCACAAGCAAACTGACGGGAAGCAGATGTTCTCTTAGTGTACTCTGAAGTTAGGCCAGACACAGTAAGTGAAACTTCCTTACAGGTACTTGGGTCTGAGTTAACAAGAAAATCAAATGCAGAAATAAAGGCATTGTCTGTTGTTATTTATTTAATTTTGGCTTTGGTTTTTGGTTTTTTTTTTTTAATTGGAGTAATTTCTGTTCCTTTCAGCAAGGCATCCTGTCAAAACTAGTTGAGTTTTTTAGGAGCTGGTTTCCTTTTCCACAGTATAAGAAAAATGATGACATACTTCACCGACTGGTAAGTGATCACTTTTTTTATTTTTCCATTTCCTTTCCTAATCCACAGGTCTTCCTCTCCTCTGTGTCTCATCCTCTGAATATTATCTTTGGTCTGTATTGTTGGTTTTGGCTTATTCTTTAGCTAATACTTATTCTGGTTTTCAACTACTGTGCCAAATTGGGCACAAAAGGACAGGAACAGTATCAGTAGCCAGGTTGAAGATGTTCAAACTGTGGAAGATAATAAAATAAAATACGGGAGAAATTAAAGAAATTCTTGAAAGCTGAAATAAGTTTAACTGCAGTGTGGGTGTCCCTTTGGTGGAAGGCAATGGGGCGACGCTGACTGAGGAAATCCACGTGTTGCAGCCTAGTGCCTTGTAGACACTGCCTGAGACAGAAGGTTCTAGAGCTTCGGCTGAGTATTGCTTCACCCTCTGTTTCAGCTTGTTAGCTCAGGCCCAGCACCACCCCAGTCCAGCTGTACTAGCCCTGGACCCATCCTGGCCTCTTTGCTTCTGCACTGCTCTCTACAGGGCTTCTGCCTTTGGGAAAAGCAAATCAAACGTTGTTTGCTCTTTCTCTGCAGCACCGCTTTCCAGTCTGGGCTTGTCTCAGACCTGCTTTAACTTGTAGCCAGCTCCTTCGCCCTCCTAGTATGGCTTGCAAATGTCACTTTAGTCAGACTGTTTCAGAATCTAGAATTTTGATTTATTTTTTTCTACTACAATGTAGAGATGATGTCTTCAAATGGAGCTTCAAATGTTGAGCAACATGAGAAATTAGAATTTTCCATTTCTCACAGAGTTCTGCTGTATCTCAGTTCTCCTTTATCTCAGGAGGACAAAATTTCCTCTGAAAATCTCTCATTAGTGATCTTTGATTGACTTTCTTCTTCCTCCTTCTTCCCCTATGAATTGAGGATATTATGTTAACAGCAATTTTTAGCCTTACTTTCTTGAGATGGAGGCATAACCCAAGAACATGGAAAACATCTTTGTTCTGCTGCATACTACAGTAGAGTACTGAAATGACACAGGATGCATCGGAGGAGGGCACAGTTTCCTCTTGCACACAGTCCTGAAACAAATGTTTTCCATTAAAAGTAGAATGAAAGTTATCTGAGGTGACATCTGTGCATGGAATAAATTTCTAAACTAGCTATCTTATAGTTTCATAAAGAATCTCATTCTGTCAGCGACAGAATGAAACAGATTTTGTACTGTGAAATGTCACACTTGTGTTAAAAGTTTCTATTAGAGACTTTTCAGAAATATTCTCTTTTCTCTCCTATAATTAGCTAGATGCAGGGATGCACATGTTCAGTGTTTGTTGGGTTTTGTTACGACATTCTTAACTTGAAGTAATTATGGTTTGGTGCAGTATGCAAATAAAAATTTCAGAGGGCTTCTCTGATGGCTGTATTTGTCTTCAAGAGCTATAGTTGAGGAAGAAAGTAGCAACTGTGTATGGCATCAAATTCACAAATAAGTAACTCCCTGAAACTTGCCTGGAATTTAGCAAGTGTGAAGTCTCTGGAGCCCCATGCTATTTCATGTTTGAATTGAGTTCCCTTGGGAAAGGTATAGAATCCTGCAGGAGAGTACTCCACTGCCTTGGCTTTGGGTTTCAGACCAGTGCATTGACCCTACTGTTATTAAGTATCCTCAAGTGACTTTTTGTTGACTAATTTGCACTATCTCTCTTTTTTTCTTTAAGTTTTGTTTGTTTGTTAATGACATAAATGATGTCACGATATTTTTTTAAAGTATTTTCTGGTTTTTAAAATGATCTAATAGATACAGTACCTCTCTGATTCTTATGTAAATACATTGGCATACTCTGTGGCCTGTTTCCAGTTATTGTTACTATCTAGGTCAGATCACAAAGTCAGTGTGATGCATCCTGCAAGCCTGAACTGTTAGGTAGCATGTGAGCTTTTAAAGTTTAACAAGTTTAATAAAAAAGTAACTACTTGTGATATATCTGAAAAATTTCTGTACTCTGGGAACAGTTGTCAGTAAAGTGTAGAGTGTGTGGGTGTTTTTCTTGTTTTGCTAACTTAATTTTAAGAATTTGCATACTCTTTACTAATACCTGTTTTTTCTTCTGCCCATTTGTATGTGGTAAGGATGTTGGATTTCGATTTGACACGCTCCGTACCATCCTGCAACAGGAAGTTCTGCTGCAGGAGGATGTGGAACTGATTGAATTCCTTGACCCCAGTATCCTGTCTGCAGGGCAGTGTAAGCAACAGGAAAACAGACAGCTTCCAACACTACGCTCCCTAGCAACTCCTAATATTTGGTATTGTATTGAGGATATCTACCATTATATTCACTGAGAAACAAGCAAAAAATATATTGTGCATTCTTGAGATGAAATGCAATATTAAAGTAGTTATATTTTTTCTCATGTCCTTGGGTCTTCATTCTAATAGTCCCCAGATTTTTGTATAAATATGGTTTTTTTCATTGGGCATTTTGTTGAAAGAGTGAGTTTTAATCTGAGATAACTACATGAGCGTGAATGAATACTCCCAAACTAATATATTCTATAAGGAAGAACTAACGTATTTGATTAGTTCATTAATTTCTGAAACTCTGTAGAGGTGATAGATGAGACATGTTTGTGAAGACTGAATTGAAAAGTGTTTATTTTGGTGTGGTCTTCATAAAATATGTTGTGGGTGGGGGGAGGTGAGGTGGGACGTGCAATTAATTTTCAAATATAGAATATCAGAAGAATAAACTACAAAATATTTCAATAAAATATATTGAACTTATTGAAGTCAGCAGAGTCTCGTGGATTTCACTCAGGAATACTGAAGGAGCTGACTGCAGCAGTATCTGGAACAGCTACCACCTGTATTTAAAAAATAACAACACCAGTGGTTGTTCTGACAGAGTATCTTGCTTGGAAATGCAGGAATCAGAAAATACTGCACAATATGGCCCAGTGCTATTTTCTCATACATACACTAAAAAGTAGATGAAATTATTATAGAGTCACACCTCAGCTGTTTTAAGTTATGTCGTTACTGATGCTCTCTGTCAAAAAAGAGAACTTTTGAGCTAGATTTTTCTAGTCCTAGCACTATTCAGTTTCTTTACCTTTCAACTGGTAAAGCACACTTACAGAATTTGTGAATGTTGTTCGCCTTCCAGATGACACCAAGTTTGTGTTTTCATAGACTAGAGGTCAACATTAGCTTGGAGAAGTACCTTGAAAATGATAGAAAATTCAATATAGACAAAAGTTTAATGCTACTTAGGAAGGAAAAGTGATGAATAATTGGGTATGCAGTACTATTCCAGAAAAGGATCTGTGTATTGCTGGGATGAATAGTGTTACAGTGTGTACAAGGTGGTGATCAGTCATCATTTGTTCTGTTCAGAAAAGGGAAGGATATGAAGAAGAATAATGCAATTAATCTGCCAGTGATTCAAACTGGGACTTGGGGGAAATCTTTTGAGCTCTAAGGGTACTTAGGAGTTGGAATGGCTACGGCATGGGTTGTGAAGTCTCCATTTTCATCTTTGGTCTGTCTGTGCTGATCTGGGTTAACCAACCAGAAGCTGAAAATGAACAAAGTGAGCTCTTGAATCCCTTCTAGTCTTTCATTGTCGTGATTTATTTTATTTGTCGGACTTTATTTTTTTAATGTACCAAGGAAGTTAGAGACTGTGTGTGTGTCCCTTTTAAAGGTAATTACATATTTGGAATATTTTAACCCTGAACCTTTCCTGAAACCTATCAGTAGCCAGTAACCCTAAAGAGTTAACACTTGGAAAGCTGGTTGAAATTTGACCACAAAACTGTCCAGGAAATAGAAACCCAGAGATTGTGTCTTATTTTAGAAATGGAAAAATATTCCTTGTGAATACTTCTGTACCTAAATGCAGGGTACACAGCTTTAAGGGATGAAGGGAAAAAATGTTTTTCATTGAAAACATTCTGGAAAAGTATAGTTGTAATGCACCTTGAAGCTGGTATCCCATCCATCTCTCTGAAGATTGTGATTATTTTACAAAACTGTGTAATAATATATATGAAACAGTGTATTTTCTAGCAGTTACTTATTTATGTTGAATTTTTATAGAGGAAAGTAACAACTTTATAAGCTTTTTAAATGTCTTTGAGAAATAACTGAGATACCAGGAACCCTATTCTTTAAGAATTTTCAAAAGGTGCCGAATTATTTTAAATGATTATTCAAGCCATCTTTATAAAATTGTGTTAGAAACTAGTGGTGCATTGGTGTCCAAGTTAAATGAGTCAGACTCTAGAGAAAATACAGCTGGCAGTACTTGAGGGATTTGCTACCAAAAGAAACATGCCCTTCCCTACTGTACTCTTGAACCTGGAAGTACAGATATTACAGTTCCTACACGCCCTGGCTTATAATGCTGAGTAGTCAGGTTTTTTCTATTTTAATTTTCTTTTCTATTTTTTTAAGTCATATGTGTAAAAGAAACTGACCTTTCAAAGTGGTACATTACTCTCCTACTCATGCTGTAAAAAAGCTGAAGAAAGGTTTCCTTAGAGTATACCAGCCAAGTAATATCATGTACATATTCATTTAAACCTGTCACTAGGAGTAGTTTTCAGTGTTTACAGCTCCCTTCAGGACCTACATAAAAGCCCCATAATAAGATGTTGTAATCTCAACTGTAACTGAAAACTTTGTGATTTTCCCACTTGTTTGCCCTCAGTAATGTGTGGTTGGTGATACTGTCTCTGTTTGCAGGGATGTCTCGCTGTTCCTTGCCTTTGTAAGTGCACTGCTTATGTTTCCTTCGTGGTGGAAGGAATCATCATGGCTGCTGTGTGGACCAGTGCTGCTTGTCTATGCAGTTTTTAGAGTGTGGGGCACATGGAGGACAGCCAAGCTGCAAATGTCCCTGCGAAAATACTGTATCCAGCTGGAAGAAACAGTGGCAAATAGCCGAGCTTTCACTAATCTCGTGAGGAAAGCTCTACGACTCATTCAAGAGACTGAAGTAATTTCCAGAGGATTTACCCTGTGAGTCTGTATTTCACTTTATTTAATACACAGATCCATTCAAACCAGCTGTCACCTAAAATTGTCTTGTTGCACTGTCTCCCATAACAAGTGGAATTACTGAAAAACATAATACTTAAAGGTTTTTATTTACATAAAACAGTATAATTACCATTCATACTAGAAGTGTTAAAACCCTGCATCCTGAAGGTGAATTAAGTCTCACCAAACTCATAGGCCTTTGAAATGTCCTGCATTGCTAGCAATGAAATATATGAACAAATGGACTTTGAACTAAGTTAGTTAACTATTTTGGGGAGTCATTTAGAGAGTTTTTAAATCTTACATTACCAATTCGATGTAAATAAACTGATCTGCAAGTAATCACTCATGTTTTAGAGAACAGGATGACATGAAAACCATTCTATTTTTATTTAACAAATAACAATCTGAAGTAGTGAGGACACAGCAATCAGCAAAGACCATCAAACGTCATTTCCCACCTCAAGTAAAGTTAACATTAGTCTATTTTTCTTGCATACAATTGTTGAAACATTTAGATTCTTAAAGTATTTACTGTTGAATTTGCCTCTCTTTCACTTAAGGGATGCAAAGTGTTTCTGATTATTTAGCTCTTATAGTTATTTGATAAGTTTTGCTTATTTGCTATGTGAAAGGACATCAGAAAGTGTTCAGTGTATGCAGTGATTCCAAAGCCAACAGGCCTGTTTCTGTGCACTCTCATTGCCATGGATGCGTTTTGCATTGTAACCACCTATGATGAATCCATATCCGTGCCAATTCTGCTTAAGGCTAAAGGAGGTGGGAAACACCAACACCTAAAATACAGTCAACTTCTTTCTAAAAAAAAAATCAAAAATTCCCTTGTAGGCACCAAGAAGATGTTTATCTGTGCTAGACCAACTATTCTACATTCAGACACATGTTCTTACATGCAAGTTTGCAACTTTAGACTTAAAATTTTGGATTAATTTTCCAGCTTGAGACACCTTCAGTGTACTTCACTGAAGAAATGTTTCATTCTCCCTGTGGAATGCATAAGCATGTCTTCAGTCTGCCTAGCTATGTGGTTTTTGTTTTGGTCTGGTTTCTTGCTGAAGAAGCATATACTTGAGCAATAGGCAGTCTTATCTTTGCAAACGAGTTCTTAAAAGAAATTATTGTTCAGGCTTGTCTAAATTACAGATGAGAAAAACATTTGGATTTTTGCCTAAGTTTAAGCAAATGAACTTGTGGTCAGTGTCTAAGTCGCTGCTGCCTTGTTCTTTTACTACATATCTTAGATAACAGATTAACAAAAAACAGATTTGTCTTTAAGCTGATGCTTGATCTAATAGCTTCTTTACTTGAAACTTTGGCAAGCTTTTCAAAAGACTTTGACATATGGATGGAGTGGGAGAAGTCTGACTGTGCCAGCATCCTCATTGGAACAACTGTACAGTATAAAGAAGTCAGTGCTGTACAAGTTTTGGGTTGGTTTAGCCTAGAGGAAGTTCTGACTCCAGAGTGTCCTTTTCTGCATCCACATATGGAACAGATGCTGCTGCACAGGACAATGTGAAATTCTTTGCTTTGGGTAGCTCTTTGTTTATGATCCAAAAGACTAGTTTTCCCTTTTTTTCCTAGAATTTTCTACAGTAAACCTCAGCAGAATGAAGTTTAGAATGTTCTCCTGTAGTAAGGTTGTCAAAGTCTTAGTGCCTGTTTAGAAAGAGTCTCATGGCAATAGAAATGGTTGCATTTGAAAAGTTACTGAGTCTCCTCTTGTGTTATTTTACATCCTTGAAGGAATGAGATTTCAATCAGGTACAGCATCCTGGTGAGTGTTAGATATGCAGCTGTTTTAAGGTACTGCTAACTCAGCATAGTTTGGCCTCTGCATTGACCGTATTGTGACTGGAAAGATACTGAAGCTGTCGTTTAAGTAGTACCAAGTTCAGACTTCAACTGGTTGTACTTAGCTAACTCTGACAGGGCAAGTCCAGGTCTGCAACTTTGGCCTGAAGTTCCTGGTGCTCCATTGCTGCTCTTCCTCCCCATTACATCATCCATTGCTGTTCTCTTAGGCTAATTTACATATCCATTGAGACATCTGTGGCTTTGCTTTATTCTATTCTTATACCCTTTATTCTACCCTACCTTTGCCCCTTATTAGTTGATCTTGGACGGTCTCTGTAAATGGTAGATTATTACTGATGAGGTTTTGGTCGGTTGTCTATAGGTTAAGTGGCTTACTACTGTGTGGTAGTGACTGCTATACTCAAGTATTCCAACATCCTTTTGCCATCGTTCCCCTCCCACCCAGTAAAACTGACTGCAGCCACATAGATCAGGAACTAACAACTTAAGCAGGGAGCTTGGACTAGATGGCCCCTAATGGTCCCTTCCAGTCTTAACTATTCTGTGATTCTGTAATCCTGTCAGGCTTCTCTTATATTAGCTTCTCTCATAGGCAACTGGATATTCTGATTCCAGCATGGCCTTTGGAAGTGTTTAGCACTCTGTTGGAATTTCAGATGTGTCTGCATGGTACCAGCTCTGTGATGCAGAGATGGCCAAGACCTCAGTCGGGTAGCTTGGATTACAGAAATTGTGTAGCAAAGGTAGGGCAGTGCCCTACTCAGGCAGAAGGGCAGTATTTCTGTCTAATTGCTTCATTTGCAATTAGCCTAATGAAGCCTGATCACAGGTTGCAGCCTGGAATTTCTGCAGGGTAATGAAAGTATGTCCATTGTCTTGCACATCATAAAACCAGAAGTGAAGGAATACATAATAAAAGGCTTCAACAATAAGCAGCAAGTGTTTATTCCTTTGCCTGTCACCAAAAAAATTAACTTCACTTCCAAAATGCTCCCTTTCTACTGTATTTTAAAGTAGAATCAAGCTCTATGAGCTTAGTACATATGGATGTATATTAGCATCTTTATAGAACTGCTTTCATGCCAGAGTGCAGTAATAGGTTTTTATTAATGTGTTTATATAAACTTGTTAAAAGTAGAAAGCCAATTTAAGATTTGGCTTGTAAAATTAATGAAGAAATATATTGTTGCTCTATACAGTAAAATGGGTTTGGAGCTGTAGTAAAGGGGAAATTCACCCTTAAGCTTTTTTTTCTTCTTGCTATTTGTGCAAGATATGCACGAGATATGGGCTGATATGCAAAGCTGATAACATTTTGTAAGTCCAATTAAAATACATAGAGAATAAAAGAGAGACTTTTTACAAGGGTGTATGGTGATAGGACAAGGGGAATGGCAGGTTTAGGTTAGATATTACAATGAAAATTCTTGACTGTGAGGGTGGTGGGACATAGGAACAGATTGTTCAGAGAAGTGGTGCATGACCCATTCCTGGAAGTGTTCAGGGCCAGGCTGGATGGGGCTTTGAGGAACCTGGTAGAAGGTGTCCCTGCCCATGGCAGGGGGTTTGGAGTTAGAGGATCTTCATGGTCCCTTCCAACCCAAACCATTCTGTGGTTCTGGAAAGCTAAATGAAACACAAGGAATTTAGGTATATGACATGCCTGACAGATAGACATGTATAATAGATTCTACTGATTTAAATTAGTAGAATAAGGAAGAATTATTTTATAAAAAGCACTGAACCAATCCATTCCAGGAGGAAAGCAGATTGTTTTGCTGAATACTGGCAGTACGTGCTGTGCATAAGTTACGCTATATTTGTTCTCTATAGGAGCTGGAAAAATCTGCATCACTGTAGTAGACCATAGATCTCTGTCTCTTTTTAATGGTAGAAAAATTTTGCTCTTTTTCTTTGAGCTTGCTTCTGACAATTCACATGGGGCTTGAGCCTACAAACTGATGTGAGCATTTATACATAAATACTTCTGGTTGTTACTTTCAAAAGCTAGGGAAAGGTTAGAGATTGGCATGTACTGTGTTACATTCTGTGTTCCCTAGTGAAAGATACAGCAAGGCTAGCATTTTAAATTTACGTTTAGAAATGGAAATGAACACAGTTTGTTTTTATTTTTTCTAGATTTTAAAGTAGTTTATGAGATGTTATATAAACCATTTTAATAACACATAATTTTAAATGGTACGCAGATATTTTCTATTGTATTTCAGCTAGCATATTCAATATATAGCAATATTTGGCATGATTCTGCTTGTGTTAACAGTGTTAAACGTACTGATATATGGTTCCAGCCTTGCTCACTGGGTGGGCTGCTCTGGTTTTCATATTTGATAGTGAAGGCCACAGGCTATTTCCCCTCCCAGTCAATGTGCAGCACGGTCCAACTGAGCACATGGAGTAGGACTGACATTTTCCCTGCAGTGTCAAGTCTGCTGACTTGGTCAGCTTTTTAGTCAGATGGGCTACAGAAATAGTTACCAATGCAGCAACCCACCTCAGACTTACCAGAAACCCTGTATGCTTTTCCCTTTTAAGTGACTGGACATGAAATCACCACTGTGCCCTGGGGAAGGTGAGAGCAGAAGCAGGCTTCCAGTCCCCAGTTAATTATTCACAACTGACTGTCCTGTTGTCAGACTGTGTTCATTCCTGAGTTGATTCCAGTAAAAACAGTCCCAGCAAGTAGAGTGCACCTAGGTTGTTTCCGGAGTCTCAGTCACAGGTTTGACATCAGATTGCATGTGACTAGATATAACTGGAGCTTAAAGTTCCAGAGACCTGTTTAATATTCACCCAGTTCACATTTCATTTTATTTCCAGATGAAGTGATTTCTTACAGTGCTAAAGCCATTCTGAGGTATATTCTAATAGGCAAATGGCATCGTTTCTTCTAAATGGTATATTCACCTGAATAGCCGGACACCAAATATATTTTCAAATATGCTTGTGTGATGTATACATTTCATGTATTTACCTGTCAAGACTCTCACAAACACAGCTGTCATTCATTGCATGATGATAAAATCTATGTCACCTCTCAAACAGTATTTCTCTTCACCTAGAAATCTTCCTGCATCAGGAAGGTTAAAAGAATATAGTGTTTTGCATGAGAAGCTATGTATTGGCACATTTTTTCCGCAAAAATTACTAAAAAAATAAATTTGGATATAAGGAGGTATATGTTAAATATCTGTTTAATAAAACTTCCAAAGCTAACAGTGAACTTCTAATAGTTTTGTATCCTGATTGAGATAATGTTATGGTATGTCTATCATTATCTACCATTACAGTACCATTTTGGAACATTTTAGAGAAAATAAATGTGCTTAGGAGTTTTGCCACGGCTCAGATGAGAATAGAATCAGGCTATCTACTGAGGAATCCTGGCTGCTGTCTGAAATTTTGATTAAATACATCATTGATATGATCAATTTTTTTTTTAATCTCGTAGTTACTGAGTGATTTGAAAAAGCTTTCTAAATAATGAAATAGGAAAACTGATGTACTGTTTTTTAAAAATACTTTAGGACATCTGTACAGTTGTATCACATTTTACTTTTCAAGTTTGCTTGACAGGGTCAGTGCCGCTTGCCCATTTAATAAAGCTGGACAGCATCCTAGTCAGCACCTGATTGGCCTCCGGAAAGCCGTGTATCGATCCGTCAGAGCCAACTTCCGAGCTGCAAGACTGGCTACTCTGTACATGCTGAAAAAATATCCTTTCTGTAAAAATCTCCCAGTTCAGGTAGTCCACATTGCCTACCTGTGGTTGTGCCAATGTTTAGAGTCAAGATACATACAGTATCTAATTACATATCTAAACAAGGTAAAGAAAAAGTAGCTTGGTAAATTTGGGCTTGTGTTTGGTTTGGAACATGCTTAAAATTTTTGCCTTTTTGTTTACTGTGCAGTGTGAGATAAGATTCAATGCACTGAAAACATTGTCCCATTATTGACACCCATGTTTTTGGGGTAAGTGCTGGTGATGTGTTTAAGAGGCCTTCAGGATTTTGTTTAAAATTCCTCTTAGCCACCCTTTTCCCTTGCACCAAAATATCCTCCTCTCTGAACAGTATGTGGCCTTTCACTGGACATTCCTGCGTTCAAAGGTAAGTTGGTTTCCTCCCACCAAAATTATCTGCAGAAAATTAAGCTTTTATGTTAATGTGTATCTCAAATGTGTTAGAAGGAGATCTGTCTGATGAACCTGTGACAGAGAATTAAAAATTTTAGGTCACAGCTTTGTTCATGGTAATACAAGTTGCATAAACTTGATATGTTATCATTCTCACTTCAGTAGAACTAGAAGTTCAGCAATAATTGCTTGTGGTTAGTGTACCCTCTTTTAATTAGATAGCTGCCTTCAGTGAGTACAGTTAAATAATTTTGCCCTAATTAGAATTAGTTCCCATGAAGAAGAGAAAATATGTGGTCATATTTTTGCCTTATACCAGGCATTTTGTGTCAAACTTGGTGGACCAGTAATTTAGTGAGATGAAAAGTTATACTGCTCACATTTTGTGTAGAGGGACAGTTGGGTACTGGCAGAAACAATTCAGCATTTTCCTACACCATACTTACTCTGATTTGTTCATGTCAGCAAGAGTGCATTGCTCAAAAGCACAGAACAAAATGCCATAGAAAAGAGTATTTCTCTTTTTAATTCAGAATCTAAGGTTATAGCAGGATGCAGTGGCTGAAAGCCTAAAAATTTAGGCACTTTGAGTTAAGTATTTACAGGATGTCGTGCAGACCAGCTCAACAGCTCTGTGCACTGTCCTCCACTGAATTGTGTGGTAACTCAGGCAGTGCTTCACTCGGCATGCTAGTCTGAAGAGCCTTGTGGGTTCTGCATCATGGGAAACTGATGTAATTATATACAAGCTGGATGGAGGAAATTTTGTAGTTTATGTTACTGGCTGATGTTAATAATCTCATCCTCAGCTGATGCAGAGTGGTTTGGTACTCCATTTCCATTGAACTATTTTGATAGGTAGGACCTAGGCATTGGACCATGTAAACTTAAGAAGCTTGGATTTTGTTGTGAAGTGATGTTCTTCACTGTCAAGGCAAAAAATAGTGGTATTTTTTTATTAGTGATAAAAGCAGACATTGGATAGCAGTGTTTTAAACTGAGTGATATCTTACCCCATTAGGATGGAATGCATACAAAATGCATTCTCGGTCTTTGAGATGCACTGAGCACAGGGAAAATTGCAAATTTCCTGTAGTAAATCTAGTAAAAGCTTGTTCATTCTCCTCTGTAAAGGTTTAGTTATTGCATCATGAGCTGTTAGAAAAACACATAACTTTTAACTAGGGAGAGAGAAAGTTCACACAAGAAAACAAGTAAGTTAAACAAAAAGTAGCACTCTCTTGGGATTATAAAAGCCTAAATCAGATATCCCGTGCTGAAATGTCTGAGTAGAGACACTTGGACATTTTTCAGTGCCATATTTCTTCCTTGGCCAGCCAGTTCATCACATGCTTAGCTCACCACTGGTGAGCAGGTGTGAATTTTGTAGAAGAGCAGCTTGGATTTCCCAGGGATCCTGTGAGGCCCTCGTGTTATGTCTTTAGATGGGAATGTGCTTTTGAGACTAAAGTATGAAAGTTTAATTGTTACATACAGGGATACATTGGCATTTTTGCTTTTCTATAGGTAAATAAGAGTGTCTAACCTGACAGAGGTTAGACATTCACTGTACAGGTATTTTATTCTGGATTTGACAGTTCATTACATTATTAAGTAGCTTTGCCTTCTCTTCTTTCAAGCTAATAAGGCATGCAAGTTAAACGAATGAAATATTTTCACAGAGACATAGAAAAATGTAGCTAATCTAAGATAATTACTGTATTTTGCTTTAACAGAAGACATTAGGCTAAAAATACTTACTACCAGATCAAAGTGCACAGAGGAAGCACGTTCCTGTATATAAGGGTGTGTACGTGTCTAAACTTTCTAAATGCTTGGTCCTTAAGTAGCTAATGTGGGCATGGGATCAGTTCTCTGCTTTCATCTATCAGATGGAAATGGGAGTGGAAGGGCTGCAATAGAGGAGGGCAAGGCAGGAGGTGCAGGAGACTACTGGGAATCCCTGGCTGAGGCTCCTTGGTCAAACTTCTCATTTGAGATGTTGCCTGGAATTTATTTTTAGTATGACTTAGAAATTCACATGTGTCCAAACTGCTTTTTGTGGCATTCATGCTGTTGGAAATGCCATGTTGCAGGAAAAGGCTAACAAAGAGTACAAGTAGTTTCCAAGATAAGTGGTCCTGAAGGGTTTTGACCTGACTTTTCAGTTTCTGGTGGAGTTACCATCCTCATCCTATGTGCTCCCTCTGCTGGGCATGCTGTCGGGTTAATTTAGAATAGACACCATTTATGTGAGCCAGCTGCTGGTGACAACAGTAATATTCTGATCCTAATTAATTTACGTTGGAGGATTTTGTCTGAACACTTAGTAGGCTTCTTCCTTTCTGGACATTAGAGATAAAGGAGGGAGAAATGTGCTTGTTTAGATCCTGGACACTTTGCTTTACTGTTTCCTGGGACACAGAATATTACTTTTTCATGCAATGTTCTTCTACTCAACTGGTAAAGATCTCTTGAGCAAATCACTTTTGAAAGTTCAATCCTGTGAGAATTTAGCACTTGGAAAATTTGGGTGTGAAAGTGGATGGAACTCGTAGTTTCCCCAGAAAACAATGTTGGACAGACTAGTGCTTCTAATTGGCTTTATGTGCAAGAGATGAGAGCATTCAGTTTCTAGATCAAACTGTTAATAAAAGAACTCATATTTTAAATTAAGAGACCATATTTTCATTAATGCTTTACACATTATATTTCTGTGGAACAAATGTGATTTTGTACTTATGGCCATAAGTTTAAGTTTCTGTTTTAAAATGAATTTTATTATTTTGTGACTGGGTTACTATCAGAAAATGTGGAAAAATCTTATGATAGGCTAGCCTAAAATTAGTGCTGTTTTAAAAGAAATGCTGCCTAGTCTATGAATTATCTTATCTGTCTTCTGGTATCAGTTATGTTGTGCTTGCTTCCTACTTTTTAAGCATTTTTGAGGACTAGAAATGTACATTTTCCTACTGAGATTTTAAATGTGCTGAATGGTGTTGATAGATACCAATTCGTCACTCATCCTGCCAAGATCATAATGTCTTTACAGTGATGTAATCAGTGAAGTTAATGGTATGACAGTCAGGGAGCTCTTGGTCTTCACAGAGCTCTCTGCAATGTCAAAGACATTTTACTGTAAAGGTCTCTGAGCAATCCATCCACAGACAGAACTCTCAGTTTAGTCTATAACACAGGCTATCTTTAAAACTTAAAATTGCACAATTGTTCTCTTTCCTCTGTTAAATATATGATTTCTGGTTTAAGATTGACATGAACTTTCTCTTGGAAACTCAATATTTAAAAGTAAGCTGTTTCACTTAAAATGGATGCAGGAATTTTTCATCAATCTACTTTGTTTCTTTTTATGTGTTTGTATTTAGGCACAGGTGTTTTGTCAGTGTCTTATCTCTCATCCTTCTAAGAGCCTTTAAAACTTGTGCTTCAAATAAGGATTGCAAAACTTTCAGTTAAACAGGATTCAGGTGGATTTGAGATGAATGTATGTGCTTTTATAAAAATTGCTTGGAATAAGACACCTTATTAAGCATTTCTTTCCTTTTCTGTGTGTTTATTGCAAAAGTGGCTTTGTTTACCACCTTAACTCCAGCTAAACCTACCCTCTGAACTCGGAGAGTGACAACGTGACCAGCTACATCTGCGTGGTCCCCTTTAAGGAGCTGGGTTTGGGATTGAGTGAAGAGCAGGTCTCTGAAGAGGAGGCACACAATCTGACTGATGGCTTCAGCTTGCCTGCTCTCAAGGTAAGCTCTCCTAGAAGGACTTAATGCATCCGTGCAGGCTCCTGGTGAAAATCTTTCTGCTGTCATGAAGTCCTGTGGCGTGTACGTCCTAGCCTGTAGCAACACAGTGAATTGAGGGTAAGGTGTAATGAGTCAGCCTCTCATCATGTGTTTCTGCATTTATCAGCATTCAGGTGATTTCTTTCTGCATGTAGAGGAAGAGAAGTTACTCAATACAACATCAGGATTTTTTTCTGCAAATCATCGAATTTCAAGTCAGTGTTCTATAATCAGCTTGGTCAATCCCCTTAAGCATGATTTTTTGCTCTCTGATTTCACCTGATCCCAGCTGAATAAAATAATTTCCAGATTTGTACTTACTTATTTTTTTATCTAATCTCTTAATGTGAATAAAAAGAGAGACATCAGAAGACACAAATTAGTTGTAATTGCCAAAGGGAGTAGCTGCATTTAGTCACACTGAGGAGTAGAAATCATAAGCTTGGACCCCTGCTGCCATGAGCCAGTGTGGTTCTTTGATCTTGAAAAACATTTAATTGAACAGCGTGACAACCATATAATGGCTTTTTATCTATTTTGTTTTGATATGTTAGGTATTTTTTTATTTGCATGAGTCAATTGGAAGGAAGATCTAATTTGAATGCAAGCCTTCTGTACTCTAATGGTCCTCTGCCAAGGCAGTTCCCTTTTGTTTTTTTAATGGAAAATTCCATTATTATATGAATTCTATGTTTCTATGGGGTTGGCTTTTGTTGCATTTTTTTCTCTTAATTTATAGACCTTGACTTCTTTTGTTCTGACAGTAAATGCTACCAGTAATAGTGATTACTAAGCTTTGAGGCTTTGTCTAATTAGCTGTAAGCTAAGAGCTACAATAAATAGGAGCTTTTGGGATTTTTTTTTCTTGCATTTCATTAGCTGAAGTTCTAATTGCAACCGTGTAAGCCTGCTAATGTACCCACTTCTTTTTAAGCACAAGAAGCCAGTCAGAGGTGCCCAAGCTTGTAAGCTAAGTCTTTGTTTACCTGTAATTTGCAGTAATTTAACTGAAATCTGTTTTAGTTAAACTGGTTAGGATGCTTTCTGGATACAGTTAAGCTCACAACAACTAGTAAATCTCAATTTATGGTAGCTCATAACATAACACAGAAATGTAGGCTGGGTGTGGTATAGCTGAACCAAGCTAAATTAACATAAATCAGTCCTAAGCAGATTCCTGTGTAGGTAATAAAATACTTTGATAACCTTGGGACGTATTTGTGTGGTGAGCCTTGGGTGGATGTGCACCTCTTCAGTTTGTTTTACTTTGAGAGAACTTGTCTGTATACTAAAATGCAGGTCGTGCTAAGCCCTGTGACAAATGTAGCATGTATCTTTTGGCTACTTTGTCCTTGAAGTAATGCAATTTAAAGAGTGAAAATTTTTCACATAAGAAAAATATACCAGTTTAAGCTGAGGAGAGCCAGTTGGATATTATGTGGAAGTGTCAGCAAAAATCATCAGTAGTCATTGGCAGAGCAGGCTACTTGCAACCATAAATACATCTGGAATTTCCTTTTCTCTTGTCATGCCTTTTTTCAGGTAGGTTTTTTATTATTATTATTACAAGTTCCTGAAGTCCACTATTTCTGTGTGCTTTTCACTGCCTGCGATTTATGTCTGGTGGAAGGGATTGGTCTTCTTTTGTGCTTATTACAGCATGAGCTTTTGAGTTTTTATCCAAGGCACCACACATTCAGGGACACTTGAGAGATTGCTGCCCATTTGTTTTCTTTGTATTTTTGCACCCAGCCGAATCAGTCTTGCATGCGCACCCCAAATTAATTTCACATCATTCATGTATTTTTTTTCTCATGAGCATCTTTTGTAAATTGAGATTTTTTTTTCTTTTGGAATACTTTATCAGTTTGCATCCAAGTATTTTTGACACATTGAGTAAATTTTTTGTCTTCCTTGGTCTGGAATGCTTGCGAACAAGTTTCAGTCTGTACCTCATAATCACCTACAGCTGATCCCTTTTAATAAGGGCCATTACTGCAGAGAAAAGTATCATAACCTTTCCTTTTCATTTTAGACATAAAAGGTTCTGTCATGGTCTACTGAGCAAACTTCTCTAAACTAAGAAAACAGTTCTCTTCATTTCATTGGAAGTGGAAGTTCTCAAGAAATTGGAATTGTGGGCTACTTTGCTCCCAGATGGACTGGCCTCTTTAGTACCATATATGACATTGTGAATCAATTCATTTCTTAAAAGCCTTTCCTTCCTTAGTGATATTGGTGGAATTTCTTACTCTGGTTGGAAAAAGAAATAAGTTAGCAGCTCAAGTTTCTTCAGATGCAGAGTATTTTTTGTTGAAGTACAGTGCAATTAGGCTCATGTTTCAAGGTTGGGTGTGGGGCAATGCACAGTTAGTTACTAGATTGTAGAAATGACAGCTTGGCCTTATAAAGGGAAAAATGTCTTCGCTGCCACTGGAATTTTGGCAGCCCTTTATGAGCTGTAGGGCATGTGGAGATTATAGCAAATAATGAAACTGGCTGATGAGAATATTAGGTTTTGGACTCTGATAACTTTCTGAGCGTAATTGCATTTAATATCCTTCATCAAGGAATTACCAGTCACCTAAGGTTCACAAGATCTGAACCTCACATGCTCTGGAATACCCTTCAAAAACAGTCAGCAGATTTTTGCAGTCTTTCAAAGTTCCTGTTGCTGGCCAAGGAATGTTTTCCCGTGGTGTATCTGTACATTTACTTTGGAGGCTGACTGTCTTCCCAGGTGCACAGAGCTAACCCTACCCTGTTTTGCAGGTCCTCTTTCAGCTCTGGGTAGGGCAGAGTTCAGAATTCTTCAGGAGGCTGGTGCTGCTGCTCTCCCCAGCCAACGCGTCCCCCAAGCCCTTGGTGTCCCTGGAGCGGCTGCCCCACCACATCCTGTGCGATGTGACCCAGGGCCTACCTCACACCCACGCGGCCTGCTTGGAGGAGCTCAAGAGGAGCTACGAGTTCTACCGCTACTTCGAAACTCAGCATCAGTCGGGCTTGGAATGGCCAGCCAGGACCAAGCCGAAGTCCCGAGAGCTGAACAGTCTCCAGACAGCAGTACGCAGCTTGCAGCTTCATCTCAAGGCACTGCTCAATGAGTAAGTTTACACACGAATTAGCAGAATATGCAGAAGGCTTTGGACTTGAAGTTCTTTGGGTTGTCAGCTTGTATCCCCAGTTAAAAGCAAAAAAAGCAGGTACGTAGAGTCTTTGCAACCGTAGCCATATCTTTACCCAGTATGGGCTCAAAGATCCTTGGTTTGCTATGGTATCTGATATTTTTCCTGGGTATTCTCTGAGTATCTGGTGAAAATTTGAAGATAAGCAGTACACTAAGACTTTGCCATGCAGTTGTCACTCCCTTATAAAAAAAAATGGAAACATCATTATCTTCCACTGATTTTGCAACATACCAAATGCTTTATAAGAATGTTCAGCTCATAGTAACTACCTAGTAAATATCCTTAAAGATTTGTCCCTGCCTTGGTAAACAGTTGAGTTTTTCCTACTCTTCAATCTTACATAAAAGATTTACTATAACAAAGGCAGGTGACAATGTACCTTGATGTAGAAAAAAATACTTTTATTTTAAAATTTTGGGGCATCTTTGAGGAATTGACTGAGTTAGATTCTTAAAACTTGAAGAAAATAACAGTATATTACATTAAATACTTGAAAGAACGGTGTAGTCAAATATTTATTATTACTAACTGCTGTTCATCTCCTCATCACTTAGGGTAATAATTCTTGAGGATGAACTTGAAAAGCTTGTTAGCACTAAGGAGACACCTGAGTTGACAACAGAAGCCCATCAGGTTCTGGAACAAAAACTGAAGTTTATTCAGCCTCATATCCAGGCAAGCAACAGCTGCTGGGAAGAAGCCATTTCTCAGGTGGAAAAAATGAGTGGAAGAAACCCAAATAAAAAAGGTAAATGTGAGCGATTAATTTAGCAAATAATGGGAGACACTTCAGAGATGAAATGGTCAAATGGATCAAAGACAGTGTTCAGCCTGTGTATCAGAATTTTAGCTGAAGACGGTCTTACAACCATACACTTTGAAAAACTATGTCCTTATGTCAGACTTTTTCACTGTAATGGCCTTTAAGCTTTTGTTTCACAAAAAAATGCGAACATGTTAACTCAGTCTGTTAGACCTGTGGATTCAGATGGTTACATTTTCAGGTAGACTGATCGTAGCTTTTTGCCTTTCATTGGTGAGTCACCTGTGAAGGGGTAGGATTTTAATGAATTGCCCCCAAGATCTTCATTTATTTACTATGTTAAAGTTGTACCATTAATTAAAATGATAATGGCATTGTCATGAAACTTTTTTCCTGGAACATTTTAGATCATGGAGGACGTGTTGAGCATATAATACCCATTTACCTCCTCTCTCAGAGAGAGTGAGCTAATCTTTGGTGTTCTTAAAAGTCTCAGTAAGCAGCATATCCCAACATCTTGTTTGTTGTCCCTCTCCTTAGGGATCTGTTCTGCCCATGCTGTTCTTGTGAAGCATAACCAGCTTAAATAATTGGAGTGAATTTAGGCTCTCCTGACATGGAATTGAACCTGTAATTTCTAATCTTTCTTTTTTCCAGGAGCATTTTTACTGTCCTAGGAAGGCACAGCTCAGCATCTGAAAAATGCTGGTAATGGAGACTGCACTAGGAAAATTGGAGGGAACTTGGGGCAAGTTGCCTACAGAAATCCAAATCTGAAGTGCACTATGCTCTTAAAGATGTATGGGTGGAATATCCAGTAGATGGATAAATATTGCTGTGGGCCTAGAGGCAGGCAGGCCGGCCTTTTTCACACTTGCATAAGAACTGGGAGCACTGGGAGGCTTCTTGCAGGCTCTGTGCAGGTCCAGACATGGTATAAACAAACTCCTGTACTTTGCCTGACAGTCTTAGAGCTTCCCCCTCAGTGCTGCATAAAAGAGCCTGTGAGGATGTTAGATGTAGCCTGATACATTTGCATGTGCTGACCTGTTGTGTTTTGTTGATGCCTTCCACAACTTGCTGTTCCACTGATCTTTTTTCCCCTTTCCTTAAAAGTTCTTTCTAGACTACACACCATAGTATTTTTAGTTATTTTCGTTTTATTTTTAATTTGTGTATGAATTTCACAGCAGGCATTTTTATTATAACTTGCTTCCTTTTAAAGTTCAGTACAAAAATAACCTTGTGTGTGATCTAGAAGGAAGGGATTGCGTGGGAAATAAAAAATAAAATAATCCTTCACTTTTGCCCACTGGCTTTCCTGGAAATGTGCTGGGATTGAACTTCTATTTTGCAACAAGTTTACTGAACTACTCCACAGGAGCTGCTTTAAATTATGTTGGTCATTGAAAACTATTTTTATCTGACAACATTTGACTTTCCTGATATATTTCTGAGCCATCCAGCTTCTGTGAGTTGACCTTTTTAAGGTGTACATGAAATCAAGTTCAATTCTTTTGCTGTCTTTCTACGAATTTTAACAGCTGGTCTGTCAGTCATGTTATGTAAATTACTTCAATAAATTGTCTCATGTTTTTTCAATACTTTTTGAAAGCTCTTTGGGAGAAGATACCTTCCTGTTGAAATAATAGAGCAGCTCAGCACATCTTTTATGTTTATGCATTATTATCCAAAACTAAATCAGTCTTTTGACAAGAGCTGTTTCAAGACCCCCATGGGCTTAGAACATGGTGTCTAAGTGGATGCCAAGCACTTTTGCTCCAACAGATGTTTAGTTCAACTAACTAGTTCAGCCAGTAGAGCATCTGTGTAAAGAGGTGAGTCTCCTTCAGCGAGCACTACATGGTTTTTGCCATGAATCATTATGTGTCAGAGCTGGTTTGTTACAGATACCTTAAACAGCCAAAGCAAAGCCTTTCAGGGTAACAGACTGAGCATTCACGCCCTCCTGTCAGCCTGTCGGTGGTGGTGACACTGGCGTGTATCAGATATTTTAGCATATGGTTCCTTCAGGGAATGCAGTTTGGCTTCTTCCTTTACAGGAGATGGTGTATTTCTAGAATCAGTACCTGTACTCACTGATCCTGTCAGGTACAGACAGAGCAGAGCCTCAGAGCAAGTGGGGCTTTAGCACACTGAAGGTAATTCACCTCTATTTGAATTCCTTGGGCAGTGATGGACCTATGTATCATTCATCTACATAATACATCTTTGTTCATTTCCTAGAACTTTCAGCTTCTCTTTATTCTTTCACATTTTTTCATCACTGATAAAACTAATTTACCACTTAGATCCTCGACAATTTAAGCATGTAGTAATCTACTGCTAATATTACACAGTGGAATACCCTTTATTGCTAGTTACAGCATTGTATTAATGATCTTTGAAACAATGGCCCTCAAGCTGTTTAAATTCCATCCTTTTTCCTTTTAAACTGTCTCTATCTTTGCAAATGTATACAACTCTTTCAGATATTTATAAGAGCAAGGCCATGGTACTCTGCTGCAGTCTCACCATCCCTAAGTGTTCAGTGTATAGATTAGAAATGGAAAATAGGGTTAGGTGGGGCTTGGCCAGGTCATTTAACCCATTTCCCTTCTTAGGGGTAAATTAGTATTTGTGAGTAAACGTTGTTTACCTGTTCCTAAAAAACTCTCTTTAGAGACATTTTACAGTATTTTCAGGCATCTATTCCAGCACTTAACTCCATTACCAGTAGAATGTTATTGCTGAATTAGAAGTTCCTCTTACTGCAATTTAAAAGCAGTACTTCTGATCCACCCACAATGGAAATCCATTTCCTCTTGATGGCTCTTATATTCTTGAAGATGATTATTATGTTTCTTTCTGTCTTCTCTACATGACTCTCTATGCTTTAGCTTTTCCCTGATGACTATACTTTATTTAGTCCTCTGATCATTTCCAGTTTTCCTCTATACTCCCTCTAGTTGGCCCACTGTGTAATTGAATGAAGGGGCCCCAGACTGGGCACTGTGTTCCATCAACAGCCAGATCAGTGCTGCAGTGGAAATATTATTTCATGTGCCTAACAGTCAGTGCTGTTGCTTGTATGTCCTGGTTTGTAATGTAGCTTTTTGCTTGCAACAGAGTAGAGTTGATGGTGAGGCTCCTCACCTCTTTCTCAGTGGTGCTCCCCAGTCAGCTGTGATGTATTTGTGCACTTGGCTATTCCAAAGCACAAAAATTTGCAGTCACTGTCACCAAACTGCTGGATCGGAAATCCATTTCTATCTGGGTTGTCTCTCTGATTTTCCAGTGTTATCTTTTATTCTAATGGTGCCCTTCAGTGTTCTTGCAGACTATCCCCATATCAGCAGATTTAGAGTATTGGACTTGAGACAAATCCTCACTCAATGTATTCCGGTCTGAAAATGGTAACCATGCTGTGATGATCCAAGAGGCTGTTCTATGAACCTAATAGCAACTTTTCCTGGCCTATGCATTTTGCTTATGAGAATGTCATGACACCATGTCGAAAGTCCTACTGAAAACAAAATGCAGAACATCTTTGGTTCTTTCTAAACGTAAGACCTGTTACTGCATTGAAAAATTAACATCTATTTTCAACAAATCCACGCTGGCTGTAACTTGTCTCCCTGCTACCTCACAAATATCTTCCTGTAAACTTTCCTTAATTATTTCTTCCAATATTTTCCAGTTATTTGAAACTGTTTTAGCTATAATTTTAATTTTTTTAAAAACTTGCAAACCAAGTCTCTTCTCTGGTTTTACTGATTTGCTTGCCATCTGCAGGTTTTCAAAGCCTATATAATTTCTGAGATTTGTTAGTGGAAGTGTTTCAGCACAAGTTCCATTGGACCCATCTTCTATCGTTATTTAAGTGCTGTCTAACAGTGTTTCAGTGTAACCTAACCAGCCTTCTTGCCATTTTTTTCATGTATGCAAATCCTTCTTAGGTAAAAACCTGGACCCTGCCTGAGTGAGTGAGAAACATCATTCAATTCTCAAATTTATTTTTTTTAAATCCCTTTTCTTCTTTCCCCTAAAGGCAAAATTGAAGTTTCCTGTGACAACCTACAGCATGCTACAGTACCTTTAACACAGCCTGCCATATATATAGAAAACAAAGATCCAATCCCTGAAGAGCAGGTAAAAAAAAAAAAAAAAGGATCATTTAAATTGGTAATTGGGGATTATTTGCTGTATCCATTCTTTTTTTCAGTTGCTTGTGCAGTGACCTTGTTGTCTTGCCAAGACAGGCAAGTAAGTGGCCAGTGCCACTTCAAAATTGGACTTATAGAAAAAAATTGTATATATTCCTTTTCCTGTTCCATGGGAGGTATTCCCCATCCTGGAAAAAAGAACACTAGTATTCATTTCTCATAAATATCATTAGAAAGTGAGTGACTAAAGGAGAGCAGCAACACAAGTCAGAGTAATAAATAAAAAAGTGAGAATTGCTAAAAGGCAATATGTGAAATACAGTCCTATTTGCATATTGCTGGATAAACTGACATAGCTGCGAAAGTGACATGCTCGAGCTCAAACCATCCTGCCTTCAGTTTGCTTAGTCTCTGCATTTTTGGATACCTTTTTACTGTAACACTAAACAATTTTGTATTGTTTGAGGAACTGATGGTTGAGCTCTCTTGAAGAGAGGTGGGCCTCCTCCATCCCAGAACTGCACAGCAGATGCATTTTGCAAGCACACTCAACAGATGCTCTGCTCTGTCCCTACCTTGCTTCTCCCCCGCATGTATTCTCTCTAGATGTTTTTCCATATCAAAAAGATGGGACTAATTACTGGTTATTTGTTATAACATAAATGCTGCTCTGGTTTTTTTATACTTGTGATCCAATATATTTAAAGTTGGAGAAGAAGTTTGCTATTGTCTTTATCCTCTTAATAAGGAGTTACGTAAGTTAGATTAGCAAGATGCCTGACTACCAAGAATTGGTTGTGGTGTAAATTAAAAAAAAATAAACCCACATCAGCATTGCTTATTTCCACCTGTAATTATGGAGAAATGGACTCCCATTTTCAAGGTATATCACTTGATCCTACTTGTGCGTGAAGGTAAATCTCGTTAACTTTCAATGAGTGGACTTGCTCCAAAATCATACGGATACTACAGAGAGCAGTGTCAGGTCCTGTCAGTGTCAGGCTCTGCTCAAACAGGGCTCCATCCTGTTACTGTGGTTGGCTTGTGTTGACATTGCTTGACCGTGAATCAGATTGTACGATTGAGTTCACCCTGACAAGGAAGATCAAGAGTTTCTTTCTTTCTTGCTTTCTTTAGGAACTGGAAGCATATGTTGATTATTCAGATACAGATAATGAATATAAAAGGGAAGATTTTTATTGCTTTTCCCAAGAAGAAAGAGAGAGACAAGAGCGAGAGAGACAAGAATCTAAGAGGGTGTTACAAGAATTGAAATCTGTTCTGGGATTTAAAGCTTCAGAAATTGAAAGACAGAAGTGGAAACAGCTACTATTCAGTGAACATGGTAAGCATTTCTTTGGAAAATTAATCCCTTCCTTAGAAAATATAGGTGTCTGTTTGTCATGAATTTCTGACTATGGTAGAATTCAGATAGTGCTTACCTCTAGTAGTGTCTTTGATAGAGCTGTGTGGTCTTAGTTTGCCATTCCATCTCTTCATATTTTAGCAATCATTTTACTATATATTGAAAAGAACTCAGAGAAATGGGAATTTGGCTTTAAACAAAACACTGAGCTAAAATATTAAACACACAAAAATATTAAGAGAGCTTAAAGAGAGCTCTCAGACTATAAATCATGCAGATTGAACTGACTTTCTTTCATGGCTTTCCAGTAAATACGAATTTTTATTAGGGTGCATAAATAAATTACTTTTCAGAATTTAAAGAAACCACCAGAAATTATCCCAGACATACAAAAGTATATAGGTTAAAGTGAAGAGCTAGCCTTTGAGATATTAGAGGCTCATAGAAGAATAAAACTGGTTTTTATTTCCATGGGAGAGTGAACACAGGATATCTTCACCAAAAAAAAACCCCACCAACCATCTAAGAAGAAGAGTTCTTTCAAACTAGTCTTTACTAACTCTGCTGGGTAGCTCCATCCACTTGCACTTGAAAGCAGGAATATGAAAATTTCTCTTGCCTCAACAAGACCGTTTGTCTGTTACAGCAATAAGACTGGATTGATTCTTCCCACTGCTTGAGCTATTTGATTCACTGTCTTTAAAACTGGCAGTAGTTTGTCTTTTCCTTTTTTCTTATTTTTATTTCTTCCTCTTAAAGACAGGTTAGGAAAAGCTTCCTAAAAAGTTCTGTGTTCTATTTTATTAAAAACAACCCTCAAGGCTGGCACCATATCCAAGGATTCTGCCTCTGCTGGTGTCTCCCAGAAAAAAAGACCATGGATTGCAATTTTTCAGTAATTTACTGGGAACACAAAGTAACAGAGCATACCTATTTATGAGACTGTCTCTTTTGACATCAAACCATCAAAAATATCTGTTCTTTACAACTTTGTTCTTTATATCTGTTAAGCTACAATTGTGGTAAAGGAGATCACTTGACAGTTGGTACTGACTTCTCTTCTAGTTGAGTAAAAACCCCTGAAACATCAGATTGCACCAGAGTCTGCTCAGGAGTAGGGTTTCTGTATTATCTCTCTGGTGTTAGATACTACACCACACAACTCTTCACATAAATCTCTTCAAGTCTTCCTTTCCTAACTGTTGGAGGAAGAAGGGATCCTACCTCCAGTTCAAGTCTTGACAGACTTGGTAACTCCTGCAGGAAGAGTTCTTGTCAGGAGAATTTGCCTAGGATATTTCCATATTTAAGTTAGCAGCAGATACTTGTCCATATCAGCATATCCTCAGGCCATCTGTGGCCATAGCTGGAAAGAGTCAGCTGACTCCTGTAGTTTGCAGTAACTGTTCACCAGAAAGCCTTTGTGGCTCATGTTGGTTCCTTTTCCTTTCCTTGTTTAGATAATACACTGGTTTAGGATTAGAGATAAAATGGTGAGGAGGGAAGAAAGTATAATTTTCTCCAGCTGCATAGGACTAATCACTGATTATTTCCATTCTGCACAAACCTGGAAACCATGAGGGCAGTTCATGAAAATAATTAATATTGTCTCCTTTTGGCTCAGATTGTGTGTGTCTAATCTGACAGACTGATATGGACACCAGATATAACATCTTCTACTGGTTTTTGAGGAAATCCTTCAATATTTCTTCAGAAGAAACACAAGTCAGTAAATATGATGTAATGGACCCTGGCATATTGTGGTTTAATTTATCCATACACAAGTCAGTCCTTAAAGAGACATTTTTGTGATCTGCACTTTCCACATTTCTGACTTGCCTTATCTTGAAGATTTAAACACAGCAAGGTTCATATTCTTTTTTCTATTGGCCCAAGCCAATGGATGGCCATGATACCACTTTTCCGTAGTCCTCTTGAACCTTACTTTTACAGGACAATAAAATTCCAGAAATCCTGTGTTTTCCTAACTTGTGATTATTGTGGAAAAAGATACTGAAATATTCAAAGGCTTTAATCTGTTGGTCAAGGCAGCCAGCTGGCCATTATGACTTGTCCTAGTGAGGATATTAGGGTTTTTGGTTTGTTTGAGAAGGGGCTGCTGAGGGTTTCCACATAAGGGGTCAGCTCCAAACAAGTTGATATGTCTCAAGAACACAGCATGAAGTCAATTGGAGATGATAGGTTGGATTCCAGAAGAAAAAAATATCATCTTAGCAGAGCACTAGACTGAAGCAAGTTTTCCAAGGCCCAGTACCATGGTAATACTTCTTACAGTCTGGGTAGTAGGTAGTTTATGGGAGTGTAGGTTTCTGGTCCTTTGGCCTCCTGTTGAGCCACTAAATGGAAGTACTTTTGAGAAGGTCTGCTAGGTTTTTAGTAGCTTCATTTCCATTTGTCAGACAGTGTAAAACGACTTTCTTCTGGTGCAAAAACACTTCTAGCCTTTCCCTAACCTTTCCCCTGCAAAAAAGTTCATTCTGTCAGTGGTCGTGTTGTATCCAGCTGTTTCCCCTTCTCCCACCTTGTCCATACAACAGTTGTTATATAGCTATTTATCAGATTTGGAAAGCCATGCTCTCAAAACTGATGAATGAATTTCACCCTGTTTATTAACTCATCAACTCCACAAACTGGCCAGCTACCAATCTCAAGTATCTGTTTATTTTTTGAGAAATTCTGCCTGTCAAAATACTCTTTGGAGGAAGTAGGCAAGAAGTTTGCTCCCAAATGATAAGATTACGGTGCATATTCCTGTCTGTTCAAGCAAATGGGCAGAAATAAGTAGCAGCATATTTTTCATGAGACAGGGAAAGAACTACCCCAATAAACAACTGAGACGAGTCTGGTGCAGTGCTCCTTTGGTACATAAGGCTTTAAAGCAAACAGTACAATACACGTTCAACTCCACAGTCTTTCAGTGTGCTAATGACAATTATCAATGTGACAACCGTAATGATGTGCCTGCCTTCAGCTAGCTAAAGTGAATATTAATGAAATAGGATGTGGTTGAAAAGTCCTAATAGCGTAAATTTTGTTTCCCATTAAAAGTTTGTGTATTTCCCAGAGTTATTTTCATCTCTGCTTACAGGGGTAAAGTCAGAATGGAATTAGAAAGGGAAATGCAACTTGGGAATCTGCTGTTGCTGTTCTCATTTATGTTCGTGCTGCTGCTGTAATGGAGCTGCTGCAGTTTAGGGAATCTGTTACTTGGAAATGGACATTATATCGTTTTCTTAAAACGAAAGACGTCTGTTCTTCAAGAAGTGATTGTACCGAGTTACACTAACCCTTAACACTGGGAGGAGAGACTTCCTGGCAAGCATCCCGTTGCTGGCAATGGGACTCGCTGCTGCTACTAACTTCAAGAGTGTCTAAATTAGACCACAGTTTATTTGTGAGGACACCTGACCTGGCTGTGTGAATACATGTTGTATTTGTATGTTGTGGTGTATGAGATCAGATATTGCCTCTAAGGACTTTTTCCAGCTGTCTTTAGTGGATTAGGTAAACTTGTTCACAAGAAGACAGTTAAATCTGTATGCAGTACAGTAGTTTTACTGGGGTTTTGCTTTAACACTGAATACATCCTCTGTGTTTGATGGTAGCTTTAAACACCATCAATTTTGTGCTGTCTCTTCATGTCACAGGTTTTAAGGAATAGTTACAAGTAGCTGTCACATTTCACTTCAGCTTTGTGATTAGAAAACACTTTTATTTTTAAGTTTTGGTGTGGGTTGTGTTTCTGTTGTTTTGGGATTTTTTTTAAGTAATTTTAACCCTTATAATCTTGCATCTTTTCAGGCAAATAAATTATTTATATATAGCAGCTTGCTTTTAGTTATCATTTAATTTTTTCCCCCTTTTTAAGCTGCAGTGAAACCTTTGTCTCCTGTAGAACCACTGAAGCTACTAAATAATGTGGAATCACATAAGAATTCAGATACAGAAAAGCAGGACTGCAGCCAAAGTTGTGATAAATCTGAAGAAAAAGACTCTAATCCAGAAGTGAATGCTGCTGATAAAAGCAGGACAGAATATTTGTACGAAGATCCTGAGATGGAGAAAAACAAAGACAGTACTGCAGATGAAGATGTTTCTACGGGGGCTGAAAAAAGAATGTATTATCAGTGTGAAGGGGAAGCTGAAGAACTCAAGCCGAGCAGTGTGGATGGAGTAGAGGCTTCACAGCCTCCATCTAAGGATGCATTACATTCAAAAATCAAGGATAGGCTGGCCCAGCTCCACATATCAACAGATTTTAACTTCACATCTGGTCTGGCTGCACAAGTTGCTGCCAGGTCTTTCACTTTTGCTACAATGCAGGAAGAGACTTTTGGAGATGATGGGGAAGAGGAGGAGGAGGAGGAAGAAAAGACACAGGGGAATGAAGACCTTGTGGAGAACTGTGAGAATGAAGAGAGAGGTTCTGAAAGTGAAGGAAAAGTATAAGTCTGAGCTGAACTTTATTAAACCAGCAGCAGGCAGTTTGATGGAAAAAAATAAGGTGAGGGTTGAAGCTGAGAATACTGGATGGAAAAAAAAGGAGACCTAAATATAATACATCATGTACCCTAAGACTGATACACTAAATAGAACTTCTAAGTTTCTATTGAAAATAGAAAGTTCTTAGTCTTCTATTGAAAATTTGCAGGTAAGAGAAGTTTAGGCTGCATCCAAGAAATAGATGGCTGTTCCCCTTTTAAGATCCTAGTGATGGGGGTTGGAATTTACCTTTGTGTCTTCTGTTTTATTTATTTATATTATAACATATTGTGGTTTTTTGTTTCTAAAAAGAAGGAAAAACAATGTTTTGATTTACAACAGACTCCATTTTTTTTTCTCTCTGATTCTTTTGTCATGGTATCAATGTTTGTTCCAACAAAAAAAGCCAGGACATTTCTTTTGGAAGAAGCTGAACTATTCCCTGTGATCTTCCCCCACCACTTTTGTTTCAGTTCTTGTGTCTGCAGTGTGTTGGCTAAGCCACAATAGGCATTTGTGATTCTGCGACTAGTGATGTGGCACCCAGCTAAAATGTAGAATTTTAAATAAAAACTTGAAAAAGCTAGTATTTTATGTGTCCTGGGGTATGGGGCTGAAATAGTATAAAGTTAGTCATGCTTCATATTAAGGTTTTTTTAGAATTTTATGAAGGGTTAAGAAATGATTTCTATAAGTTGTAATTCATGTTAGAGAAATGTGTTGTAAGTAAATTTTAGGGAAGGTTATAAGCACACCAGTAGAAAGTACTACAGATGGCTAGAAGCTATCTGTTGGATTGACAGAGATGAGAGGTAAACACCTATTTATTAAGCCAGCTATTAATTATTTGTTAACCTTTTGTAAATTGAACCTTAATGTAATTGTTTGATTCGATATAATGATGAATTGTACATTTTTGCTTATGTCCTGAAGTAATTTTCTTAAAGGAAACTATCTGAGAGCTTAACGACATGCAGTATTTTGTTTGAACGCCATACTTGCTTTTCTCTAACGTTCTTTCACTTTTCCTTAGATCACAACTTTAACCTGTGGGATTAAGAATCCATGAGAGAACTACAGTTGTGTATTTTGTTTCTTGTAATTTAGTTAACTGATGATGAAGTCTGGATGTTTGGTATGAGGTTATGCAAGTTGCTTTTTTCTCTGTGGTGGTGTTACAAGGAGCAGGAAACTGATGCTCACCTCACGGAGGAGCTGGTTGATGGTTTCATTGCCCTGAAGCAAAGCTCCCGTGTCTCTAATGGTGAGAGCACCACTTCTTTGTGTGGAATACTCTACTTGGACCCGATACACTGCCAGGACAAAACACTGCATCAGTTACTTAGAGAATTTATTGGGTTTTGCAAATTCTATAGGGTAAAGGGTTTTTTAGATGCTGGTGGTGCAGAGCAATATCTTTCCTAGGATGCTGTGATGGGAAGTGGGAAAGGTAATGCAGGTCAGCAGCTTAGGGTGGAACTCGACAGTATGTCAGAAAACAAGTGCTTTCTTTCAACCTCCCTGTCCTCTATTAGTGATTTTGCATGAACACTGTGAAATACGTGGACTTTTTCACAGATGATAAAGAGAAAAATAACAATTGATAGAGAAGGGAGTACGACTTACAGTGTTCTTTCACTGTATGATGCCTGTCTTCTTCTTCACACACAGGTTTCGGGAAGAGAATGTTTTGCTGTTTTTCATTGACCAGTAACACTGTGTTCTGTGCCCTTTATTTTGTGTGACTGAAAGCTGAGTGGCTGATCTTTTGAGGAGGTTGTAGAAAAAAATCAGATGCTTTTCGTAGTGTATTCAGAAGATAAGCCTCCTTTTAGTGGTATATTCTTCTGTAACCTGTAAAGATTAGGCTAAGATGATGAAACACTTTTATTTTCTCTGTGGTAAGCAATTTTTTTTACAAGTCTAGGAAAGCTGCCTTGGATAGATTGTGTTTGAAGCATTGACCATGCTTCTGAAAAAGAAGTCTTCCTCATTCTTGACTTGAGATCCTTGAGTTCACAAAGTGCCCAGATATTTTTTGTTCCTAGCTAATTGTTCTGACAGCCTAGATGTATCTTCCATTAATATTTTCCCATGAACTCATCCACCATCATCTCATGATCTGATGTTGTGTATCCCAGAAAGGGTATTCCTGAACTTTTTCTATGGGATCCAAATCATAGTTTATAGTGTGTATGGCTGTGATACCAACCTGGAAAGATGATCAGATTTAGGATATGAATTATCACTGTGCTCACACTTTTAGATGAAGTCAGTAGTAGCCTGAGTTGCATTGGTACTGAACTTGGTGACAGATCTCACATTTATAAAAGCTGCTATCTCTTTATTCCTTTGCTGCAGTCCTTAGTAAAAATCCTGGAGAATTTACTTTGGTGGCTCACTTGGGACCTCCGTTTTATTATATGCTAGTCGTGGTAATGAAAGTGGCCTAAAAAAACCCATCCATCATGAGTTGTTCATTTTCATTTATCAGCTGTGTCAACACGGGTTTTTGTGGCCATTTTATAAACCAGTTCATGAGTCCACCTGGGTCAAAAATTCCCCCTTTTTAGGCTTTTTTGCTTTTCACCATTCTTATTGCAGCGATGCAGTAACAGCAGTTATCTCCAAACAGCCGTATCAGCACATACCGTGTTGCTGGCCTGAGACTCAGGATTGCCCACATCTACATTATTGGCAAAGATGGTGTAGTGTGAAATTACAGCCTTGACATTAGACATGGCTATGATCAAACGATGATTTTTTGGAGGAAGTCCTGATCCTACTTTGAACAAATAGATTTCCTACGAGCAATTTAACTGATTTCCATGGTCTTACTTAATGCAGTCTTAGAAGTTGCCCATATGAACACCTGGACTCACTTGTTTTCTCTGCCTCTCATCACCTCTGTAAAAAAAAGCCATCAGGTCATTTATTTTGATCTATTTAATATTCTCCCTGAATAAAAATATTGCTAACAGTGTACAAAGCTCAAAGCCTGACTTCTCTTGATTTGATAACCAGGTTCCATCTACGTATATCATACACTCAGTTTTCATCCAGATTTCCTCATAATTATGTCATTTAAAATGACTCTATATACATGCTGTAGGTTCCTTCAAGAACCTGACAGATGTCTTGGCATAATTTATTCCTGCATTTAAAATAATGTTTATGAACACACCGAAGTGTGCATTAGCTCTAACAAGTTGTCTTAATATATTGAGCATGTCAAGGTCTGAGTGCTTTTCTGTGTTCTTTGGCTTGTTACCCAAGATAGGAATTTTTGTGAAAACAGAACATTTGATTTTTAGAGCTTTGTAACTTTTTGAAACATTTAGCAGTAAGTCCATACTAAATTATGGGTTATGACAAAGAATATCAGCAGCCAAAACCCTTTGTGAAGAGCAGAGTTAACAATAAATACATTTTCCCTATCGCATTTCCAATTAGCAGTTCTGTGAAGTAAAGGAACAAGTAATTGTATAGGACTAAATAATTTCTTCTCCTTCTGTCCTACCTGGAAAGCACTCCAAAGACAGTATTTGCTTCTTGGTTTGGATTGTAGTCTAACACTACATCTTTTATATTGCTACACTTTACAGCTAGAGATCTAGTTAAAGGCTTAAATCTAGGCAAAGATTTGTGATAAGAAGGTAACTTGTCCCTATTATTAAGTGTATGTATTCATGACAGAAATTAGAAAGTTGTGTCATGGAAACAAATGTAGAGAGTTACAGATAATAGAGCATCTTTCAAATGCAGTTAAATGTGCCTCTGTCAACTACAGGCGAGATTTGCAAATGTGAAGGCTTCTGCCATCAGTCATAGCAATGAGACAGTTTTACTCCCAGCAGAGGATTGCTGGACATCACTGAATCTTGCACTTAGTTTTCTAAATACAAGATGGAAATGCATAGCGTAGCCAGTTTTACTGAGATTTCAGACTTTGTCCCAAGCACACCTGTCTCTGTGTGACTGTTTGTTACAATATTGGAAATTTTCTGTTTATCAGAAGTGTAAAATTTACAACTTTCTCATTAATTTGTTTGGTAGTAAAAAAACAGTTATATGGTGGACTGTGTGGAGTTGTTTGCCCACACTGAATTTTGTAATCCTGTAGGTTATCCCTTTCTTCTTTTTTTCCTTTTTTTTTTTTGAACAGGAATGAGAAGAGAAGTACACTAAACTGCCCTTGTATTTTAAACTATTTCGTGAAAGGCAGCTGTTGTTTTGCAAGTGGCTTGTTACTAAGGCTAATTGCTTTTTAGAATTAACAGGGTTTCCTACTGTCTCATCTGAAAAAGCAAGCAGAGTGTGAGAATGGTACTTGGTCAGTGTAAAGGGCCAGGCTGCTCTGGGATCTTGTCTGTGACAGGAACCAATAGCAGATGCTGAAGGAAGAGTATTCTGTGATACTTCTCCAGGCTATTCCTCAGCAATTTGTGGCTCAGGGACTTCTTGACCCAGTGGTCAAGGAGGTGGTGGTGGCTATCAGCTTAACAGGTTCTGATAGAATCCTTTTCCATAAATTTGCTCAGCCTCATGTTTGGTCAATTATTGCTAGTTCCAGTGCCAGTATATGGTCATCTTTGCATCATCACTGCCGTCTTGTACACACAAGATTTGTCAATAAACTTTTTTGATTTTCCACTTTATTCAGTCCTTCTGCAGAGGTCATGTTTTCTGCCTTGTTTTGCTTTCCTTAGAAATCTCTCCAGTGTTTGAAGTATAATGACCAAAGTGTGATGCAGTACTCCAGAATAACCTCAGCAGGGCAGAGTACAGAGTAATAATCACCTCCCATAAAACACTGAACCCTTCAAATATATTTTAGTCTATATAGAAAGAAAAATCTTTTCAGATCTTTTACCCCTAGCTATTAGGATGGCAAATGAAAATATTTGGTCTGATGTAGGAGAAATATTTATTCACTGTCAGCGGGATTTGGCTGGACAATGTTTTTCTTTGCTAACAAAACAAAAAGTTGTTAAATCAAAATGATCTCCCAACGGCTGCCACCTGGTCTAACACAAACTAAAGATGCCAAACAACACTTGTTTAAATTTCAGCTTGACTTTCCAGAGCTTTTTTTTGGTCTCTGATGAATAAGCAAAATATATTATCACACAAGAAACATGGTAGTGGATATAGAGATATCAGAGATCAAACTGAAGGCCTCTGTGGCTAATTTTTAAAATGCTTGGTGGTGGGCTTTATTCATTTTCTCATTGTATGTAATTCCCTCCTATATATGTTTTTATTTTACCACCTTGGATTTTAAATGCTAAAAAATACATTTGATTATTCGACCTGGAAATTTGTGCAGAAATCAGATAAGTGGTAGTGGTAGTGTAGGTATGATAAGACAGTCCTAGCTAGGAATGAAATCTACCTCCCATGAACTTTGCTTTGTAGACGGATAAAGCAATCTGGCTTGAGCTACAGCTGGGTATGAAACTGTTTCGATGTGCTGCCTCCCCTCACACTGCCATGGCTCAGGTTATTGGCAGGTTATCAGAACACAACTTGGCTCAACAGGGTGAGTGCACTGCTAGCCCACCTTATGCTTTCTGAATTGAGCACAGGGTTCTGAAGAAGTGACTGCAATTTAGTAGACAAGGAAGAAGTTTCTCTGTTAAAAGTGGCTTATTTTAAAAGGGTTGAGTGGCACCAAAACTTGAATACTTTCATGTGATCAGCATATTTTGGTCCTTGTACCTTCTCAGCTTTAAATTTTAAAGGCCTCATGGATAGTGTGCTTTAGGGGATGCAGTTCTATGGCAGCTTAAATCACTTCATGGCCATCAAATCCCAGTCCCTCCTCTAGGCTGGCTTTTGTAACCACTTAGTGATTTAGGATATGGATAGGACTGGAAGTGCATCAGTGCTTTAACTTGCAGCTGGCTTCCTCAGTCCTAATGAGGATGATGCCACTCATTATTTTCCTCACTCATTTTGATTCCTTTTGTTGTTGTTGTTCTTGTTCTTGAGGCCTAGGCTGTCCAAGACCATTTGTGTCTTATTTCCCAAAGTTTCTAGAAACTGTTCTTGATACTGCCAGTACAACTGAAATTATTGTGCATGATTTTTTCTACTTACTGGTTTCACCCTTCCAGACTCTCTGACACCCATGGCCCTCCCCCTTTTCCAGAACTCTTAAGAGGTTCAGACTTTAAAATAACACACAAATTCTTTTTACATGTATTTGTAACAGGAATTACTAGATCTAGAGTTGTGTACTGACTTTCTCACTTGACTTGAGAACTGGAACAGAAGGCAGACACCATAATGGGCAGCATACAGTCAAAAGAGAAATAATAATGTATAGCAGCTCAAATTTATATCACACTCTTGGTGGATATTGGCTCATAAGCAATTCTGACTTACTGAAAAGCATTTTAAAGTTGCATTTTAAAAGTAACTGCAAGTTGGCTTGATTTGTGCTCAAATCTTAATATTTAAAGAGTGCTTCCTGACCTTCTCCAGCTGCATGGATGAGAACTGAAAATAATCTCAGATTTCCAAAAGAGACAGTGACCAATCCTTTCTGTTACTTTGTGCTATTAAAGAAAGGTCCATTCCTAAACAAACAAAAAGAGAAACATCAGTGCTTAATACCTTCAGTAGCCATTACTGACTGAGAATCATGCATTTGATCTCAAGAGAAGCACCATAAATGTGGCCTATTTATAATGCTTGATATCTGTGTTTCAATGATAATAATAATAATAATAGGCTTTAACTGTATTATAGGATAAAAGCCAGAAATCTACAAACTGTCCTGTAGATCTTTCATCCAAAGGCACAGCTGGTGAAATTTAAACAAGTTCCTGTTGGCTGTTCCTGCACTGCTCAGTCTGACATTGTACTCCAAGTTTTCCATGTCCCGTTGTGGGTGTTCACGGGTGGTCTGCAGGCACCTGTGTGCTTGAGGTCTGCAAAGCTTGCAGTGATCACGGAACAGTGCTGAGTGAAACCTGAATGGGAACAGGATGCTTCACAAGCATGTTGGGTTTATTGTCTGTCTTCCTCTATTGCAGCATCCATGCCATATGCAATCCCACTCGTGAACTTTTTCCTTCCCACCTTTCACTTTCATAAGCCGCACAAACCATTTAGGGAGAGTTTTATAGTTTGTTTTTCACCTACGGGACTATCTGTAATGTACCAGGTAAGTTATCCCCAACAGAAACTTAAACATTAGTGGCCAAACTGCAAAAGATGGGGCCTGGGCTAGAGAAGCTCTTCTGCTTTGACCACTTCTAGGAAGGGTTCTCCTGAGGTGGGTGACCGCGGGAGTGCTGAGCTAGCTGCGATGACTCTGCAGGTGTCTTTCAAAGCTCCAGTTTTTACTAGGTCTGTCCTTTTCTCCAATGGTCTCTCTTTTCCCTTGTAGCAGCCTTCAGCTCTTTTCCAGCATTCTGTTGCCAACTCCTGAGGAATTTGGCCACTTTTTTCCTTCAGTTCTGAGGCCTTTGTCTAAATTTTATGAAATGATAGGCTAGAGGGAATCCATGCCAAGGTGCTGCTGTGCATTCTCAGTCATAATCTCATAAACAGAAGGGTTCTTAGGGCTGGTGCAATGTTTGTCCTGACATTCCTTCCAGGGAGCTTTGACCTACATTTCAACCTGGCCTCCTATTTCTTCCTGGACTTCAGAACATTCACTTCCAGGAATTTTCTTCCGAGATTAATGATTGTAAGATGGTAATGCCTCCTCAGCAAGACTGACCCTCTAACACATGTTCCTCATTACATGAACCTTACTTGTTTCCCACAGGAGGGTGGCACAGTCATGGCTGAGTCTGCCTTCCCCTAAACAAGCTTGCTGCTTTCAGCAGTAGGGGCTGAGCACGTCCTCTCCAGCTGCTATGCCAATGTGCTCTGCCTCCGCAGCTGCCTGGTCTTGAGCTCAGGAAGTGCTGGGATCTAGCAGTTGTGCTTAAAACCTTTCCCAAAAAGAGCATGTGTTTTCAGAATACAGGTATTACTAAATCTCCCTGAATTGAGCCATTTTCATTTTTTATTGAGGAGCATAAACAAATAATTTCTTAATTTAAGGGGTTTGAATAAGTTCTATAAATATATATATACACACACACCCCCTTCATAATGTAAATGTATATTGCCAGGTATCCCACTGCAAGGCTTGTCTAGCAAAGAGGTTGTGTTTTTCGTGTATCAAACCATCCAGTTACTTACTTGAAAGGTAAACAAAAAATTAATTTGTGCTATCCAAAGGAAAAAGAATTGTGTTCTACCAAGCAGACTGTGTTGAGGTATTTCAAACCTGATTTCACATCTTTTATTACAAAAGCTGCTTCACTTTGTTTTCACTTATCAAGGCTTTGCACCTGAGCTGCTATGAGTTCCTGTATGCATATCTGCCCTGTCTTAAACATGTAAACAAATACATGTTGCTCCACATCTCCTGCCTTCTAAGTCTTAGCATTTCCCAAAACAGGGCATGCCTAAAGGTAGCATAGATGGCCAAGGAGCCACAGAGAATGGAAAGAGAAGAATCTTGATAAGCTGCTGCTTAAGTGGTTAATAAATGAGAGCTAAAATGTAGGAGGAAATGTTCAAAAGAGCAAACTGCAGCAAGAGACTTCTGGCAGGGCTACAGAGGGAAACCACATGATACATTGTGAAGTTTGCAGACACTGGGAAGGATCCACAGTTTCTTGTCCATGTGGAGACAGGAAACGCTCACCAGACTGGTAGTCTTCAGCAGCTTTTTTTAAAAGCCTCTATTTTATCTACGTTTCATTTCCACAGAAAGCCTCAGTGCTGCTGTCTCAAGCTGTGTGTAATCAATCTCTGTATCTCTTCCTTTAAGTTCTGTGTGAAGTCAGTCTCCTTCCTTCCACTGCACTGAAAACCCGGGTGCTTCGGCTCTGTGGGAGTCTCTGCTGCACCCGCCCTGCCAGTTGCTGATGCTGCTTTAAGCACGGTTCGTGTGATTGGCCTCACGGAGGTTCAGATCAGCAGGTCCTTAAAGCAGGTATGAAGCCTGAGGGCTGGCTGTGTTAGGGCTCCAAGAACTCAAGTTCTGGGTTGGGTGTAGGCAGTAGCAGGAAGACATTCTTGGATGTTGACCTTTTGTTGAGAGAGGGTTTCCTGCCTATGATATTTTCCCAAACTCTTTTGTTTCTCTTTTTTGTCCTTTTGTTTACTTCCATCCTTTTTGTCATGGATATGAACCAGGACCTAAAGTGTTTTTTACATGTTTAATCATGCGCATCACCAGGATTATTTTTAAGCCATTTTTAGATTTGTGCCTGGGTTTCCACAGTTTCAGAAGTAGTTTTCTCTACTGTAATGCTAACCACTTTTAAGGTCTTTTTGGTTGCTATTATTTCTTCAGCATCTGTAATAAAATTCTGCCTCACTACTGCCTGTATTCTTTTTTCTCTTTATCCTGTGTCCCTGACAGTTGCCTAGGTGGAATGGATGTGGCTTATCTGTCCTCCAGTCAGTAATGATTGGATGGAATAGCGAATGCTTGTACAGGGATGCATAAATGCTGTATGAGCACTTTGCTTGATTTTTTATGCACAATTTTATTTATAATTCCACTTTCACCCTGAAGATGAAATTAATTTTAAGCAATCCTGGCAATAGTTTCTGCAGTATTTTGTGCTGACTCGTTAGTACAAGCACTTTAGTAATGAGCACTGGTTACTCTTGTCTCAGTAAGTGATGACTGAAGAAAGAATGTTTTTCTGCGTGTCATATGCTTCCCGTTGCACCTTCCCATCATCCTTTGGAGACCTGTGTGCTGTGGGAACTGTTAGCGAAACCCCTTTTAGTATCACCTAAATGCCTGTGTAGGTGGGGCTTTAGGAAGAGAATAATGTGTCAGTTGAGGACACTGGTAGCAGGTAGATCTTTAATCCAGGAAGGGGGCTTAAGTGCTCTGCAGAAGATGTATTCTACTTGTGTATGAATCCTAAGAGACAGACTTCCTTTGTATGCTTCGAAAGTGCCAAAAGAGCAGCAGCAGGACACACTGGCTCCTTTTATCTGGAGCTTTGTGGCTCCCTCATAATGCTTAGACGTTTTTATCAGAACTTATCAAAGGCTGTGTTCTGCTGCTGTTAGGAGCTGTGGCTGATGCACACCTCTTCCTGTAAACATTCCCTGATTTGGTTTTACAGTTAACAGCTGTTGACCCCTCTCCTCACTTAGGTATGACCCACTCTCACCTAATTCACATCCCCAGGAAGGCAGGCTTAAAAGGTTGCTGGGAAGAAGGGAAATAATTTGATCATGAAAGGCAAGAGGAAACTTGGTGAGGCAGGAGTATTTTTTCTTATCTTCTGAATCTTGCTGCCAAATTGGTTCCTAATTCATTGTGCAAAAGGTCTTGCTTACTGTTTACTGTTTTCAGGTTTGTGTGTTTGTTTTCATATTGAATACTGAACAGATCTAATTGCTGCTGTTAGGAGATGTCTGTCTACCAAAAGGGATCCGTAATATTTTCCTTTACTTGGGGACTTTCTGAATGCTAAATTGCCTGTGTGTATACTTCATAATGTATCATATGCAAATACTCTTCAGGAATTGATACTACCACTTCAGTCAGTATTTTCTATGTTAGAACTGTACGTTTCCAATACTGCCAAGAATGTATATATATCAACGAAGACTTAAGATTGTATCTTTTTGAGCAAGCCTCTTTCTTCAACCATCTGAAACTTTCTTCCTGTTTCTCAAGTTCTCTGCTAATTTATTAGACCGTTGTGTTAAATTGTGTACTTTTTGTATCAGTTGTATTGCTGTATTTCTTCTTTCTCTCATTAAAACCTGTTCTTCTCATCCCTCTACTGTGCTGCTTCGTACTGGGACTATTCACACCATATCCAGTAGCCTGATCTAGTGTAGTGGGTCAGCCTGAGGTGGAGCCAGACCAGTCCTAAAAAGCCAGTCATTCAGGCTTCTGTTGTATTGTTCCACTGATCCCAACATGTAATCAGCTTTATTGTATTAAGCTTTATTTTGCAGCATAGTCCATACTTTTATAATATAGTAAAGAAGAAACCTGGAATGGGACTCCCAAGGTATAAACAAATGGACAAGACACAAAAAATTGTACTGAGAGATGAAGTCCATAAGTCTTATGGATGGTTGTTTCTGCTGACATTCACTAAGAAATTGGTGGGCTTCCTGAGTGAAGCAAATTTTGAGGAGAGATTTGGAAGAGGATTCCAAGGGCAATTTTTTTCCAAGAAATGTTGCTGTCAATTTAAGTCAGCTAGTTATCTGTGCCATCTCCATTCTTAATTCATCTTACAGGTAAATGAAGCAGAAAAAAATGAATTCAGGTGAGGACCTGTTTGCTTAATTCCATTAAAGAAACAGATGATTTACAAACAAGAAAATGCTGTCTCCCAAGAAATCACTCCATGAACGGGTAGAGAAATGATAGTGCTCTTTTTATCCTCCCAGTGAAAAGCAAGATTTTCAGTGTTTCACTGATGCTAATCCCTTTTTAGCAGTGTGGTATCTTCCCTAACCTGGAGCTCTCAATAGTATCTGTTCCCCACAGAATGGTATGCAGGAGGAAAGAATTCAAAGGTCCCGTACAGTGGGCCCAAGGTATTGAAAGAAAGGAGGTGAACAGAACATGCACGTGCACCTGTGTGTTGAGTATCTGGCAATTTTTGAGGCTAGGAGATCAGCTGGCAAGATGGGAAAATACCAGAAACTTCTGCTCTTGGAAACTTAAGGATGAAGTTAATCAAATCTTCAGCACCATCTTTGTAATTATGGTAGTGTATGTGGAAATAGCTATGTCACCTTGTCACCTAGCCTTGGTTTTCACACAGGCTCTTCATCACCCTCTCCTTCATTAAAACTATTCCTGTGCCCACAGTTGCACCGTGCATGAAAGAACCCCATGGAATGTCCCAGTCCATTTAAGGATTTCTTGTCATGGTGTTGTGATAGCAAGAAGCAGAAACACACATGTAGAATAACCATGCTGGCTGCAACCACACCTGACACAGGTTATACATAGATTTAGATTAGGCAAATGCCAGTCTATGCAACTGCATGCATTTGCTATTTGCTTCTAAAGTTGCATTTAGGGATGATGCCACAGTGGGAAATATTAAGGAAAATTCTAGTGTAGAGAAGAACTAGCACAGGGAATTCCACAGGCCACTGTAGCCTTTTCACTCACAGAAGCATTTGCAAAAACACTCAGCCTAAAGCTGCTCTGTCCCGACTTCAGTGAGGAACGCTTTACTTGGAGAGAAAGCGTGGTGTGCCAGTAATTATTGTGTTTGAAAATGCTACTGTTAATTAGCTGTTATATTTAACCCTGACTTCTCTACCACTCCACCAATTGCTTTGTGTGCACATGAAGTGACAAGCTTCCTTCAGAGATGAATGGACTACAACTATAATACATGCCATTGTTTGATATAAATGAAATACATTGTTTTGTTAAGTTAAAAGGAAGTGAAAGAAAGGAAGGGACTTTCCATGACCTGTCTAAGCTAGCTGAGAGCCGCTCATCAAAAGACTGCACAATTCACTTTGGCCTATATTCTGTGTTCTTCTTTGTTGTCACTGCTATCAACTCCTTTATAGCTATTAACAGTAGCTTAATAGATGATCATCATCATGATGATCATCATTATCGTTGCCTGCATGATGTATAGGTTAAATCAATAGTGGAAAGCAGTGACCTTTGCATTCATGCTGGGCACTCTGAAATTCAGTTTGATTACTGGCTTGCATCACCCTTAAATTGAAAATAATTATATGGTTCCCAAAAGCCATGTAGTAAATAAATTGCAGAAGTTGCAATTATTTCCTTTTCCTGCCTGTCTTTATTTCTGTGTTGAAAACTTCTATGAGAGAGCCAACTGTTGCATCACATGCTTTAGCTCCTGGGAATGCTCCCTCCAGGAGCTGTATGCTCAGAATGAGGATGTGAGGTATTTGACCATCTCCTGCTATTTCTCCAGGTTATGTTTCTAAAGCTTCCCTGTAACTATTAATGAAATAAAGAAGCTAACTGCTAGAAGACAGCTGGCTAAAGTAATCGGTGCTTTAACTGCAATTAAATTTGTATGACTAGTGCCAAAATATAAATATAACATCTCATAAAACAAGTCTTGGTCAGACATGCACAAAGAAACAGGGGATGAGCCCAGGACCTTTCTCTCTGTTTTCTTGTTTCCTCCTTGCCAGTAACTACCAGTAAAGACTCTGTGACTCACCAGCTGGGTTTAAACAGCCCAAACTGCTAAAGGGGGCAGGAAGGAATATACATGATGGACAACTTGTAAACACACCAAAAATGTCCAAGTACTTGATACTGAGGCTGCTGTCCTTGCTGCTCTGAGTCACACTGCTTTATATTTGAGAAACTAAACAAGGAAGCCAAAGGTCTGAAATTATTAAAACCAATGCTAATGGAAACTAAAGCACCTGAACGTGAAATTGCTTGGAAATAACCCATGTGATAATCATTCTTTGTCTTAGCTATTTTTTAAGGTCTTTAGTAGACTTGCTGTACCCATTGATAATAGGGTTGGCAAAGAGCAGCTTTCCTTGGATGTACATCTGCCAAAGAGAACAAAAAAGTGCTGAATTGGGAAGAGCAACCTCTTATTCTAAATGAAGATGATAGATTGAAGAACAAAGAAGGTTGTTAGGTAGCCTGACTTACAACTTTATTATGGCTTTCAGTTTTCACCTTTCATGACTTTTTTGTATAAAATATTTTATTTCATTTAAGAATTAAAAAGCAAAACTCAGATTCTTCCAGGCCTTCCAAGATTCCCAAAGAGCATACGGGAGTGTACAAACCAACATTTTGCATGCTGCTTCATGGACTATCAAAACCCACCATCCATCCTGGTAACATTTCAGTTTAGGTGTGTCATAATATGGCATATTTGAAGATGAACACAGGAAAGTACCTTAGACATAGGAAAAAATAGTGTGTTTGTTTGGGTTTTCTCTTCATATGTTAATGAAATATTTTTCTTTGATTTGTTGTGTTGTTTTGTGTTTTTACTAAGAAGGAATAAAGTAGGATATCCTGCTTCTAAAGTGTTGTAAGTAGCAATGAACTTTCCTGTTTAAATACCGTATCTCTTAGCAAACTTTTCTAGAGAAGAAAGATGACCAAAGCTATTTTGACAAGTGATTATGAACCTGTAGGGATTGACTAGACTTGATATTCAAAGCCATAAGTTTTCAAAATGTGGACAAAATCTGAAACTTTAGCAATTTTGTCTCCCTGGAAAAGTAAACCACAAAACTAAAGCTAATTCAGAGCTGTTCAGAAAGATCCAGAAACATTTCCCAACTCCTGTTTCCACAGTTTTGAACTTGATTTTGATTCTGAAGTGAATTTCATGATGTCTCAATCATTTGAATGTTTCCTGAATCCGGTATTTATAGATACTATCACATCATGACATTCTCAACAAAGTAGATGAGTTAAAAGCCAAATTCTGTTTTGTGCTAGAATCCTTAAACAAGTCAGGTTAACAATGCATTTTTTAATAAGATGTCAACAAATGAAAGGAGGCAGCCTTCTGGATTTTTAGTGTTTCTATTCACCTTGGGTTTTAGTCACAGTATCACTGTCTAGTCTATGTCCCCAGACTCAAAATTACCAGAGAAAGTTCAAATAAGAGAAAAACTTTTCCAACATGTTGAAAAGACTGTTCCACATAGATATAACATATGCATGATGTCAGACTTAGGCCTTGGGGGAAAGCCTGCTGAAATACTACATATAAGAAGAAGAAAGGTGAGAGCAATAGCCTTTTCTCAGTCAGTGACATAGTTGGGCCAGATTCCTGCTGATATGAAGGCCCGTGTCATTGTTCTGGCAGTGTAAAGGAGTCCTTGTTTCAGAGAAACTTGGCTGAATTGAATTTAAAACTGTAAGGATCATTTAAGCTGATGTACTGTCCAAAGCTGCTTGTGTTGTGGGATGTTTCCAGTGTTAAACAATTTGAAACATCTATCTTACTTCAGGGAAGCTCTCAGCATGCAGGAGTCCATGAATACTTCAGGATAATGCATATTCAAGCAACAACGGATGGATTCACTAGAATTAGGTCCAGAGGACCACTGAATTGCCTTCATCATACACTCACACCAATATGCATTAATTTGTAATATAACCAGTAATGAGCGTAACATAGAACACTGCTTTTACTTGTGGGTAATGGAGAGGGGAAAAAAACGTATCATGCATTTTTCAGTTTTACAGGCAAAAATTATGATGATAGCATTCTTTTACTCAACTCTGAAACATTTTTCTTTCAGTTGTGTAGCATCAGTCTCATTACTGCGAAGAGTTGTATTTACCTGTGCAAGAGGAGCACTCCGAGCAGTGCAGATTTGGAAGTGATGAACAGTTACATCAACATAATACATGTCACATTATGGCAAAGGTCCTTGTTTCTCTGTCCTCTTGCTTAAATTCACTGCTGGGAGCTGTGTCAGCATCATAACAAAGGGAATCGTATAACCTCTCTCTGGGGTACAATTTTGAGTGTACGTCAGCAGATGGAAATGACAGTAGCACTTGGCTTCAGCTACTGATTCCCTGGCTACATGGACCCCTTTATGTCTGTGTGCTTCCCCTTGAGGCAAATTCTTACTCATTTGTTCTAACGCTCCTGACTCTCTCTTGATTTTCCTGTTATTTAATTTTCTTCCTCTTATCTTGTACTGTTTCTCTCCCTGCTTTTTTTTTTTATAATGCCTCATTCTGCTTCCCAAAATTTCCCTTCCCTTCCCTTCCCTTCCCTTATCATGTTTTTCATTACACAAATCATCCAGTCTCTTAGTTCTCTATCTCTCTTATCATTCCCCCTCAGTTCTGTGTGTTCTTTCCATGCCTACAGTGGGAGCACAGAGAACATGAGAAGAAACCCCCAGCCCAGCTTACTGCCTCTGCTCCATACACCAGGGATTTGCACTTTGGCATGGTCCTTACGTGTAGTGTTGTCCAGCTGAGCCTTTCACTGCCACAGGGATGAGGAAGCCCCACACAACACTGCTCCCATGTTGGCATCGTGTAACCACGGGCATTATCCTACTGCCAAAACGTGGTGGGGTGCACACCAGTTGAGTTGTTTCATTTGGACCTCTGACAGCATTTCAGTGTGGCTAACGATGGAGATGATAACAAGCAGATAGGGAAGGAACCTTCTGCCACTGTGGGATTGCCCACAGAGTGCTTTGCAAATAGCACCACTGTTCTCTGATCCATGTGGTCCCTAAGTGTACAAAATGAAGAGGCTGATGGAAGGGGTAGGTACCTCTGTTCCAAAGATGATCTGATGCATGAATGCACACTGCATTGAAACTTTTCTAGGTGAATATAAATAAGAAGGCTGCCTCTGGCAATCACCTGTCAAAGGAATCACTGTCAAAGGAATGTAGCCCTTCCCATTAAAATTCACCTGGTTGATTCTGTAATGTTATGACATGGAGGAATTTCATTATTTTTTCCACCACAAGCAATCAATTTGTGCCTTCAAGCATAAAATTCAAGTATGCTTGAAGTTTGCTTTGCTTGCTTGGTACGTAAATGTTACCAGTCAAAGTTTTCCAGTGTTTTTTAAATTCCTGTCACTCTCATTACGGCCTTCTGTAACACACGACTTGCACAGGCTGGCATTTTATGGCATAAGTAAAAATTTTACCTTCTACAGGACATCTTTCTGGCTTCCTTCACCTCTAAAACACCAGGAACTTATAAAATTAGAAGGTTCATTAGCAAGCAGTTCTCAAGGTCAACTTTTCTCAGTAAGCACAAACTGGCATAGCAAAGCTTTTACTCCTACTGGGATAAATTTAATCCAGAGTGTTTTAAACCCCAGGTCTTTAGTAAAAGCTGAGAGATAAATTTAGATGGTGGCATTTTGGATTGAGGGGAGATTTTTTTCTCCTCTCAGAGCTAAACATAGTTCTGGCAAATAGCCCCAGACTGAATTTCTTGAGAGAGTCATAATAAGCAAGCCAGGGCAAAGAGGAATGTTTTTTTTCTCCCTGACTAATTCTTCCACATAAAAAGGTGAAAGGTCAAAGATTAACCTTAATACTAATGAAATTCTGAACTTCTGTACAGTAATATACCAGAACATTAAAAAACATCAAAATAAAAAGTGTTTTATTGTTGGCAACAGTAGGTTGGTTTTATAAGCATATATATCTCCATTCTGATTTCTTTTAACCTTTGGGAGAATGGGAACTTTGAGATATGAAATGCAGACATTAAACAATGCACAGTAGGGGTTTTGTGAGTTCAGCCCAGCCCATATTTTCCTCTTCTGTGCCTTTCTGCATCATTCCAGCTGACTAAAGGAGTCAATTAGGGCTGTCTTCAAGTTATCACAAGTTCTCTTTGCCTAGCGTTTTTTGACCGAGGCAGTAATTTTTGAGGTTAACTTCCTTCTTCCTTCTGTCGAGGAATATTTCATGTGGATTAGCAAACTTCACGTGTTCTTATTATGGAAACAATTTTGTTGATTTAAACTGCCCCTTAGAGAGGCAACTGGACAAATTCATGTGTGTATGTGCATGCACATTCAGATGTTCAATTAAAAAAGATTTGCTCGTGCTGAAGTTTATTTAATCACCATAGCGGAAATACATTTAATGAAAGTTTTGTTATCTATTTGTGTTTTGTAGTACCACACTTTTTGGGCTGGTAATGGGCAAACAAGATGGTTGAGCTGTCCTTTTCATGTTATAGATTATCTGTGCTGGTGATGATAACATACAACTTTTAATCATCATGGGGTGTGCAAATAGCAACCTAACCTGTGAAATACAAAGTATAACTTGTAAGTTTAGCAATGCTGGAGTGGCCAAATGGAAACCAGTGTGAATCTGCAGGAAAGCAAGGGGAACAGCCAGAGCTCCAGAAAATATGACCAGTAAAGAAGGGTTGCATAAGCTGTGCTTGTTTAGCATATGGACATGAAGACTGAGTGCAGGAGTACAGTTATGGGAGACAGAAAGGACATAAAAATATGACTTGCTACAGAAAGAAAGAGAACAGTCTCTTTTCCACGTCTATGATAAACAGAGCAAGAAATAACAGGTTTTAACTGCAGGAACTAAAACTAGATAGGAAAAACTGTCAAGCAATAAGAGAATAAAGCATTCAGATGTATTTTTGTAAAGATATTGTTGCTTCTCTATCCTGAGTCTTTACAAACAGCTTAACCAGCAAGAGTGGATTTCAACTCACCGGAGGCTGAATCCCACAGGAGAGAAACAGGCATTTCCAGCATGTGACCCACTCCCACTGTACATTGGAAGGAGATTAATTCCGCTGTGGAAGTGCCTGTTTTTCTTCAGGGGCTGTGACAGCCTCTAGGAAATCAACTCAAGTCTAAAGGTGTTTTGTAGATGTCTACAGCTCTGTCAGGACTGTACCACCTCTTGTCTCTGTAATGCCACTGACATAGTTGATTTTGTACTGGTAAAAATGGCAAGGCTTGATGACCTCCTCAGGTTATTTCCAGACTATGGAGAAAGTCAAGAACTGTCATTACAGATTTCCCTAAACTAAAGGCTTAACTGAAAACCAAATTGCCTGTTCAGTAGGATGACAGTAAAAAAATTTGTTATTGATTAATGGCTGCTTGGCTGAATAATTTGGAATGAGATAATGAATAATGTAATGGCTAATAAGCAAAAAATTACATTATCACAACACAAGAAACAAAATGTCATTCTTAATCAAAGAAGCCAAGAGTAGAAGAAGCATAGATTTCCCTCTAAGTTCCTGACTGGCCTTTTCAAAATATCAGAGTAGAACCATAAAACTGTACGAACAGTTGCTGTGTGTACTGTTAGGTTCTCTATATAAATAGCAGATTCCACATCCTGGGCTTATTTCTTTCTTACTGGAGAAAAATTTCTAAAAACACTGTCATCTTGATTATCTACAGCAAAAAATGGCAGAAACTATTTTGAATTATATTCTCAGAAGACTCCCATTCAACTATTAAATCCAGAAAAGTCCAAATTTACTGGCACAAATTCCTTCCATGCTATTGATAAACTGCAGAATCAGCTGAAAGCATTTAGCCTGTGTCCCAATGAGTGCACTTAAGAAGCTGGCAGAGCTGGAAGGAAAATGCAATTATGGAACCCAGCCTTCCTTTAAAAAGTTGTGGATCTTGTGTTCAGCTGAAATGAAATGAACTGGTGTAATTTCCCTCACCTTTTTCAGGACAGTACTCTATTTTTCAAGGGAAAAGTGTCAGGAAAACCTCACCTGCAAAGATCCTCATGCTGATAAATTAGCTTGGCTGGTACAACCAGTTACAAATGTGTACTGTGCCTTATCGCTATGCTGTCTCCATGTTTTCAACCTGGACTCATGTAGGAACAGCAATGAAAAGTTACCAGTGGATTCAATGAAATCTTTGTTATGTTTCCCATCTCAAACTTGCATGCTAGACCACTGGCTGGGGATGGAGAAGTTTGGGATTGGTTAAGGTCCAACTGATTTCACCTGACCTTTTCTGGGAGTCTTGTACATATTCACGTCTTGGGGGAGAAAACCCATGGATTCTCCTGCTCTTCACTCCAGGCCTTGCATCTATGCCTGGATGGCTGATTTCCCCACTGATGTCTGTTTTATAGGTGTGTATGGATTTCACCACTAATGGCAAATGCAGCAGGTGTTAGCGAGGGCAAGTTTCCCCTCTTCCTGCTTTGTTTCCTTTTCATTTTTCCTCTTCTAGCTTCCTCACACATTTGGTGGGCTTGTGGCTGGTTTTCACACTTAGCAGGTTGCCAGTGGCACAAACTAGGCACTCTGCTGCTTGCTGGAGGGGCCTCTGTCATTGTTTGAGATAAATGGAGAATCTGGACTAATGGACCAAATCCATCTAAGGCTAAGTTTACTGAGTTTTACGTAGCCTATGCTAAGTAAACACTTAGTAAATGTCAGTAACTTTCACAGCTCTTGTTGCTTTCTTCAAGCACAGGAACACTTTTCCTGACCCATGGATCTGGGTTTGACCTCAGGTTGCTTTCCCCTCTCCATCACATCACGGTGTCAGTTTGACGTGCTCCAGAAACTGGAAAATGCACTTGTTGAGAACTGTGCTGGCTAGAGGTGAGCCAGTCACATCCAGAGGTGAATACATATCTAGAAATGTAATAATTTGATGCCAGTGCCCCTCAGCCAGCTCTCATGATATTTAACCATTGTTCTATGCAGTATGGAACTGATGGGGGAAAGAAGGTATACTGGCTTAAGTTCATTCTTAAACTGGAACAGCACTGTGTTTTTGTATGTGTGCATGCATGTAAGCACACCACGCCTTGTTATTGTAGGTTCATATGTTATCCTCATCATTTCTTCAAAATACTGTATAATTATCAATTTGCAAACTACACAGAAAAGGCATCTACTTTGGAAAAAAGAGGAATGGAAATCCTATGGGAAAGAAAAGTGCAGAAATGTTTGGTGTTTGGTGGTTATTTTAATTCAGCACAAACAATGCTTTTGAAAAGCCACTTCTTGCAAATAAAACGTTGGTTCCCTTCTGCCTCCTGCCCCTCAAACACACAGCTCCCTAATATTTTGAAAGCATAGGAATTAAGTCCTGGCTGAAGATCTTTAGATGGGGGTAGGGGGAGAGAGTGGGATTGTCCATATGGCAGGAAATACATGCCACGATCAGGAGAAACAACTGCCCCTGGGAGCAACTACGTTATTGTAATGCTTCTGAAAAACCATTTCCTTGAGGCATCTAAGAGACTATATAGAAAGCTGTCTAAAAGCAAATGCTTCATATCATACATTTCCTTCTTGCTTAACATGTTCATTAAAACTTGAACTAAATTCTTTCCTTTTTTTTTTTGAGGCCATGAATTCCTTCTCTTAAACTCACTTGTATTTGTTTAGCTGAACAATAATTTTAGTAGGAAATTAAGGATGGACTCTGTCCTAAATGTACTAAGGGTAGCCTTTTGATTCATTAGACACAGGGACAATTGTGTTTCATTTTGAAGGGGTTTTTTTCCTGATCATCTGAGGAAATTCCAAGGACCAGAGGAAATTAGTTATCTGCCTCTAGAAGAAAGTATGTAAAATGAAGTAGGTTTTTAATCTTTTACACAGTTTAAGAGAGACCTTCCCCTCCTGGGAACATTAGTTTTCCTTCATTGAAGCTTTACAAATTAAAATATATACAAAATTGTTTGATATATGTTGCCAAGGATGACTTCAGAGGCAAAGAACCTTCTTCTCATGAACTCTGTGCATTTTCCTACCTAATCCTAAAATTTTACCGCAATTAAAGCAATAACCTTGCACATACTGATATAAAACCAGATGTGCAGGATTATACCAAAGGCTCATTTAACTTGTCCAGTATTCTGTCCCTGTGAGTGGCTGGTAACTGGGGGAGGAATGGAACAACATTTAAAAGAAAATCCTTCTTTCTGGGATCCGTATCAGCCATAAGCAGTTAACAATTCAGGGGATTTCAATTAACATGGGATTAACAACTGAGGGATTTCCTCAACCAAAAGCTGCATCTGGGCCATCACTTTTTGGAGTTGCCAACAGAGCCAGCCTTCAGGAATGTATCTAATTCCATTTTGAACACACTTACACTTTTGGCCTCTGCAACATCCTGTGGCAAAGAATTCCATAATTTAATGATGTGCTGTAAGAAAAAGAACATCCTTTCCTTTGAAATCTGCTGTTTATCTCTTCCTTGGTGTGTCTGATCAGTCTGTGTGTTCAAAAACAATCAATAATTATTTCTTATTTCTTTGCCACACCATTTTTGCTTTATAAAGCTCTCTCTTATGTCATCTTTGCCTCTTTTATAAGCTACCTTATTTAGTCCTTCCTTATATGAAGAGCCATTCTATATTTATATCCCTTACTGAGATGTGGTGAAGACAGTCATGTGTTGTGTACCAGAATCTCAAGAATGTTTTATTTACCCTCTGACTAACATTGTATTTGCATTTTGACCATTGCAAAGAATGATCAAATGTTTTCAGGGATTTGTCAACGAACAAGTCTGAGATCTCTTACTTCAGTGTTAAAAACTGTTATATCAATTTTGCATCCTTTTAAATAATTCTGATTATTTTTCCCCATGTAAATTACTCTGCATTTAGGGACTAAGAGACTACACTTCACTAATTTCATACACCAACTGATTATTAATTAGTGAATATTGCACAGTGTTTCTCGAGCTGTCTGTAACAAGCTTTGAACATTACAGACAATCAAGTGTGACCTGAAATTTTGTCATCTCTGGCACGTGACAAATTTTTCAGAAATACAGAAAAAGGGAGTTGTAGTCTATTCTAAATGTAGTGACTTTATTCTTTATGATTATTACTTTTAAACTGCAATCAGGCCAGTCCCAGATCTTCAACAGAGGCTGTGCTGTTGTCCAGCAGTACCATAGCCTATTTTAGAATCCAAAACTTCTGAATATTATTTATTATTTTGCTTTTGAGCTGCTCTGGAAATGACTGTGACCCCTTCCAATTTGTGACTTCTGGCAGAATTGCATTTGACAGCTTCTCATCTTTCTTCTATTCTTTGCAAGTCACTACTGTAAACAATAATACGAGGAGAGCTGGAGCTGCTACTTCAGGCAGGTTTCCTTAGTGCCCCCTTATCCACAGACAATGCCAGCATCCTGCAGTACGGCTTTGGTCAAGTGTAACAAGCCAGTCCTGTGAAACTGTCCCGAACTGCTACTGCTCTTGGTAGGTTACAGCTGTTCCAGCTGAGTATGGCAACAGCTGGGTGAATCTGATTGGGAACTGCTTGAAGCTGGGTTGAATACCCTCCTGGAAACAGCAAAGAGGGCTCCATCTGCATGGGATATTCACTCTATCAGTTGAAAGGCCATAGGAGTTGTAACCAGGTGAAATAGGCTCATGGACTGATTATTTACCATCTGAGACACATTAGGAGTGTTGATAAGAAGGACTATTAACACATTCCTTCTAAAAACAAACTCCATTCTTCCTTAAACAATGGTTAGTTTCGTCTTCAAGCAGAAGAACCAGCCCCTTTGCCTTTACCATTCATCTTTTAAAACAAGTAATTAAGACCACGCTGACAGGCTAATTAGGTTTTAGGTTTTACTCCTCATGCATCTTTTGTTTCTATCTGTATCAGATGAGGACTAAAATCGAGCATGTACTGGTGGCTAATCTTTGTAGCAGTGAATTACAGGTGAAGTAAAATAAAAATGAAAAATTCAATAGCAAACCCAAATTAAAATGTTGCCCATATATGAGAATTAAATGAATCTTTAAATTATTTTTAAAAGTAGTTAATAAGCTGTTCTAAGGATTAATCAGTTTATCAGCCAGAAAATTTGCATTTTATAATGATTTTCCTTTCAAAACGAATAACGTATTAGTTGATAACAATAATAATAAATAATAGATTATTATTATTCCATATGGGAGTGCAAAAAAGGTAACATGGGACAGAATCAAACTGCACCTCAGTAACTGGTTACCTGAGATACTCAGAGCTGTTCACAATCATTTTCATCAACTGTGGGTCATTCATATTAAAGCATGTCATCCTTATCTGTTTGTACAGCAAGACCTCAGTTCACTGTGTATTTTATGGAGTATTTTCTCACTTTGTCTCCCTCAGCCTTGTAAATGACATGGAGTAGGTTTGGAAGATGTTTTAGTTTTTTTCTGCATTTTGGTTTTCCTATTAATTTATCTCACTTTTTCACCAGAGAGGAAAGACAATGTTCCAAGTGTTACCAGGAAAAAAAGCAGCAGTGTGGTTAAATCTTCTCCGGATATGTGTTCTGTGGAGCTATGCACAGCTAAGGGATGTCGGATAGGCTGCTGGTGTCACCCAGTGGACAGAGAGGTTGATCACAGATAGGTGTCATGTAAAGAAATTTTTCTTCCTGCAGGAATAACTCGTTCCTAACTGACAAGAAAAGCCTTAATTTTGCCGTAGCGAAGACGATAGGATGGTTAAAAGTGCCTCTGTTCTATTGCCATGGCTGGTACTAAAATGTGCAGGGCAAAGACAGGAAGCAGTACATGTTCCTCACTGTTAGTAAGAATCGAGCAAAGAATAACCAAACAATAATTAGTGGGTGCTCTCTCCTCCCAGGAGAAAGTAACTAAAATAACCAAGCAGAAGTGTTTGTACTGGTGTTTTCGGAAAGGTGTAGGGATTATGAAAATCCAATTTAATGCAGTTCTGTGCAATGCAAAACATGATTGCATTTTTGTCGCCTAATAACAGCTTGCAACAGAGGTAAACAGTTTGTCAACAGGGGTGAATAAGATCTGGAGAATCCTCTCTTCACAGTGTTACAACAGTAATGTGTTTCAAAACATGCAATGTATCCCTTGCATGCAAAACTTCAATGGAATAAATCACCTATAAATTATCTCTTACAAAAAAAATTCTAGTGTTTCCAGATCACATGTGAAAACTAAGCAAGTACTTAAAACTAACATCAGTGCATGCTCCATCTTACACTTTTTCCTGATTAGTGAAGAGTACTTCTCAGTGTTGGAAAATGGAAGGTTTCTTCCTTTTTCAAAGACTAAAACATGCTGTTGAGTGATGTGCTTCAAGACTTTTTGCCAGAGATGAAGCAGAAATGGGGTTAAGTGCACATAGATGGCTAGATCATATAAATCATATTCCTTTTCTAATGTTGTGGAAAGTGGCATGTGCTTCTTGCCCCTTGCAGGTGGAATGAGAATGACCTGATGCATTGAAATTCCTGAACTGCTAGTAGAGAAAGAAGAGTCGAGGCTGCTGGGACAACAGTCAGTACTCCTGAAGAGGAAAGATTAGCATTCCGCTCCCCTGATGGCTCAAATACTCTTAAAACGCAACCACTCATTTGTAACCAGATCACAGAAGTAGCATTGAAAGTTGAACAATTGACTGTAATAGTTTTAACATCCCCAAAACCTGCCAGGAGCTGCTTTAGGTCTCTTTTCTAATAAGGAACCCTTATGATCTGTCAATGCATCTGCAGAATTGATATCATATTTGAGGGGGTGAAGGGAAGCCAGACAACTCAGAAGCACTAAGGGAAGTACAATTATACAATTAAATATGTGGTAAATTTCGCTTGACCAATTGAGCTAGTAACATTCCTTCTAAATAAGCCCTTATGAACTCAAATTTCTCTTTCAGATCAGATAGCAATGGTTATTTACACTGTAAGTTTGGTGACAGAGGCTTCTAAATGTCTCAATTTCTTTGTGAGTCTATTTGACTCTTCCTAGAATTAATTATAAAGCCAGACTTCATAGTTGTGAACACAAGGGAGGTAGCTAGCCCCTGTGCAACTTTCTTACGGATTTGTCATAACCCTCTGGAATCCTGGCTTTCAAAATCTTGTGCACCTACTATTAATGGAACCCTGCCAACTGGACCAACAGGACCAACACTGTGAGTTGAGGAGGCAATACATAAACCTTTTTTTCCACTTATTTCCCAAATAGGTTTTTGGGTCAGGCTTCCAGGAGAAAGGAAAAATATGAAAATTTAGGTTTGAAAACATCCTTACTCTCTTCCCCTTAAAGGCAGATATTTAATTCAGGTTTAGGCCTTGATCCTTGGGCTAAAAATCCTGTTAGTGCTGAAATGTATGGGAATTCTCTGAAAGACTTCATGAAGGCCGGACTGTCACTTCCTCTATGCTAACTTTTTAAATGCAAGTCAGAAATGATAGTTGCTGTGTGACCAGTTTCTCAAGAACTGGAAAAATAAGACACAATGAAAGAAGTAACTTGAATGCCTTCATTGGTAGTGGAACTGCAAGTATGCAGACTCAAATCCTCTTAGCATTTAAATTTCAGTGCAGCTCCACTCATATCTAGTGACAAGTGGAATATTTTGAATACAGAAGTCACTGATGTTTAGTGTTGTTCCCTTTATGCCAAGATGATAAAAATGCCTGTTCAGTGTCTACTACCACTTTCACTGTTAACTCTACTGAGAACTTTTCAGGTAATATATAATGTTCAGGGAACATTAGCACAAAAAACCCATTCCTTGTTTTAAATTGTTTATCATATTACTTATATTTTGCTTTTTTGCCTTTGCAAACTTTAACTTACTTGTATTTCCAGTCCTTCTATATGCAGACTTACACAAATATGCTTTGTGCTGTGTATTTCCTTAGTACTTGACCATGTGAAGGGAGTATGGTGTCTTTTATTAAATCACTACTCACTAAGTTTATACCGTAAGGAAAATTGTCTGGTTTGAAATTTCCTAGCAGCATGCTTCTGTGTGGAATGTTTTTTACTCATTTTTATTAGAAAATGCTGATTCCTGGAGGCCAAAATGTTACAACAACAGCAACAAGATGCTTTGTCATACTGCTACCAAGTGACTGGTTTCTGCTCAACTGAAGCATAAGCTTCTTGTGGTTACTAATCTTTGGGTCCCACAATGCCACAGAAGCCACACACATACCGCAGTTTCCTGGTACTGTGCCACAGAGTTCTCAGGTTTTAGGGCCCTGCTTTACATTTAGGGATTGTTCAGGGTTACTCCCTCAGCTGTTTCAGAAAAAAGAATGATGTGAGGAATTCATCTAAGCTAGGAATGGCAATTTATCTTCAAAGATATGGATTCAAGTAATATTTAGTTTTCAGAAACAGGTTTTTTTTTTTTGGTAGGAAATTCTAGTATTTCTAAACTTTTGTTCTCTTCTGGAAGTATTTTTTTTAAATATGAACTTCCTAATTTCCTGTAGAACACATATTTGGAATTGGTGCCAATTAGACATTTCTTGTGAGACAACTTTTTAGAGAGTTTAGCAACCAGATAAACACAAAATTATCTTAAAAAAACTTCTTCTAAGTTTTTAAACATGTATTGAAAAACTATCTACCATCTGGTAAAACCCACCTGAGCACGAGGCATACTTCTGTTCTTATTTTTCCTTCATACAGCTGCTTTGTTTTGTCTTCACTACTGTCCTTGTTTGTTTTTGAGGATGAGACAGACTACTGTGATCTGCTCCTTAATGGACATTTGATTGTCAGTGAGGTGATCATGCTCCAGGTGTGGCAGATAGGGAATCTGATGATTACCTCAGCTGCACATCTTTCCTTCCTCTTGCGTAATTCTGTGAAGCACAGCAGGTCAAACAGCTTGGGATGTCACCCACAGCTTGTCCCTGCTATGAGCAACACGAAAAATCAGGGAAAGTGTTACCAAGATAGATTATCAAATAAATCAAGTACAGATGGAAGAATAACATAAAATCCTCTCTATAAATAAGAGGCCTAGGCCCAGTCATCCCCTATTATCTAAGGCGTGCAGTCATCCCAGCATTTCAAGTGTTTCCTAAGGCCTGATGCAACCAGGAGTGCTGCAGATTTCCTGGCTTCTGCCAAAACACAGCCTCTGAAATCCAGCCAACAGGAGAAAGAAGGATGTACTTTAACTAGATGAGCTAACCAGGCAGGCTTTGGTAGCAGCCAAGAGCAGACTTCAAAGGTTACTCCCTAATTACTTGAAGGTCTCATAGGCACCTCTTATCTCAGGCAGTTGATTGTAGTATACTCATTTTAGATTCATGTGGATGTGCTCTGTGTGTTGGCATTATTTGCCTTTTACAAGTGTGGTGGAGACTAATTTGTTTGAAAAGTCCTTTGTAAGATGGGGGGAATTCTGTTGTTTGATCCTGTAAAGCAGGCAGCAGGAATGCCAAGATCCAAAGCCTTATCTTTACCCTTCTAACAAAGACATCATGTGATCAATAAGCACCTGCCACTCTGCTCTAATGATGGTGTCTTTTGAACACAACTTCCTCATAGTGACAGAAAATCTTGTGAAAGTTTTGGACCTGGAAAAAAAAAAAAGACTCCAAAGCCTGTGTGCTTCCCCTTTGGTCGTCTGATACTAACGGAAAGATTGTTGCTGTTTGGGAATGTTGCATAAATCCCTAAATAACCAAGAGAAAACCATTAAAACTGAGAGAGCTATGAAGAGCCCAGGCCTGGATATGACATTTGCTGGGGGTATATTGTGCTGCAGGGAGCAAAAGAAAAAAGGAAATCTATCTAAAATAACTGAATCAGAGAAAACAGACCATAAATGATCTCACAGACCACAGGGGAATGTGCGAAATATTGGTTTTCAGCTCCCCAGGTATGTAAAACAAGATTACAATTTCAACATAACTGAAGCAATAATAAAACACCTAAGATTTATTATCCTTTTACTTTATTATTTGAGCTACAGACTACTAGTATAAAATTTAATTTGTCCCCTTAATTTTGCTCATTTTTAGACACTGTTACTATTGACCCATAGGAAAGGTATCAAGAAACGCAAACTTGCCTCAAAGACACCAGGGAACCTTGAGCCACCAAAGATGCAGTGAGAAATCATGTCACCTTGTTGTCCTGTTACGAGAAATTGCAGACACAATGTGAAGGACAGTGGATTACTTAAGTTTGAAAAGCTACTATTGTTCTCTACCCATACACAATGCATCCCATGCAATGGTGTGATGGCTTGGAGGCACAGGTGAACGACTTAACTGTATGCAGAAGTGAGCTGCTGGTAAACTATTACCATCAGTGCGTGCATTGGAGCCATCACTGTCCAACCTTAGCTTAGATTCCTTCCTGTGAGTTAATTACATACATTCCCTCTTTTATTTACATAGAGCCCAGCCATAGGCAGCTTCTCTGATTTGTTGTTACTACTCAGAAGCCCTGCATGAGAAAATAACAGTAAGTAACGGAAGGTTTAATGCAAAATGAAACAGATGAGCAACTTGCATTAGCAAGATGTGCCACGGCTGGGCGAAGCCAGGTTTCAGAGGATTGCCAAGGATACTGCAAACCTCTTTGCTTTAATGGATTGAATGAAAAGACATTCATCTGAGACTAGCAGATTGTTTAAAATCCAATACAGACCATCTTGTACTTGAAAAGGAAAGGACTCAGGAAAGATGCTGTAAACAATATTCCCTCTGCTTTTCTGGCTGCCTTTACACATTTTAAAGAAGACAAACAAAGTAGTATGACTATGACTCTAAACAAACTCTGGGAAAGCAAGTCTGAACCTCAGATTTTCTATATATTACACTTGTCAGGTGGTGGCACTTGAAAGGTCAGGGCATCAATCAAGCACAAGACACATAGGGCTTGTGTCTTCACAAATGCTGGTTTAGAAAAGCATTGCTCACAAATAGAGTTTTTTGGAGGCTACTATCACAAATATGGCTGATAATACAAAAAAAAAAAAAAGCTTATTTGCTAAAATAGTATTTGAAGGTCTAATAAGGGCATTTTTGCAAACCTTCACAACTGCAGTTTCATTATTGTTGTTGCTTTTAGAAAGTCATATGAATGCTCTGAGGTACTGATAAAAACATCTCATGAAAAAAGAATGTAAATTCTTACTGTATGGCATAACCAAGCTGTTAGGAAAAAAACCAGTTAGTGACCAGGGGGAAAAGTAGTTCTGTTATCTCTTCTCCTTGTCCCCCTCATTCACCTGAAAAGGTAAGAGTATGGTTCCTGCTGCATGCTGTGAGGAGCAGCATCTGATCCATAAGGAGAGGAGTTTCTTACTTGGGAGCTTGGCTGTTCTCCTTCCTCTTCCCTTGTGATCTCTGCATATCTGAGGTAATTGAGAGAGCATCTGCAGACTGAAGGATGTCCTTCCTTAAGGGCTGCAGAGGAAGGTCAGACATTTTCTCAAGGTGTATGCAGTCAATTCCCAAAATACACCACCACAGTGTGCATCACAGAAATCTGTGACAACGTAGGCCTTGATTTGGGAACTGATAGTGTTTTTGCACTTGTAAATGTAAGTCATCTACTGTGTGATACAAAATGGAAAGCTAATAGTGAAAGTTAATCCCACAGTTACAGAATCATAGAAATTATAACTATTTTCTACTTCTTTTTAACAAAATCTTGGTTTATGTGCCAACATTCTGTATTCTCTAAAAATGTTAGAGATTCTACCATGCAGTCACAGTGTGACTAGTAATTTATATCCCAAAAATACAAATCTTTTTCACATTTGCATCTGTGAATGACATCTTATCTAAGTCCTTTCAGGAGAAATTAATACAAAGATTCTGTGGCTAAACATACTTAAGGGCTACATAGACAAGAATCAGAAGAATTTTCTCATAATGAACTCTAATTTCCTCTAAATATCAAGTTTTTTCTATTGTTTGTCCAAAAAATAGCAGTTTTGAAGAAAAGAATTTTCTACTAGTAGAAAATATGGATGCAAAAGAACTACTAAGTGACAGGTAGTGGCAATATATCTGGTTTTAATGCTCTCTGATTATGCTGTGCTTACCTAGGGCAGAGGGAACCGTAAGGATTAACTGGTTTCTAAATGGGTGGCCAGGAGCAGGATATGGATTATGTTGCCCACTGCCCAGTTCCTCATAATGATGACCATGTCTAGTGGCAGAGATTTCTTGGGGTGCAGAATGTTCATAGACAGATGTGAAAGCAGACACTAATGGGACCCCAAAAAGAAGGGTACTAATCTTAGAATCCACCTCCTGAAGAAAGACGATCACCAGCTATGCTTAACTTTAAAGAGAGTATTTATCACTCCTGTTATGATTACTCACAGATTTCATTGTAAGGCAATTAAATACTTGCTGATTTTTGAGGTTTTGCTGTCTACTATCTTTATTTGGATTACTGACAACTGGAAAAAAACTAGAGCTATTTTAATTAATATTAAAAAAAGATTATTTGATTTTTTGGAAGAGAAAAATATTAATTGAGAGATTCTTTCTGACTATAAGAAGCACACTTTAAAATTCAGAGGAAAGATCACTGATAAGAAACAAAGCCCAGAGAACAAAGACAAATTCTGATTTATCACAAAGTTTAGACTATTTTTGCTGTTGCCAGCTAATCTATCATGAAATAACAGTTACAAGTATTTAAAATGCCACTAACTACAGATGATATTATGATGTAAGCAAATATCACCTTCCATATCCATTTTCAAAAAACTAAAGTTTAGCTTACGAAATATAGTTTGAATTTTTCTTTCCAAACAAATAAAATATGGGTTAGATTTTGAATATGTTCATTTACTAGTTTATCTTCCCTCATTTAGAATGTTTTCTTGCCCATGTAAGCAGAAAGCTGTGGAAATGAGAAGTTGAGAGGCTTTTTGCTAAATATAGTGATGTTAGTAGTAGTAGCTTCACAGACAGTGTTCTAATATGTAAGCCTGTGAGCTACACATTGTGGACATCTTACAAGATGTCATTTAGTAACTGACAAATTGAATTTCTCAGAGGTTCAGGAGTAAATCAAAATTTCTCTTCAAATTAATAAGATGTATACATTTCCTATATTCAATGCATGCTTTTACATCTTCTAGGCTAAATGGTTTCATATATAATAGGAAGATGGAAATAAGATCTAAACAAACAGAATTCTATTTTTGTTTTACTTGGTTCATAGATTTCTTCTGTTTTTTCAACTGTTTCATAAATATATTTTTCCTGACTGGTAAATCACTTAAAAAACCTACTTCATCAAAGCACGTTTTAACCTAACTATAAGACAGCATTTGTCATAAAGATGTAAAATTTTGGCTGAATAGTTAACCTAGATGGACAGACAGCTCACTGCATGAAAATAAAGACCAGAAAGATATGGATTAGGATTTTTTGGGGCTTAATTCAGTACCCAGTTCCTACATCACAATAAATTATAGCTACCTCAGAATGGGAAGTCAGTACACTTGGTATTTTCTCTGGCAGATCAGAGAATTCTAGATAAACTATAGGTAATATTTAACCATCCTTTCAGAGGAAAAAACAGTATTCAGTTGTGTTCTGGCTGCACCTATATACACTGGATGTAGGGTGGTAGAGACTTAATCCCCAAAAATTGTGAATAGGGAATAATTAAATAATTAAGGAAATTAGACAGAAAAAAAAGCAGGAATAGGAACCTACCTACATAAAAATAACTGTCCCTTTGGGCCAGACCTACAGTAGGTGGACGCTGGCATAAATCCATGGGAGTTTATATTTAATCTCTAGAAGCTCTTCATCACTCAGTAGCAATGCAGTTAGCACATTTAAAAGGAAATAAACTTGGCAAGTGTATTTTATGGAAAAGCTCATCAACTCCAGTTTGCAGAGCAAGTAACATTTTTAAATGGCCTTCACCAAATGCAATCCTGTAGCAGTTACAACACACCAACCCTTCAAACTGAGGAAGAGCCGCACCCTGCAGCAGCACCAAAGACAAGCACACACCTTCATGTTGCTACTTGTAGAAGAACCTAATTGCAAATCACCCTGCAATCCTCACTGTGATGTATTCATTAACTTGAAAGGGCAAAAATAAGATTTACTAACTCCAACAAGTTTTCATATTTATGTTTGAATGGAAGAAGCAGACTGAAGTCTCAAGGATGATCCAAGACAGTTGATCATAGGTGAGGAAATTATCAATTACTCAAGGGTTAAGTCTACAAACAAGTTTTAGTGCTCCCATTCTCATTTAAATCCTGCAAAGTTAGCTTGTAGCTTAAGAACTGTGGACAGAGACAGCTCCCAGACCTTTGTCTGATGACTTCTGCCTAAAGTAAACGTACTGAGACAGTGCCTGTTTTGGAAGCTGGTGCTGTATAGCAGGAAGACCTGACCTCTCCTACCTCTCAAACCAGGTATACTTCTGAGGCAGAGGCTGTGGAGTCAGACACGGACCTACTTGGAAAGCTCTAGTCCTTGCTTTTCCTTTAACTACAGTGGGCAGGATCTGGACAATGTTTAGACCCCAGTAAAGAAGTAACATTTTAGTGCATACAAAGTTCTTTCTTAAAATTGTGGTCACTAAAGCCTTTAGCATTGTCTGTGCCCAGGGACCATGAAGAATGCCCATGTGACACCAAGCAGGGGTCTTGGAACTGTTGCTATTTAACCCAAAAGTCAGTTTGCACTAGCCTTTTCCAGCCTCTGGCACTCCTACTAATTCAAATATTATGTTCAGAAACTAACAGCTTTATTAGACTCATTAACATTTTCATAAGGCTCCTGAAAACATCAAATTAATTTGATATATGTGTTACATTCTATGATCTGTAACATCCTGTAATCTGTATTTGATAACACAAATTCTTTCAATAATTATATGCCTTCAATTTTGCAGACTTACCAAAACTGTAGATGCAGCATGATATTTTCTAATATCGTGAAGATTTGAATATGCCTGCAGATTTTACAGAATAAACAAAAGTCAGTTTACAGAGAAAAGAGTCCAAATAAGAATATTTGCCTATATGAAACACTCATGGCAGCTGTTCAGAATTTTATTGCCGTGTCTGAAGTTATTCCTTTATACCAGCTGCCAGCCTGGTAGTATGAGCCAAGTAAAGAACTGGGTATGGGTTTGGATGCCTGTCATTCTGACAGGGCCTTATGTAGGCCTGGTATAAAATACCAGGCACGGTGCCAGCAGCTCTATAGTAGGTAGTAGGAATTTTAAAAATCACTGATCCAACCCCTGTAAATAATGGGTTTGTTTACAAACTCCATGCCTGAAGGCACACTTACTGACTGGGGTCACAAGTGTTCTACCTTTGTTTCTGGAATTTTTGCAGCAGGTTAGGACCAGCTCTGCTAACTAACAGGCAGTGAGAGCCTTTTCACGGACTTCAGTGGAAATTGGATGAGGCCTGAAGTAAGGTAAAAACTGCCTGCTAGTGAATATGTCCAAAAGCAAAATGAGGAATGGCTTGTTCATATTCCCAAGCTCAGAAAAGACACAAGATGCTTTCAGCTGGATGGGCCTATGTTGAAATCCTGAATTAAAACAGCTTCAGGCAATTTGCTTTTCCTTCTTCTTGCCAAGATGGTACTTGAGTAAAACAGAGGTAAAGATACCCACTCATGTAGGTGCTGTTGGGAGAGATGTTCTTTGTAAAGAACAGGTTGACAAGAGAAGTTGTGGATGTCCCATTCCTGGAAGCTTTCAAGACCAGGCTGGATGGGGTCCTGAGCAACTTGGTCTAGGGGAAGGTGTCCCTACCTGTGGCAGGTGGGTTGGAACTCAGTGATTTTTAAGGGCCCTTCTGACCCAAACAACTCTATGATTATATGGTATGCTAAAGAAATACAAGCATAACGTGCCTTGCAATTAAGACACCTCAGAGAGAACAGAAGATGTGAAATTAAAAAAAAAAAGAAGAAACAAAGTTAAGAACAGCAGCAAGAAAAGTAAAGCAATAAATATTACCTGTGCTATACCTGGCTGGGCATGCCTGCCATCCCAAGGCAATTTCCATTCTCTGACCATTCATTTTTATTAGTCAGCAGACCTCCTTCCTGATTAAACATCGCTGTTATGCTGTTGCTGTAAACAAGCAGATATATGAAACCTGTTTTTCCTGGTGTATCTCAGTAAAGCCTAAGCAATCCAAGAAGCTCTCTTTGATCTATGAGTCCTTAATTAAAGAACCACTTCACGTATCTGCTCCTTCATCTGACTTTTCTCATAGTACAGGCCTGTGAGGCAGGTATAAATTTTTATCCCTGTGATGCAGACTAGACTTGGGTTAAATTCTTGGTTTAGTAATTCAAATTAAAAAGGAACTGGTGTCAAATGGTGTGATATTAATGCCATTTCTAATTACTAGTACATTCCTAGGAGTTCTAAAACACTTCAAAATTTATGGTAAAATTTAAAGGAAGAAAAAACAAGGTCAATTAACATGTAGATGTCATTCATGTATGAGCCCTTAGCTGGCAGTTTTGGGAACATTTTTATGTCTCTATATTTAATATTTATTAAGAATAACATGGATGCTGATAACATTATCCAGGAGAAAAATGCTGATATTCAATTTACAGGGTCTGGTACGCCTGAATCTTGAGAGGAAATCACCTGTGTGCTTGCTTTCCCACAAGAAAGGATCTGCTTTTTACAGCTGCATTTGAAATTGGCACAGAGGATATAGAAAATATCAGTGTTCATCCTGGCGTTTAACAACAGGCCCCTTTAGATACGAGACCCACCCTCAAAATGAAGAAAGCTGTATAGAAGGATAGGCATCCAAATCCAAATCCTTGCATTTGTTTTAACAAGATGGCATAACACAAATCTGGGAGAATAAATGAAACCCAGTAAGAAAACAGAAGCAAGATGAAAATGTAAAATCATGAGCAACACTTTTTAAATTACTTTTCTTAAAACAGGCATCTACTACGATCTCAAAAAGACAATTATAGTCTTAATTTCTATCCTTATTAAAAACAGACTGTAGAAAAAGGAGCTGAAAGAGACTTACAGAAGTCATATGCATTTAATTAGAGGAGCCAAACAACCGCAAGTCTTTGGTGGTGGTCAGCCACAAATATCTCAGTTCCTTGTTGTATGTAAACTGTTCCGGGTTAGGTCAGAAGCCCCACTTCCTCCATAAATTTATGCCAATTATTTTTAATATGAAAAATCATAATTATGATTGAACAATATGTAGAACAAGTAGCATTTCATCAGCTCTTTTTACAACATATATGATGCACTGTGCCTCACTGCACTGTGAGGCACTAAGAAGTGGCAGGGGTGAAGGAGACGAGTGTGCCTGCAATTTGTCTCTGTGAAATATCCATCTGCAGCTCATGTCATGTATTCCAGGCACCCACAAGGCTGGCTCCCAATTGCCTGCTGGTCTCCTTTGTATGTTTAAATTTTCTAGTAAGCCAAAGTGCATCCTGTCCTCACAACAAATGAAAAGTTCAATTTTCAAAGCAATTTCCATCCAGCTTAGCAATTTAGATAACATAGTACTTCGGGGCTGCTTGAAAAAATGGTGGCATTTGACTCCTAGAAGGGACTTGTAGAGGGGACAAGTTCCTTCACCTCCATGTTTCTGCACCTGCAGCTGACTTGCACGTAAGATAGAAGTGGTGTTTTTTGTCTTCCCAAGTCAATACCCTCCAATGCCAAACTCTCCATGGACTATTCATCTGTCTGAGCAAAATTCTGGCCATCAAAAACTGTGCTCAGTTTTACGTTTTTGAGTGAAAAGGGTAGATGAAAAATCAACCAAAATAAACTGCGGCCATTGTTAGACACCCAACTAAGATATGACTCCAGGCTGCAGAAAAAAAGTTAGGTTGCACAACATATCACCTCTGTCATGTCCATTATCATTCACATTGTTCATGTCCTTGTATAGCTTCATGCTCTCTGCACTAATTTGCAGCATCAAGGAAGTGCTCATAGTGCATCTCCCTGCCTGCTAGGAAGGTAGATGCTGCCATGACCAAAACGGGTACAAGCTCCAACTATAGTGTGACCTGGAGAAGGGCTAAATATGCTGGTATAGAAACCCACCGTGGGAGTTTGCAGAGCTTTGGCAAACAGCAGGGTGCTCAGAGGACAGCTAAAATGAGAGTCAAGGAGTTATTATTCTCTAGTTTTCTGGCTAGAGAATCTAGTTTTACATGCCTCTGCAGAGAACACAGGGACTAACACTCTCTATCAGCTCTGTATCCTGGGTATTGGGTCCAGGTGCATATGGATAAGTGAAGCCACTAACCCAGCCGTGTCCATCCTTGAACAAGCAGGTTGGGAGGAACAGAAGATGAGCAGAGCTTTCAGTACAAAATCCACCCACTTGACTAAGCACAACCTGCTGATTTCTCAATTCCGTCCCCAAGCTGTATCAGCCTTAAGTGGCAGATTTCTGTTTTGTTTCATCCGTAATCTTTCCTTAAGACCTGTCTATGATTTTGCAATCTTTTAAATCGTGTTTCATGTGAGAATCCTGAGGAGCTTTGTAAACATTGATGATAAATATTATTAAACACGTTAGTCTCAGATAGAAAGAGGTCTAGTAAGTTGTCCAAAATCGTGTAAGTTGCCTGTGGTTAAGCTGGCACCAGAAATGACCACACCAACCTATACACATAAAAAGAGATCGTTTGACTGTGAGGAGGAGTCAGCTTTGAAAGTCTGTCTGTCTGATTTTTTTACTTCACCTTCACCATCTTGTATTCCATATACCTGTTGGGCTGTCCTTCATTGCTATTGCTTATTTCATCCTTCTGAGAAAGAACAATAATTCAAATATTTTTAAATTTCTTTATCTAACAGCCAAATTTATATCTATTTCAGTACCATGACTGATCTTGAGAAGGAAGCAGAGAGAGTTTGAGGCTGGCTAAATTAACCCAAACCTAGGAGGCATGTATTTAGTCCTATCTTTGGCTGACATCCTTTTCAATGAGACACTCTATTGAGCACTGTTCTACATGTATACCTGAGCACATGCCTCCAGTACTTTTATCTGTTAGTCCTGAAGCAGTTATAAAACTGCAGGTCATCACAGCAGTATTAGGGGAAAAAACCATTAAAGGAAAAAAATGAGCACAGAAGCTGGTCAATTTTGAGGTGAGCTAATTAGGTAAAACATCAGCTGATAAAAATCAAAGTAATATTATTTCTTCAAGCCAATCTTTCTTGCTTGTTCCAATTTTGCCATAAAATATTGCTCAAACAAACTTTTTGCTGACCAGGCTAAGCATAAATATTTAAGAACACTAAGCCAACTCTCATGGCACTAACACAGAAATCTGGTGACAGCATCAGCATATAGCAGTATCAGAAGAAGCATTTTACTTCCAACCTGATGGGCCAGCAGGGTCTGCAAATCCTTGCAAAAATGCTCAGGTCCTATGAAAGGGAACACTTTGCTTGTAGGGAGACCTTATGATCTATTTGTGCCGTAAATGTTGTCTTCAACTAGATGATTAAATGAGCTAATTGCAAAGCTTTGGGGAACATGGTAATATGGAAGATCCCAGAGCAGTTGCACCACAGACAGTCCCAGGTATTCTCAGTGTTCAGATGAGCTCTGTGCTGTTCTCAAAAATTGCTGGCCAGGATCCAGAATCCATAAGGGTAAATGACAGATACTTTTCAGAGAGTTCTCTAAAACAGGTAATTCTAAGATGTGGTAAGTCTCAGACATGGGAAGACAACAGTCCTCATTTAAATAATCAGAAAATCTGATGTTTCCTGTGTGAGCTCCAAACAATAAGCTTTTTAGTCACTCTTCTTTTTCTTGGCTTTGCAAACACATTACATAGCAATTGGAAGGTGACATACAGAGGCCGGCCAAAAAATGCAAACCCCATTTCTTGCTGCAGCATCAATTCTTTTGGACTTTGGGCTACTCAGTTCCCCAAGGAATAAAGCAGTGATAATAACCCATTCCATGAGGAATAACATCCCAGTGTACTATATGATACAATACATTGTAGTGTATACACTTCACACATGGAAAACTGCTTGATTTTACATAGCCACTTACTACTAAATCTGTTACTATGAATGATGATTTTTCACATAAGATATCGCGCTGATTTTATGAAATCTGAGTATGTTTATCATTTTGCCAGTGTACAGGAACTGTCAGTTACACAGCAAGATATAACACTTGAAATTCAGAAACTCTGCTGCAGATACAAAATTATACAAGTTAACCTTAACAACCTGTAAGTAATTAATACTTATAATTACTTATCAGCAAAACTTTTTTCATTTAAACTTAGCCTGCTTTATAAATTTCAGTGTTTCTTCTTGGAGAATTGATTAGGCAGTGTAAATCTGAACTATCCTGACACCTTCTCAATTCTTTGATACTATTTAAGCACTACAGTTGGTAATCAGAGAATGGCTGATGTATTTGGAAGATACCATACATTTTAAACACTTGGCCAGTTCTGTATGGGGATCCTCCAGGGTGTTAAGGCTATCTTGTATTATGTAAAAATAGAAGCCCTAAATATAAGCAGCATGAAGAAGTCTAAAGCCTGTTTCTGGTCACAATATCTTATGGCAAACTGCTTTCAGGCCTCGCAAGGCAACAGGTAAACCATCAAAATGCAAAATGGTTTTCATGGACCATGGTTTCTTTTGTAAAAGATATTAAAACAGTGTTTCACAACTATTGGAAAGTTTATCTGTAGATTAAACATAATCAGAAAATACTGTGTCACCACTAACTCCTGAAAATGTCTCTGTTGAGATAATTCTTACCTTTCATTACAGTAGCTAAAATAATAGTGTATATTTCTCTTTCATGTATAGTGAAATGTTGATCAGAACTCTAGGCGTTTTCAAAGCAATAACAATCTCCAGACTAGTGTATTGCTTTTGTTAAGTTATATCCCATAATGTGTATTCTACATCAGGAAAACATTGGCATTTATTCTAATTTTGCTTATGGAAATAAAATCCTTTGTTTTTACTCACTTTGTTACATTTAGTTTTGAACTTGTTCTAGTCCATACATAAGGCAGCTTCTGGTAAATATCTTCATAACTGGAGTCAGAGATTTGGAAAATCCAATCTCAAGAAACAGAATGAAAGATTAGAATTAGATGAACGAGTAAAGACTGATGTTAATGTCAGTCCTGTTTTAAGGCATCTGTCAATAGAAAGTGAAGTTCATTCATACAAATACAAAGTGCTGAAGCTCTGAGAATTGCCTTCTTAAACAGATAGAAACAGATTCTTTGCCTTGAAGCATACAACAGGAGAAAGAGGAAGGTGTTTTATATGCACCTTCAACTTAAATACAGAAAACTATGTCTAGAGAAGAAATGGGCATCCAGAAAAAGGAATTATTCAGATAAATTCCAAATTAGACATTCATATGAACTACCTGAGCTTCCCACATAAGTAATAGTCACTGTTTGATTTGTGTACAGCTCAGGATTGCTGCTGAAAAAGGATGCAGGTAATGCAGATTCTTTAATTATTCTCAGCAACAATCTGAAGAAGTAGTTGAAAATTAAGCCATGCATCACTTTGAGCAGCAGAGGCCACACAGTTCTTTCAGTGTGAATTCCTGTGAGACAACTGTGGTTGCAGCTGCACTATGGCAGGTATATTTTATTTAGTAAATTATTCAGAAACAAGAACTTAGTGGGTTAGAATTGTAGACGCAGGAATCCATGACCTGCTGCTGGGCATTCCCTTTACCAAATTAAGAAGATGTGATGACAGACCAAGCAAATGGGAGCTCCCAAGAGGTAGGAAAGGGTACAGACAGGTTAATGGTTGTCTCAATCCTTTAGGTGTTTAACTGTGATTAAGAAAACTCCAACTCCAGACTATACAGTGCACTGGCAGATGCACTGGCAGAGTGCTGAAAGGAAGTGTGCACGATCTTGAGCTCACTGACACAAAAGAATAAGAGGCTGCCTGTGAGCACAAGAGCTAAAGGTGGAATCAATATTCTCACAAACTTAATAGCTCAGGGACACCACGAGCATGCAACCCTACAGCAAAGCATTTCAGAAATTATTTCTTACAGCCAGAAGGAAGTGGATGCTACATTTTCAGAAAACAACAGGAAAGATGGTATAATTTCGTTCAGTGCCCATTTATTTGGTTACTGAGCTGTTCGTCCACGCTAGGATGCTGGGTGTCTCTGCAGCACTTCTAACCTTCACCAGCCAAGGAATTTCAGTTCTGCAGCCCTGGTGGCACCTGACCAATTTCATGGCCAGCATTAGGAAGAAAATGAAGAAATGCTTTTTTTTTTTTAACATGGCAATGTCCTTAAAGAAATCAAAAGATCAGTGCAGAGTAAGCAGTTCTTTCCCTCAGATCATCAAATCTGTCCATGTTATAGGCAGAACTGATATAATGCCTTGTGAAGAGCTTTTCAGTTAGTGCATTAGTTCTCCCATTCACAGTGGAAGTGGAATTATGTCAAATATATGTGATCAGATGGTTTCCAGTAGGAAAAGGCTTAACATAATACCTGAAAGTAGTTAGTCACCCTATATTCTACTAGGAAAGAGTAATGGATCTGCAGTGACTCTGTAGAAAACCTTGTTGGAAGATGATCAGAGGAAATAAGAGAAACACTGGATATTTAAAAAAATATTACATCCAAAAATCAAGGAGAGTTATTGTTTGACAATATCTCCCTTATGCTAATCCATACTTCAGTTAAATCAGACATTCATAATAGCTGTTCAGGTATTGCATAATTCTAACCACCTCTGCTAACAACCATATAACTCTTGCCTCTTTCTTCACAGATGCTGGATGAGAGTGAGATGAGAAGATGTTGGATGAGAAGCTGATTGTGATGGGTGCCTGACTGGCATCAATTTGCACAGCAGGAGCTAGACAGGAAGAAAGCTGATTGCAGTGCTTAGGATCATACATTGAAGGGTGAGTCTGCTTTCAAAAACATAAACCAAAAGGCTTTTGGTTTTTCGTTGTTTTTTATTAAAGAGGAAGAATGCAGTAGCACCTAGAGAGCTAGAATAGGCTTGACCCCAACCTGTAGTTCTGCACGGAGGATTACTTACACTTGCTGAATGAAATGCTCTGGATGCAAATATTTCTGCTGGCGCAATATGTTATGACTCTATCACTCACCTTGAAGAGGAGACTAAAAATGCTTTGATAAATGGTTTGAAACATTGCCCAGTTTCACTGGCTTTGTTCTTCTAAGTGTTTGTACCTCTTGCTTCAGCTGCAAAGTTATTTCATCATGTCCTAAAACACTGCTATGCAGAGAACTGCAGCATAACAAGCTATAAAGTGGAGCATGTTGGCCTAATCAGCCAGCTGAGAGTGTAGACTTAACAGAAAGTGCTTTTTACCCTTTTGAGGCCAAACATTACAACACAGCATATATACACAGCATGACCTTACCTTTACTTCTGAGAGACATGTTTAGTGCTGTCTCAGGTTTTCTTTTTTCCTTTGTAGTGCAGGCTGGTAAAGCAAAGCTTTTCTTGCATTATTCTCTTCTGATGGCAGTCATTTCACACAGTACATTTGGATCCAAGAGCACCACTTTCAACCTCCCCTGAGACTTGGCTTCACCTGGTTCCCACACTATTGTACACTAGTAACTTCTGGGGCCAATTATGGTAATCAATCCCCTCACTGAGTTCTCTCCAGCTACAGGTTAGCATGTTCACAAGCCCCTGAGGGAAACCAGTCTCATACCTAGCAAGGAGCTGCAACTTCTCTCCAAGTTCCTGCAACTTGCTGGCAGCCACGGACTTATTCAATATGTTCAGTGGTGAGCTCTCATCTGCCTGTGGGATCAAAGATGTTGGGCAGATCCTTGGGTTTGAGTCCTCCAGAGTGGTTTTACACAGGGACACTGTATAAAACTGGATATTTTTCTTTTCTTGTTGTGTCTTACTCTTTAAGAAACCATCTTCATGCCTTTCTGTATGCTCTTCTGTACAGATGACTCTCCTGCCTTCAGTTGGGTTGAGGAGGAAAAAAAGCACTGTATTATTGAGTGAGAGCAGTACCAGTTAAAAACAGACTGGTTATCTTTGCTGCCACAAACATATGTGAACAGGCAGGCAGCGTGCCCTTACACAGCTGAGACTGAGACACATTTCCTCCCAAGGAAGACACTCCTAGATCCAGCTCAGAAACACCCGTGCAGAGCAGCATAAGGAGATTTGGTGCAGCCAGTGCCAAACCAGGATCCTTGCACTGACAGTGTATGCTGAAGTGCAACACAGTGTAATTTAACATGCTTACTGATTTCTTCTCCTCTACGTAAAATTATTTTCTTTTGCCCCAGAGAATGGTTATCAAATAAATCCAAAATGTTCCATTCTTAGATGTCACATGCAAGGAACTTTTCAATGTTATAAAACTTTGAGTGTCTAAAAAAGTCTTCTCCAGTAGCTACTGATTCTATCTATCCTATTTTGTGTTGGACTTTTTTTTTTTTCCGGTTTGGAAACTGTGACGTTCTGTGGTTTTGAGAGGGCCATCTTTTTTATAATTAGAGGCCTGCCAATGTGGAAGATTTCTTAACAATTTTTTTGAGTTTTAAAATCTAAAATACGAAGAAAGTTTACCAAGAAAAGTCTTAGTCTTCAAGCCTCTAAACACAAACAAGCTTAGCTGTAACCACATGGTTACCCTTTCCAGTTTCAATGGTAGCTTCTTGCACACTCTGAATGCACACAAGTAAGTTCATAAACTGAAACAATCTGGAGTAAATTTCTGAAATCCCAAAGCAAGTTAGACAAAACAAGGTTTGTCCTTGGAACAAAAATATCAGTTCAAAGCAAATGTGATGAAATCTGAATTTAAAACCTAGTTATCCTGGGGAGTCACACCCTGGAGGAATGCTGTGAACACTGGCTCCCAGTGCATTAGTCAGCAGTCATGAACTTCATGAAATCCACAGAGCTCTGCACCCAATGTGCTATTGCTCAGTCCAAGTCAAAACAGTAGAACAAGGCTATTATGTGGCATTATATAACTAACTGTTCAAGGTTCTTAAGTTAAATACATTAAACTCATGAAATGCTGACAGCAGAAATGAACATTTGGTATCCAGCTCAAGGAGGTAGGGTTAGGTATAGGACACTGCCACCTTCCCAGTTTTCTCGTTCTGCTCACACTGCATGGCAGAGTGCCAGTTCTGGTCCTGTGCTTCCCACATCTCTCCTGCTCTGTCCTGGCCACATCTACCTTGGGGGTAGTTTTTGTGCCTTCCTTGAAAAAGTAGTTGACAGAAACTTCCTTGTTCCCACCACTAATGGTGTGACGCCATTACCTGGCAGTAAAGCCAGGGGAAGATCTATAGTGAAATACAAGAACAGTTCTGGTATCTTCTCGCCTTTCTCTTTCATTCTAGGTTTCATCTACAGCAAAATGAATGACTGTTTCCAATTGAAGACTGGAGGAGGTGCAAATGTGAAATAGAAGACTATTCTGGATACAAAAGAAAACACCTGGTGAAAGAAATATACAGGTACTGCCTCCAGCACTGCAATTGTAAACATTACTTCCATTACTATCCAGAATGAAGAAGGGGTGGAACAACCCAGAGGAAAGTAGCTACGTCAGCAGATTGTAAAAAGGAAATTGTTAATGTTTTTTACACTAACAGTGAAGCTGAGAAATTACTTCCTGTGTGAGGTCTTGAAAATTTTCTTCAGATAAGAAAAGAACCAGCACTATGTGAATGGGAATACATTCATACATCAGTGTATTAAATTGTATAAAATTGATTAGAAATCTCTAGTTCAAAATATCACTTTTTGATAATTTAGGTTCATACCACTCTAAATTAGGGTTTTCAGGAGATATGACCTATAATTATTTCTGAGGATATATAATGTCTCAGTTTGTTATCTGAAAAAGAAGACTGCTTCCATCTGCAGTTATGGCTTAATGAGTATATCAAGAAAGATGCTTTTATTAANAAAAGAAATAAAGAGAGGATTTTTATGACTCCATCATAAATACAAAAAAAATTATTTAAAAGCAGCAGTCTAGGTACCCTTGGCTCTGTGTAGCCTTTCATCCCTCACCAAGACTATGCACAAGCACAGAGATATGCTGTCAGGGAGATGCTCACTGCAGCGTGTCCTAATGTATGTTTCTGCATACCTGCCTAATGCAATAGCTCCCTGTCACAGAAATATACAGAGTCTTCCTGAGGCACTGGCTTGCTTTGTTCATGCGAATCTTGTAGCTTAAAAGCTATTTTAAAAGTAAGCTCTAAAGAATGCCATAAGTTGACTTGTTTTTATATTTCACAGCATGCATCTATTGATGCAAACTGAGAAGCATTTGCTTTGTCACAGTCTGAGTACACTCACAGCAGTCTGTGCTTCTCACGGTGACTTTCACCACTCAGAGAGATGAAATTTGCTTCTTTTCAGAAGCACTCATACATCCCTTGACACCTGTCTTCCAAGGGACACAGATGTTGGGATGCTAGCTGAGGCAAGGCAGAATGTTTGGATTATGGCTGACAGTCTGTAATCTAACTGGTGTTTGGCTAAAAGAAAAAGCAATGACTAAGGAACATAGAAAGAAGTCCACAGTGAACAGAGTTAAATGTGAATTCTTTGTCTGGTTTTGCCACTTCGATCTCACTACTTCATATAGGTTATAAGAAAATTTTAGAGATGGCTAAGGAAATATAAGAGTCCTTTTTCTTCAGCAATGAGTGACAGGGAATATCTTTCCTTCTAGAGTCCAAAAGACTTATCTGCTCTCATGCAGGGAACATTTTCCTTGTCTAGTTACAGCATTTAGGCCTAATGTTAAATATTTAGTCATAAAAATTTTCCCATTGACTTCAGTGAATCTTTAGACCTGAGTAAGGACTATGAGTTTTGGCCCTAAGCTAGGAAAAAGAATATTAAAGTGTCATAAACACATAAATAATGGCATCAGTCCCAGAAATACGAACAGAAACAAATATAACATCCTGCTGCTCAACTCTTCTGGGGGTTGATATAGGCCACTTACTCCCTAGCTGTCCTTCCTCACCCTCTTTCCAGGATTAAACCGCAGCTGGCAGAGACAGCTTCCTTACTCCATTCCATGTCATGTCTTGACACTTACATACGATTTGAAAAGAAAATAAGAAAGAAAACATAACATACCCTAAAAAAGGTCTTTTTCTGCAGATCATAACTTCTTTTGCTAGGAAAATAGTGCAATTGAAGCAGTCTCCTGAGAAGAAAAATAAGAGGAGGTGACTCCCTGTGTTGTGTTTCAGGAAAGTGTTTCAAATCCTGCTGAATGTTTTGGACTACATTCAGCCCTTCCCTTAATTCCCCAGCCACTGCCTGCCTTTGTACAGGAGGTTGGTAAAGAAAAACAAATAGCCACTGTGAGAAAACAAAAACCTCCAGCTAAAAATGGCATTCACAGGTCTCTCCTGGCCCATGGCCTATCCGATACTTTCACCTCATCATGCTGTCTAGTACAGCATGCAATTGGGAAAAACAGCATCCATTAGTATAATGTGTATTAAACACTAGGAACAGCTGACTGGCAATAATAGAAGAAGGACAAAAAACTCTGAGCTAGTAAGGGCATTCTACAAAATATGTCTCACACTCTCTGCATCCATGAGCCTGGATCCTCTTAAAAGCAGCCAGATGGGGAACATGGAACCAGTTGTTGGCCTGTTCATGTTAATGTTCACTTTGTCAACACAGTCAGGCCAGCTTCTGACTGTCACTTTGCAGTTTTTTTTATAGAGCACTCCTATTTTTGCACATAGGTTATCACGCTATTCCCCTCTTAGTTATCCGTATTCGCTTATATATGGTGTTAATTCTGGGTCTGGAAGTAGCATAACCTGGAAAATGCTTAATTTTGATTTGTCCAATGTGCCCTCTTCCCTGCCTGATGAACACAGCCTGGGTCCAATAACACCATTTCAAACTGTAGAAACACTGTTAATCCTGCCTCTTCTAGCTCACTTACACTTTCACTCCGCTGGGTTTTATTATATTCTATGTTGAGCGTAACACCACTCAACTATTTATTTTCAGCCTACTTTTTAAAAGAAGAAAGGTTTATGTGAAGGTTAATTTTCAGACAAAACTGGTGGAATAACACACCCAAACATAATGACACTTGGACACACTTTCTAAAAATCATCAGCTGAGTAGACAATAGCGGCTCAAAGAAGTGTCCCCACCTAAACAGAGGGAGGCCAAACTGCTGAACCCTGTGGCACAGGCCATCTCTTCGTCCGTGTTGGGGTATCACAGTAACTATGAATGGCACCAGAGTCACTCTGGGAGGAAAGAAACAATGCTCTGAGAAAACCGCTTTTGTTAGTTCAGCTGATCACAGAAACGTTTATTCTGCTTGTGACTTTTTCCTCTGATGCACTTCCAGATCTCATGTTTGCAGCTTCTGCATGAGATATATTCTTATTTTATATATCTCTGGGCAATATCTCTCCTTCTGTCTTCCCTGGGCGTCTTTAGACTTTATAGACTCCTTTATCTGTCACTTCACCTCTAGAGTCAACAAAATCCATGGTCTGGCAACCTGTCTGTTTTGGCACACACCAGATCAAATGGAATAGGAGCACAAGCACTCACTTTTTCAAGCTGTCAAAGACACGACAGGGGTTAGAGCGAGACCTAAGAACAGTCTGATGTATGAGAGACTAATGGATTAAAACAAACCACAGAATCACTGCCATTGGATATCTTGGGAGCATTACAGTGCCCAACTACAATAAACGTACAACAGGAAGATGACTCAAAATAGAGAATTCAGGGAATTTGACCATTGATGCTCCCCCTTCTCCTACCACTAACCACAAAAAAAAAAAAAATTGAGAATTCAGGGAATTTGACCCTTGATGTTCCCCCTTCTCCTGCCACCAACCACAAAAAAACCCCAAACCAAATCAGCTGTTCAGATTTCACTTCTACCTAATCAGAAAACTAAAACAGAAAGCAATAAATCAAGAGTCTTGTAGGCAGCATTAGTGCAGATACTTTTGTGTCATCCATTCTCAGTTTGATAAAGAGCTACTCCTCCATGGCTCTCTTCACCAGCCTCAGACAATATCAATTCTGACTGGAGTGGGGGCAACAGAACAGCAGGAAAATGGCAGTGAGAGTTAAATGGCACACCTGCTGTGTCGTGCAAGGTTTATCCTGCTTTAGCCATAGTAATAGAGCCGTCCTGGAGGTGGTCCAGTTGGATTGACAGTAGCATATAACAATTTGATTTAAAGGGGGAGCAAGTGGTAACACAGCAGTTCCTAACTGGTGAGATATGTCTCACTGCCCAGAACATGCCTCAAGCCTGGGAGAATCAGCATCCCTGCATCCATCCCAGGCCCATGGACACTGCAGCTGGATGTTTCTGTTCGAGCGCTCTTACAAGCAAAAGCAGTGGAGAACACGCTGCTGTGACACCTGCCTGGAGCAGGATGGATTTTGTTTGATCAATATCAGAGTAGCACCTTAGTCTTTTTGAGTCCTGTTCTTGCTGGGAATTGTATTAGGCCAGGAGTGAGGAGATGCCCACGGATGTGAGCCAGGGAAGGGGTAGATGGAACCAGCCAGCCTCAGTGGGTCCAAGGGGGCAGAATCTGTACCTCAGGGAGAAATTAGGCATTACCAGTTTTCCCAAACGAAGACCAGCCTGCAGAAGCATTTTAAAACATAGCTATGCAACACAAGGCCCGTTTTTAACCTTTATACATTATAAATTATAATGGCACTATATTATAAAATAAGTGCATGTTCAAGCATACCAAGGAGGAAAAGTATTTCTTAGCCGGCATGGTTATACTAGTAGAAAACCTGTGAAAAGTATAAACTCAGTAAATGAATATTAAAGATTGGGATGATTTAATAATCCATTAGTGGATGTTAGTAACATTGGCTTTTTGCCTTGGTTTTCTACGTAGTGGTGGAAACGGGACAAGGCAGTGTCCTTTATCATGGATTAGAATCTTTCCTTTTCTGCTATGTGTGACTCGGAACAAGTGATTTTTTTCCCCTCGCATTATTTTCCTTCTGCACGTGAGTTCTCTCTCTTGTGAGTTAAATTTCTTCAGTTGAATTATTACTATTCTTCAGTTAAATTTCTTGTGAGTTGAATTTCTTACCCCAAATGGTAAAACTCTTAACAATCTCACACGCTGTAAAACATTTCACAGCAGCTGCTCCTACTGACGGAAAGAGCTGGTTTTGCAAGATTTCCTTTTTCCATTTTTTATCGCGCCGCGCAGCCGGCAGCGGCCCCGCCACCGCCCGCGCTGCCCCCTCACGGGCCCGCGCGCACCCCGGCCACGGCGCGCGTG
>VYXC01009569.1:1449337-1490493 GCA_013397175.1 Platysteira castanea | reverse complement strand
CGCGACCCTGCGCTGACGGGCTCGGCGGCGTGAGGGGCCGCGGGCCGGCACACCGGGAAGCGGGCGCGGCGGCGGGCGGGCGTGGGTGGCTCAGAGGTCCCGGCGTGCGGGTGCGGGGCACTGCCGAGGCCGCTGTCCCGGCCCGTGGCAGCGGTGCGGGCTAAGGGGGGGTCCCCGCGGCTCGGAGGGGGCTGGCGGTGCCCGAGGGATGCTGCTGCCGTTCGGTAGGTGCCGGAGATGTCCTCTCCGCTCCCGTGCGCGCAATAGAAGCCACCGCTTCCCTCACCCTCTCCTATGCCCTGAGGGGAGGAGGGTGTAAGACTGCTGCTGTAAAAGTCATCCCGCCTGATGGAGGCTCTGCACCCCTCCCGAGTTCTCGGAGAGAGCTGGAGCAAGTCTGGGCAAATAGCGTAAAGGCGCGATGGTTTGGGTTTGTTTTAGCAGGCCATCAGTTAGCGATGATGGTGCTGTGCGTTTATAATTATCTACTTCACGCCCATATTATCTCACAAGAGCAGGCTGCTGCTATGGCAAGAAGAATTAGTTACCCTGGCAGAAAAAAGTAATCAGAAGGGTCAGGATAATCTACCTTTATGTGCAGGTTTCAGTAACAGCACCTGTCACCGTAGTGTCCTACTGAATTGCACGTTGGGGCTGCTTTAAGACAGAAAAGAGCATTAGGTGCTCAGATCTCTGTAGGATGAGTACAACATAATGTTTTTATGAAGTTTTGGGGGCTATTGCTTACTTATGTGGAGGTAATGTTTTATTGTAAGTCGTACTTTACCTTTACAAACAGGACAAGAAACTGATAAAGAAATGGAAGGTGCTCTTGATGATGTAGCAAAACAATTGGACAAGCAAGCACTGGAGGAGAAAGAAAAAGATGATGATGATGAAGGCAAGTATAACTTACATTTTCTCTTAACATTTCCAGTTTCAACTTCTGAGACTCCCTTTCAACAGGCTGTTTACAGGTGTCTTTCTTGGTTTGATTTTGGTTGTGTTTCCTTTTGGAGAGGTGAGATGCAACTATCTATACTTTCTACTTTTGTCAACGATTTTGCTGTCACACAGATGTACATGTAAAAAAATAACAGGAATGCAAGCTTTATTATAGGTTTGTGTTTTCAAGGATCTAACTACTGAAGGGAAGTGTTTAGTTTGACATAAGGTAAGCTATAAAGCATTCTCACTTGTATTACCATGGTCAGTAGCCACTTTTGTTCCAAATTATGTCTCTTATTCTTGGCTTAAAACAAAACATACTGAGCAAATTATAAGGGGGCATTTTAATTAATAGGTTTTAGAGTCTCTACCAGTGACTTGAAACCTGCTCATCTGTAATTATAATTTTTCATTAAAATTGAATTGGGGGGGAGATTAATACATGAGCAAGACACACACTTTGTGTGTTGCTTGTGCTATGCAGCTGATTTTCTAAGCAAGAACCTTGAAAGTGTCTCTATTGAAATCCAGACTGGGTCCATCTTTTCTGCAGGAATATCGGATAAAGGTGCTGTATTTCCTTTGGTTTGATGGATGGTTCTCAACAGAAATGGATGTTTAAGAAAACACATTTCTTAAATTAGTAATTTAGTTTCCTTTTTCTGAGTTAACATGTAAATGTGGCTCAGCACTTTGAGCAGTCTGCCTAGAAATCTTGTTAGTTCACTTGCTGGAATTTGTCCTTCTGGAATTTAATTTTAATGAATTGGGTATGGAATTTTTAAAAAATTAAATTAGTGTGCTGAGGCATATTAAATAACAAATTTATCTTTGGCCATTATCAACCCGCAGCACTGAGTTTAATGCAGGTACTTTCCATAGAAATGTATTCTGATGGTTTGTTTTGTGGTATCTTTCAGGTTATGGAGTTGAAACTAATGCAATATGTGCTTTGCCATCATTGCAGCTTGAGGAAGAAGTATTGAGGAGAATAGTGAAAGCTGTATACAATGAAAAGAAATCTTTGAAATCGTTAGAATAGTTAGAGTTCTGTCTCAGGAGAAATAACATTAATAGTTGCAGATCAAATGCTGTGATCTCTTATCCTTTTTACAGTATTAGCAATTAGTATTACAGTATTAGCATAAAAAAATGAAGTGATGCTGTGACTGAATTAATGATCTTTTTTCCCCACATATTAGACTTGGATATGTTTTTAGTAAAAACTAATTTAAGTTTTTTGAAGACAGCTGTTTTCTTGCCTGTACTGGTTCTCACTATTTGCCATCTTAATTGTGTAGTGTCAGAATTGTTTCTTCAAGACGTGCTGCATTAGATTAAAATCAATAAAATACCTACTCCCTTTTTTCTTTTTTTTTTCTTTTTTTTCCTTTTTTTCTTTCCTTTGAAAAGCCTGTAGCTGAGTGGCCTCAAAAAGAAGAACTCTGGGAGAGATTAGGAAGTGCTCTTTGGATTTCCTTCACCATGTTAAAATATGCTGATACGTAACATTTTTGCATTATACTGTGCTAAGTTATTACATGGCTATACCAAAATGATACAAGGTTGGACTTCTGTTTTGCAAAGATCTGAAATTGCTTTTCTGGTGACAGTTTTTTTCAGTAGCAGCTAAGTAACCTGAAGACAAACAGGGTATTGGTCAGATGCAGTAGTTATGTTTCTGGCAGCACAGTTAGTCTGCAGCAGTCTTCAAGGACATGAAAGCATAGACAGGGTTAGTTTGGCTCGCAGTTGGCAGTTTCACGTGCAGTGATGTATGAAAAAGCCACAATATGCAGATAGCAACAGCACCAATATTTAAGAAATGTTGGGCTTCTTCCCCTTCAGTTTAGGCCTAGCCTTTAAAAAAAAAAGTCCAAAAATCACTTGGTGAATGAACTGGAAATCTAATTAATTTCTTTATGAATGGTTTGAGCACTGCTCAAGGTCAAGAGAAACGTGACAAAGTTACCACATTTTAAAGAAATTTATATGCACTGCTAAGGATTTTTGGTTGCCTATGAAATGTGGATTGATGAAGAATCTGGTAGGTTGGGACTGTGTTATAGATAAAAGGTATTTTTATTTGCAATTTTTACAGAAACTTAAATTAAGATACTTAATGCCAAAATGAGCTGGGGAGGGGCAGGAGTGATGTTACTGAAATTTGCCCCAGTGGCAGGATTACAGCCCTCATCATGGCATAAAAATGCAGATGATAGTGACCATCATGGGAGGCTTGAAATCTAGTGACTGAACAGCTGGTCAGTGTTGTGGTTTGGTTTTGGTTTTAAATACGAGCTTCTGTATAAATGTACTCAAAATGGAATGCTTTGGCTTGAGTCTAGAAGTTCTTTCAATTTTACTTCTTGCTGTAGTTGAAAATGTTCTAAATGTAGATGACTAGTACTTGTCAACCTTGAAAAGAATTCGTGTTTAGGACCAGAAGGTTTAGGTAGCTGATAGCACCTGAGATACTGAGTGTGAAGTAAATAGGCATTAGATGTAGCCAAATGTGAAGTCTGCAGGGTTATTGTTACTTCCCAAGTGTGACTGCAAATGGTGTGGCTGATTCTTGCTGCTTACATGCTGTGCCCCCTGGAAACCTCCCACTGGTATAGATGCATAGAATGCTTTGGGTTGGAAGGGACCTTTAAAGGTCATCTGGTCCAAGCCCCTGCAGTAAGCTGGGACATCTTCGGCTGGATCAGGTTGCTCAAAGCCCCATTCAGCCTGAGCCAGACTGTTTCCATGGATGGGGCATCTTCCACCTTTCTGGGAAACCTGTTCCAGTGTTTGACCACACTTGTATCTCCCAGGTGCAGTGGTTCTGCTGAGTGTTGTTTGTGACCTTCCCTGTTGTCTCAAGATTAAACTTATCCCAGCCTAGAGTGCTGTCGTCTTTACTTCTTTGAGGACTTTATCTTTTCAGATGCAATAAGTTGTTTTAGCCGAAGCATCAGAAGATGGATTGGAAGCAGTAGTTTCTAGCTTCTTGTTAGCTACTGTGTCTAATACAGTTCTCTTTTGTGTCCTTCAACAATTCCAGGCATCTATTTGTCTGAATTGAGAACAGAGGAATATGTAGGACTTTCTGAAAACTGAAGCTTCACCTGAGCTCTATTTTTATCTCTGTTTGGTGATACTTTTATTGTCAACTTTCAAAACTATTTTCTGATGTCTGTGTTTGGTGTAGAGATTGGAAATGATGATGGTTTGGTGGCAGCTTCTGGATATTGTCTTTTAATCCATGAAATTCTGCTGTGAGAGAAGTGTTTCCAGATAGTCCAGATGTTTTTGTATTTTGTTCAAACTTATTTGGTTCTTCAAGATTATTTTATGTTCACCTGAGCACTTCCTTTCCTATAGATGGAGAGGGTGAAGGAGATGGAGCTACTGGGAAAAAGAAGAAGAAGAAGAAAAAGAAGAAAGGACGTAGGTATCAAGCACAGAAATACAGACTCTGTGTCTGTATTAATACTTAATATACTTAATGCTTATTAATACTTAATTTGGTATTAAGTGTGTGCAAGTGCTCTTCTTGGCAGCTGAAACAAATTTTGGGCTGCAGTTTGTGTTTGTAGGCTAAGTCTGACCAAGTTGTCTTCTTTCTGGTATCCCTGAATGCTGCTGAGGGCATTTATTGGCCTTGAGCATTGGCCAAATAAAGTCATATGAGGGCATTGTGATATGTTATATTGGTGGAAGCCCAGATTCTAGTTAAGGGGATCTTAAATAACATTTGCTGTTTAACTTTTGTGGTTGAAATAAGATGGTTAGTATTTCCAGAGTCCCATGTGTAACACTTTCTCTAATTATACTCAACAGCTAAGGTCCAGACAGATCCACCTTCTATTCCAATATGTGATCTATTTCCCAACAATGTATTCCCGAAGGGAGAAGAATGCGAATATCCACCAACACAAGATGGGTGAGTATTTTAAGCTTAAGAAATAAATCCTTTCATTTTGATATGCTGAAAAAAATGTTAATGTACAACTAAGTGGACAAAATGAGTAGTGTACTTTGGGTTTTGCCTTTTTTTCTTTAACTGGATTATCCAGGAACTTAGTGAATACAAGTCTTTAGGCCAGAAATGTTTGTCCTTCCCTACCCTTTTAATTAAGGTGTAGCCAGTATGAACGGAATTGCCATGAGGCAGAGGGCGCTTGAGACCCGGGGTGCCAGCAGGCTTTCAGTAGGCAGCTTGTAAGAAAAACATTGTCTGAATTAGAAGTGAATGGCGGTTTAAAATTAGGGAGATGAGACACCATTCTGAAGCAATTTTGTGACCATTGAGACGCCAGGTTTTTGTTACTTATTTTTTGGTAGGGACATGTCAGTCTCTCCATTGAATTTAAAAGCCTACGTGGTATACTCTGTACTTTGCTTCTCTCTCTCAGAATGCATATATAGTTATTGTAACCTCACCTGTTTTTTGTAGTAGTGATGTGGGAATAATGTGCAATTGCACTAAACAAGCTACAGCTTGTAGTGATTCACTGGAACGGAGATCTACATCGTTATGTTTTTACGGGAGACAACTATTTCTTTATGCTTTGACATACCAGACTTGGGCCTACCAACTTGAATGAGTTTTCCTGTTTTTTTTTTCCTATGTGAAGTATTTGTGGAAGGTCATATTTTACCTGGGAAAGACAGGGGATGTGTGGCATAGAATTAGCTTGAAATGTATGAAAACCTGAATGAAAAGACCAAGCATTACTGAAAACTTTGAAACTTCCCAGGAAATATTGAATCATAGCTCTGAAAAAGTAGTTTAAACCGAAGGGAGAGAGTAGGTAAATATTTATATGTCTAAAAGCATTGTCTAGTTTTCAATTACTTTTTCTTCAGAATGAAATTACTTTGAAATGTTTTTTTATTGGTTATTTAAAGTCAATGTCTATTTCTCATAGAGTGTAGGTAACATAAGAGTCTAGTACACCCTATAAATTGTGTTCAGATAATACGGTTTCATTTTTGGGAGATGAAAATTTGCTTTTGAGGAAGCTTTTTCTTCTTTTTCGTGACTTCAATTTGAACATAAGATATACTACTATTTATTTATAAATGACTGCCTTGTTTGCGTGCACAAGATTAGCATGCTAATGAAGAGCTTTCACAGGATAGTTCTGACAGGCTGATCCAGGGGTGATTCTTTAATGTTCAAGAGTTAAATATTTTTCTGTATATGCATGTGCTGCTTTCATAAGAATATGATTTAAGTAAACTGGGAAACATCTTAAGCATGTACATAGTTTATTAACAAATAACACACTGTTTTTAGACCTCTGATACATACTTAGCTATTGAAGATCAAATTGTTTGCTCAGGTTTAACTATTATTTATTGAAAAGAAACAGGATAAAAGCAATAAAAACAAACCTCCTTTCATAACAGGATTTAAGTGAGGTGTCTTTTCTGTACCATGAGTGTTCTGCTATGGAGGAAGAATATACACTTCTAAGGAACCTGGAACAGTTTCCTCATATAATGTGCTTAAGCAAATATATGCTTAGTTTTGTTCCTAATTTAAATATTTATATCTTACGATGCAATTTTAGTATTTCCTAATATAAGCAGCTACTTAAATTAGTAGCTGACATTAATGCCAGGATATTTCATACTCTGAGTAATAGCTTCATTTTATATATCGGTAGAGCATTTTTGTGCCACGTCTCGTATTCACACTGAGGTCAGTAGAGTTTTTGTATTTGATTTTTTTTGAGAGTTGCATTTCTATTCTTAATTCTTGATGTCATGTGCTTTTTAAAGTTACTTCTCATCAACCTACAATTGTATATTTTGTGTGAGAAGTTCAACTAGAAGTGGTTGTCATTCAAATTTCAGCAAAAAAACCCAGCAGATAATCAGTACTTTCACAGACAACAGACTAACAGGTTTAACATTTTTGTATCTCTAGTTTTTGGGTTTTTTTTTTTGAAGTTTGTGTTTTTTCTTGAAGACATCTGAATTTGAAATGATACAACCAGGAGGGCAGAAAATAAATAAGCAATATTTTATGGTACACCAATTTTTTTAAAGTAGAATTAAGGAATTCTTGACCCTGCCTACTTGTTTTTGCCTCTGTGCTGTTATAGAGCCCAGGTTTGCTCTGGAAGGTACCTTGAAGATCATCTAGTTCCAAGCCCCCTGCCATGGGCAGGGGCACCTTCCACAACTTCTCCAGGCAGCCTGTTCCAGTGCCTCAACACCCTCACAGTAAAGGATTTCTCCCTAGCTTCTAATCTAAATCTACCATCATTACCATAATGGTAATAGCCATTACCCCTTGTCCTATTACTACATGACCTTGGAAAGAAGTCCCTCTCCAGCTCTGCCTTTCAGGTTCTGGGAGGTGTTATAAGGTCTCCCCAGAGCATTCTCTTCTCCAGGCTGAGCTCCAACTCTCCACAGCCTGTGTTCAGAGGAGTGATGTTTCATGGCCCTCTGGGACTCCCTTCAAAAGGTCCATGTCTTTCTTACGTTGGGGGCTCCAGAGCTGAATGTAGTACTCCATGTGGAGTCTCACAAGAACGGAGTAGAGGGGCGGAATCACCTTCCTTGACCTGCTGGCCACACTGCTTTTGGTGCAACCCAGTGTATGATTTGGCTTTCTGGGCTGTGAGTGCACATTTTTGGTCATGTGGGAGCTTCTTGTCCACTAACACCTCCAAATCCTTCTTCTCAGAGCTGCTCTCAATCCATTCTTCACCCAGCCTGTATTTGTAAGGGATTTGTCCTGATCCAGGATGCAGAACCGTGCACTTGGCCTTTGTTGAACTTCATGAGGTTCACACAGGCCCACCTCTCTACTAAGCCTGTAGTGGTCCCTCTGGGTGGCATCCCTTCCCTCCAGCATGACTGGATTATCTGGGTGAAAATAATCTGGGGTAATTATTTGCTGGAATTCTTTGATTGCTAGAATCTAGTTTACAGCGTGATCCTGTAAAGATTTGTACTAGGGAAAACTGTGGACTGGGAACTAGAGTGAAAAGCTAGACCAAATGGCTTGGAGCAAGAGCTGAACTTCTTCAGCTGACATGTGGCGGGCAGCACATTAAGAAACTGTCAAAAGCTTGTTAGCTCATGTTCCTGTTGGAGGACTTGATGTTTGGTGCGAGGCCTTCATCTGATCAATTGACTTTTCACGTGTCCTGATGTGCGTAGGCCCAAGCATAAATTCTTGTTGCCTCCCTTCCTGACCTCCCAGGTGGCAGTAGTGCAGCTTTGTCAGCAAAATGTTTTGGGTCTGATAGTGTTTTAACATGTAGAGGCTATTCTGTCCCCCAGTGACTTGCATGAAGTGACTATATGCTGAAATACAGTAAGACAGAGTGAGGATGGCTTCCTGCCAGTGTGCTGGAGTTTGCACTCAGGTCTGTGACGGATGGCAGAGCAGCTGCCCAGACTCTGTCAGCAGTTCTTGCTACCAGGGGTGTTCACTGCTGGAATCCAGAACAGTCTGAAAGGCTCCTTGAGTCTCTGTCCCCAGTGTTTTTCTGCACTGCACCTTTTCCATCTTCAATGACTACTGTGCTGGCAGAAGTCCAGGTTTTTAGTGGTAGTGCAAGGGCCCAGGTGTTGGCAGCCCCTTGCTTTCTTTTTTTGGTAAAATTTGCCAGATTTAGGCAAGTTATAAGAGTAGTATGTATGATGCTTGCTACTGGAGCAAGAAAACTGCTCAGAAAGGTAAATATGGGACTTCTGCTTTGCGCCATTGCTACTTTTATCTGAAAAGGACCAGAAAGTTCAATGGAAACAAGGAAAGGGGTCTCAAAATATTTTGGATCCTCTGATCATCTTGAGAAATATTTATGCACTAGCCTGTTATCCTCTTTTGTCTTTTCAACTCTTCTTAAATTCTTAGTATAAGTATATATACTTTGTAATTTAAATGTAAGTATGTATTCTTAGTTCAAAATGCAGCAAAATTGCAGGGCATACTCTCTTGGTTCACTCGTACCTGTTTTTTGGCTGGGAAGTAAACTCTCAAAATGGAGCTGAGTTACATGTCTATGAAACAGGTGAAAAGCTATGCCTTTTGATTTCAAAAACTAATCCTTTACACTCTGTGTACTCAGCTGTTTGCTTAGAATCAACTCATGTGCATTAATTTCTAAATTTGAAAGCTTCAGCATATTTCAGCATCTTTGGTCCATCTTGTCCACCACTCATTTTCTTTTTAAGACTCACCTGCCAGCTCGTGTAGCTGTGTATTGTTCGTAGTAGTTTTTGTCTTGCATAGCATGTCTGGAGTTCTTTGAGTCATCACTGGGGTTTTTTGCACTGTTATGTGGCTGCAGCTTCACCATTTGAAGGATTATCACTATTTTGTAGTCAGAGTAGTCTTCTAGTTAAGTTCTGACAGTTGATGGAGTACTTAAATTATGTTTGTTTGCTTTCATGGAACCTTAGTTGCATTGGATTTTTGCATAATGCAAAATACATTCAGAGCTAATCTTATGCTTGGTCCTCTACTAAAAAATATTCATGTATTTGTTCTATGAACCTACCAAAGAGCCAGAATGAGTGGTGCTCTCCTGTAACAAATGTTAAGTCACCATCCAGCCCATTTAGAAAGTAACATTCTGGCATGTGTCATAGTTACCATGCACTGTGTTAGATGTTATTACCTAAATAGTCTGAGTGTGGATGAAAATAATACTGGAACTGCAAGCTCTTAAATTTTGAAGATGCTTATTATCTGTGTCAGCAACAGTTTCTGGGCCAAGCAGCCACACCACAGTGCTGAGGTTCATCTCTATACAGGAACAACGCTGTCTGAATGAGTAAGATTGTGAAAAAAACTAAACTTTTTGCATGAGTAGAGCCTGTTGCAGTTTTTTGCCCTGCTAAATTTAAGGTGGAATTTCAGGCATTAATATGAATTTTACACAGCTGTTCTGTCTCTTTGAAAACTTAGGCAGCCTTCAAGCACCCTGCTTATCTGGGCCTTTGGTAGGATGTTACTGCCTTTCACAGCTGCTAGTCTGTGGTACTGATAGACTTTTTTTTTTCAATAGGCTTCCTTTATTCTGAAAATTGTGTGAGTTGGGATCTTTTCTGTTACACAGGAAAATGTAGACCTGACTGGTTAATAAACACTCTGCAGGCTTTAGACAGAAGTTGTAATGACTGCTATGATTATAGTAACTGTATTGAAACATCTCCTTTATTTTCAAGGCGAACTGCTGCTTGGAGAACAACTAGTGAAGAAAAAAAAGCACTAGACCAAGCCAGTGAGGAAATCTGGAATGATTTTCGGGAGGCTGCAGAGGCACACAGACAAGTGAGGAAATACGTTATGAGCTGGATAAAACCTGGAATGACAATGATAGAAATCTGGTGAGGACACACATCTTCTGGAAGGCCTCTGCTGTAGATTTTTCTTCATTTTCCAGAGGGGGAGAGATTTTAGTCTCAGTTTTATGTGCTTAATTCACTGTGTAATGAGTGTTTTGGAGATTCGTGTTTGAAGTACACAACCAGTGTTGCCAATTATTTCCTTTAAGTTTCCTCTTGTATTTTTAGCTTATGCAGCTTTACAGGCCTGGGATTATACTGAATTTTAAACTAAGACTTCCATTATGTTCGCTTACTTTAATTATATGCTTCATTTAGATTTCAGTGCCTTCGCTACTCTGCAGTGGTGCTGGGAGAAGCAATAGCAGTAGCACTGCTATTGAATTGTCATGAAATGCCATGTGGACAGTGCAGGTGCAGTCTGTGGCTGGGACTGGGCAAAGAGGCATAAAACCAGCATGGCTGTGTATTCAGTCCAGGGCAGGAAGGTTTGGACTGTTTAGTCTTCATGGGCTGACTGATGTTTCTGGTGGAAACACAGTGGGGTTTTTTATTATTCTCAGCTAGTAAGAAATAACTGAGCAAATGGATGAAAATGAAAGTGAATTTGATTAAGTTTAAAGAAATAATTAGCCTGGACTGATTTTTGTGACTCTTCCAACTATTACTTTTTCTGTCCTTCAGTTTATCTAGAGTGAATGTCTACTGTCCAAGTACTGCACTGATCCAGAACAGTTTAGCTTCCAAAATCAGGTGCTTTCAGCCTGGTGTGACTGAGGACTGTGCTGACAAGAGTAGGATAGTAAGAAAGCTAATGAGAGCTGATCCCCAAGGTAACTGTGCAAGGATAACAGAAAGACATAATATACCATGAGGGAAAGTAAAAGAAAGGCAGCTCACTAGTCTGGGTGAAACAAATCTGTCATAGTCAATTATAGAGTTTGACTGTTCTAAGCAGTCATTTTCTCAAAACGTGACTGTTTTTCCTAAAGTACCTCAGGCTGTGGGGCCTTGCTGATAAAAAAATGCTCTCTTTTTTCATGTTTCTCTGGCTTTGATAGACTCTGAGTATGGTGCACTGCAGTGAGCTGCAGTTCACCTCATTCACTGACACTGAAGGAGAATGCACCGGTCGACACGTATTTGTGGATTTGCAGTAGCTAGCACCTTGAGATTAGACAAAACCCAAAACCAAATTCTAGTCTCAGAAGGTTTTATTTTATCATAGTTATGACTCAAAGTTTTTTTAAAAGGTCCTTTTATAATCAAATCTTTTTTAATAAATAAGGCGCTTTATCTCCTTTTCCCCACCTCCTTTTAAATCACAGTAATTGTAAAGAATGCATTTAATTTGCCCGAACTTTGGTTGTCTAACCTCTGCTGCTCAGGAAGAATGGGTTAAATGTAGCTTGTAAAGGATAAATATTTTAAACTTAGATTAAAAACGCTAGAGAAGTACTCAGTTTTGCCCAAGAAAGGGTAGAGGAAACAACACAAAAGAACTGAAGATTGTGCTGTGTTGTGCTTACGTTTTTCAGCCTAGGGTTGTCTGTCTCCTTAGTATACAAACAGTTTGATTTGACATGAAAACACTTGCTTTAATATTTTTCTGAGTTTTTGTTCTTGCATTGATTTATTTGAAGTCATCATAAGAAATACCAGTGACAACTGTTCTGTTTTTTTTCTTTGCCCTCCCCTCTGCCTTTTAGTGAAAAACTAGAAGACTGCTCACGTAAGCTGATAAAGGAAAATGGATTAAATGCAGGTCTTGCATTTCCTACGGGGTGTTCTCTGAATAACTGTGCTGCCCACTACACTCCCAATGCTGGAGATCCAACAGTCCTGCAATACAATGATATTTGCAAAATAGATTTTGGAACACATATTAGTGGTTAGTTTTCATTTACTAATTAAAACTTTGAGAACATTCTTCAATGCAAAGACTGTGAAGCTAACTAACTACTTCTGATTTCAGGTCGAATTATTGACTGTGCTTTCACAGTCACATTTAATCCAAAATATGACAGACTATTACAAGCTGTAAAGGATGCCACAAATACTGGAATAAAGGTATGATCATTATGTAAGTAATTTACAAAGTCTTTTTCGATAAATGTTGTGATTATTTTCCATTTATATTTGCACTTTATTTCAGTGTGCTGGGATAGATGTACGTCTCTGTGATGTGGGAGAGGCCATACAGGAAGTTATGGAGTCTTATGAAGTTGAAATTGATGGCAAAACGTACCAAGGCAAGTTCTTTTCTTTACATGAGGATAGTTGTTTTAGAAATGTGTATACATATATAGATTTGTACAAATACTGATTTTGACATATGATGTTGAGAAGACTTTTCTGCTAGAAGTATGGTATGAGCCTTGCATAAATACATGTTTATGGCTGGCTTGCCTTTCCTCTGGAGAAATGTTCTTGGCTTATCCTTCCAAGTATTGTATCTTTAACAGATAAGATGAATGCTAAATAACGGTTTTGAACTGTGCAGATAATTTGATACTTTGCTGTTAAAACTTTTTAAGTTTTTGTTACTGTTGGAGTTGCTGCTCTTTAATAATGAAGCTTTGCTAAAGCATACAAAACTAACTTGTATCTTGGCTGGTGTTTGTACAAGATACATGGATAGTTCTGTGTTTAGTTCCTCTGCAATGTGATGAGTCTCTACTGTACTTTTAATATGGGCTAACAAATCAAATTGCCTTAAAGGGTTTACCATTTGTTAGGCAATTGCCTGTAATATTAATGTTTTCTTCCAAAGTGAAGCCAATTCGCAATTTGAATGGACACTCCATTGGGCCGTATAGGATACATGCTGGAAAAACAGTACCCATTGTGAAAGGAGGAGAAGCCACAAGAATGGAGGTAAGTTGAGTTCTTTAGTCTTTCTGTTGAATTTCCCCAGGGTCACTGCAAGAATAGTATTTCCTGTGCACTTTCAATTTGTAGTTTTTGTGATCCTGGTAAATAATTGCAGCAGAATAACTGCTGTACTGTGTAGTGCTGCTGTAAAGGAGTAGTTTTATCTCAGTGGCTTCTTCATTTTAGTCCTGGAGTGTTGAGGTATCTAACACTTTTTGAAATTGAAGCCTTGGAACCCTGCTATTTAAAAAACAAACCACCAAACAAAAAAACCCCAAAGAAACCCACCACTGTTGAAATCTGAGTGGCCGTAATGATGCTTACTGAAACTCTTGCTTAGTTATTTCTCAGTGTGTATATGTTATTTAAATGGAATGTTGGAATGTTGCATTTAGGAGCATGGAAAAGGACAGAAATTCATATTTAGAGGTGAACTGGAGTTCAGGAAATCAGTTTTTGTGAAAGGTGTTTGGACTTGCAGGTCATTCATACTCCTTGTTTGTTTATTTTGTAATGAAATCTTCTCTTGCTCAGGTAATTCTTGATAAATGTATCTGTAGTGCAGATAGTTAGTTTTGGCTAACTTTTTGTGAGTACTGTTAGATACAGTATCTTTCTTGAAAAGCTTCCAGTGCAGTTTTTCTCTGCAGATACAAAATAATTAAGTGTATTTGGAGTTACTGTGAGAGGCTAGTTGAAAGATGTTGTTTGGATGGTGTTATGGAGCAGGGGAAGGGCAATGGCTGTATGTGATGTGACAAACTACCAATTGGGAAGGCAATATTCAAACATGAAACCTGAGATTTAGCCACCATTTTCACAGAAGCTTGAGTTCTAATGAGATAAGAAGGCTTCTTTAAAAGATGGGTGATAAGATGCTTTTAATTTCATTCTAAGCCTCATCACTAATGATCACCAGTAAGTCTATCAGGGTAAATAAGACTTGCAAGAGCTGAATAGGCACAGGTGTGGTCTGGACAGGATTGTTTTTTGAGGTAGGCTCACTCTCATCACCCAAAACTTGTATTGTAGTTGTTGACCTATGATGTGCACAAAAAGATAAAAGTTTTAACTACCATCTTGTCTATAGGACTGTGAAAAGAGATGAAGAGAATTGGAAAAGGAATATAAAAAACTTGAGTGTTCTTCTTAGTTTGACTTAGTTAATGGTTTGGTTTTGGGGAGAAGACATTTTTCAATTTCTTCAGTTTCTGTAGGTTACTTAGGACACAATCCTACATCATTAAACACAATGAGTTTTGCCAGTGAAGAATGTGGAGCATAGCCAAGGTCTTACTCTGCTGTGCTGATTATAGCATCAAACTGCAATCCAATGAGTTTTTTGTGACTAAAAGAGCCTTTGATGATCCTTATTCAGAAAAAGTGGGTGTTAAGTGAATCTTGTGGCGGCATTGTGTGGGGGTTTTTGAGGGTTTGTGTGTTTTTAATGAGTCAGTTGAATATTCAGGGGCATCTTCAAGATTTTATCTTGAATTTGCTTTTCATATCGCTTCTTATTTTGGGCTTGTGACTTTAAAAATAGCTTAATAAAATGAACAGTGCAACTCATGGTGGCCATCAGTGTTTGATGCCCTGGCTCATTAAGTCCCTGTCACAGTCGTGCTGATAAGGATGTGTGAATGCACTCAGCAGAAATGAGTTTGTGTAATGGCATTTCAGTATGTTCTTGGCTAGAATTTTGATAATGCCCTTGCAGATATATATCACCTTCATTTCTTGAAGAAATTCATCTTGTGGAATGGAAATGAGCAGGTTAAGGGTATATACTAGCACCTGTTACCAGAAAATTCTTGCAGAAATTGGGCAGAAAGTTCATCAGTGCAGTAAGTGTCTGTAATCAACATCTATTTGCTGTGTCTAAACTATACATTTCCTAGGACTTTATCTGAATAGCACAGGAGAAGTACTTCCAGTTAGCAAATGTAGTTTCTTAGCTATGTTAGATGTATGCCTTGACAATGTTTTAACGGCAATGACTTTGAGAAATTGTGACTACAAACATGCTGATACTTCTGGCTTGAAATAAAATTGTAGTAATGTAAATAGTTGATGATTTGGAGATAGCTGTAACTCCAATGTGTGAAATCTCAATGCTGAATTTTTTTCTACATTGATTTGGCAATTAACTCTATTCACATTTAATTACTTGTATTCGGAAGTTACTCAATAGAAGTTATTATTCAGAAGTTATTCAGTACTGAGCTGTTGTATCACAATGACGCCATGTCACATTTTCATATTGCAACATGTTCCTTTTTTCTCTCCTTAGGAAGGTGAAGTGTATGCTATCGAAACCTTCGGTAGCACGGGCAAAGGCGTTGTTCATGACGATATGGAGTGTTCTCATTATATGAAGAACTTCGATGTCGGGCATGTGCCAATAAGGTTGGATTTTCTTGGTGTATTTTGATAGAGCTACCACCCTGTTAGGATTCAGATTTGCTACAATGCATATTCTTCACTAATAAGGCTGTCAGAGGACTCAAAGGGCAGTACTAGCAATATTCTTGTTGTAAAATACACTCTGATTGTAAATCTGGAACAATGGGAATTATTTCAAAGAAACTGAAAATGGAGAAAAAGTGTTTTCAGGATTTTATATTGTTTTTTTTACAATCTCCTTACCATTATTTTTTTAATGATTAGTAATATATAGATTATATTTGTGTATTCATCTGTATATTAAGTGTATAGTGGGCTTTTTTAGTCAATATTTGTACTGTGGTTGTGCGCCACCATCTTTGTCTTACTGCTGTTCCAGTATGTATTCAGGGTATTTGTGCCATCCGTTTTATTTTACGGATATTTTGAGAGTTTTGAGTCTGTTTTAGTGCATTGCTGTAAAATGAAGAAATCACTCATTTTTAGTTTCACTGAGTTTGCATTTTTGCATTTCTAGGAGTGCAGTGTATTTTCTGAAGCAAAGACTACTCTGGTTGGAGACAGAGCAGGCAGACAGGCTTTTCCATAGCACATACTAGGAATGTGAAAGAGATAGGATGGGAAGGATTAGCCTAAGGATCGCAAAGGAACTTCTTGACTGCAAATAAGCTTAGTTCTTAGTAGATCTATAAATATATTTTTTTAATGCCTATATATTGTAAGATGCATGAATAAAACATTTACCAAGTATTTGACTTCAGAAGTGAAAAGTCAGCATTTTAAACCACCAAGCTTCTGCCAATATTAGTTCAGATTACTGACCACTCTGGAGCAGGAAGAATTCTGTTTTTCTTTATAAAAATGAAATGTCCTTTTATTTTTTAAGAGAGTGACTCCTGTTCCTATGTTCAGTTTAGCTTGTAGATGGGTTCACAATCTGTTTTGAAGGATATCTATTTGCAGGAGGAGAATGCACTTTATTTTCTGAAGAGAGCATCTGATTGATATAGAAAGACATCCTAAGTCTAGGCAGTCTGAAAAGACCTTGCAATCTAACCTTATTCTTAATTGGTGTGTTTTATTTCTGTAGTGGATGCTTGCTGATGATACCTCTTTCTTCTCAAACACGTTTTTGTTTGGGTTTTTGGTTTTTTTTTCCCTTCAAGGCTTCCAAGAGCGAAACACTTGCTAAATGTTATCAATGAAAACTTTGGTACTCTTGCCTTCTGCCGCCGGTGGCTGGATCGCCTGGGGGAGAGCAAATACCTGATGGCTCTGAAGAACCTGTGCGACCTGGGCATCGTGGATCCATACCCACCCCTGTGCGACATCAAGGGCTCCTACACGGCGCAATTCGAGCACACCATCCTGCTGCGCCCCACCTGCAAGGAGGTCGTCAGCAGGGGGGACGACTACTAACTCAGAGCCACCTCAGCACCTTTATACTCTAGGCTTTCTTGGAACATACTCTACCAGAATTAATTTGCAACACATCGTCTGTTTTAACAGTGGACTGATGTTAATACTTTCCATATTTGGAAAGGAAGGAATTTAATCTAAGGCAAGTCTTCTAATTGTAACTAACCATGGAAAAAGCTTTCAGGCCTTTAGAAATATTTCAAAAGTTACTTATTTTTTCTGTTCAGGGAAATATGTGCTATAAAGCTCAATTTTTAGTTTGGAATGAGTTATACATTTTGTTCTGAACATTTATGATAAAAGATGCTTTTCAAATATTTATATGACCATATTCCTACTTGAATGCTTTGAATGACTACACCTGATTTCTGCACCCCAGTCCTCTATGATATTGCCTTTTAAACTTCCTGGAATCCATTTTGTAAAAAATAAAGACAAATTTTCAAATCTGAAAATATATATACTTTTTAGAAGTCTGGTTATGATTCTGGTAAGGAGTCCACTGGGAAACTGCTCTATTAAATATTTTACAAACTTGATTTGCCATTTCTTGTCTTGAAACTGGATCTTGTCTTACCCTTCATATGAAACTTGGCCTTTCATGCTTGTGTAAATAGTCTTATCCTGGGATAAGTCCTGGGATACAGGACAAGAAGTCACCAACACTTTACAGGACAAAATGTGACAACTACAGTAAAGGTGTGTGGTGAAGGTTTTGAGTGTGCCAGTCTTCAGTTTAGACTTCAAGTGTATTAGAACATGTCAAATGCAGTTGGTCTCTGCTGCTGGTGGCATCAACATGCAGATTCAGGCTGATGTTTACTCAATTTTAGTGTATGTCCCTACGTAATCTTTGCCATTGGCAGGGCCTCTTGCACAGTCAAATTTCATGTGATTTCCTGTCTCTTTAAAGTTCACATTTGATTCCACAATTTGTGGGGACACAAAACAATTTATTTTGGAGTGTTAAGTTACTTAGTGCAGGTACAGTAATCTGGAGTATTTGATGCTTTTTTTGACATAAAAAGCCATTATCTATCTTCCTGCTGCAGTGAAATGTGACTGAATCTCATTTGTAAAGGTAAACTAAATCCCATGGCTCTTCAGGCCTATATGCAATATGTCCCCCAGTGCTGTACCTTTACTGCATTACTTGCATATTAAAATTTTCAATAGTTACTGGTGATAAAAGTGACAGCTCTGTTAATAGGTTGATAACAGTGCCTTAAACATATGTGCTTAGGAAACAGACACTACCTGCTCCTTTATAGTTACAGCCTGTCTCTCTATAGAATTCTTACTTAGAAATATCAGTTCCTTTCTCCTCTTTCTTTAGGTAAAAGCTGTCTTTTTGTCCTTTAAAACCTGAGCATGTGAGCTCCAATTTAGAGGGGAGCAGTGTCATGTACTGCCTACAATTTAAAAATAATAGGCACGGGTGGGTTTTTTTCCCCATTTACAAGTATTGTCTAAACTCAGTACTGTTTAAACTTGCAGAAATGGATGAAATGGGATACTGAAATGTATATTTCTGCTGTTGCTGTTTGGGAATCTTGGCATCCCACCAATGAATTTTACTTTATGCAGCTGTGTGGTTATGTATGTCTCAGCTTCCCAAGAAATGGTAGCTAGTGTAGGTGCTTGTGCATTGCAAAGTAGAAGCTGCCACTTGAAAGAATCTCTAGTGTGTGGAGTTGCTGGGTACATTGCTGCTGCTATTTTTATTTATGCTAGCAAGACCATACTCTTATGCACTTCTTGATGTGATAGGAGCAGGTTCTTGTAGCCTGGCTGGCTTCCAGCTCACCTATTTTTGTACTAAGTCTGCTAGAAACAAGCAGGACAAATCTGTTTCAGTTCTTGCCTCCTTTATCTGCAATTTCCAGACTTCTCTCTGTAGAAGATGCTGTTTGGTAGTAGCTCAGTGGGACTTGAGATTGTTTCTATAGCTTAAGGCTTAACATCACTGATGGTTACTTCAAAAACACTCGGTTTTACAAATAATTGATGTGTTTTCTTCCCTTTGTCTTTTTTTTCTTTACCTGAATAAAACAGACCCAGACTAGCACAGCTAGTTTGGACTATGGCCTCTTTTAACTTCTCAACTTGCTGGGTGTTTCTTAGTTCACATGTGGAGGCTGATAATCATGTGTAACAAGTAGCAGTGGAAATGACTCTGAAAAATACTTGCAGAGCATGATGATTATTGCCCATAAATTTAACTGGGTGTATCTGGATACAAGCGTCCTGTGCTGCTGACCCTCCTGCATCCTCTCACCCTCCTGCCCAGCAATATAAAAGGCAAGCCCCATTTCTATCTCCTTAAAATAAATGAATTTCCTACTGCTTTCATGCTCTTCAGGCTGCCTTTTCCTGTTGCTGTGTTAAAAGTCCTGGCCATGCTGTCTGGTAAGTGAACCGTGCTCTCTTGTCACTTGACAAAATCAAAAGTTTACCAAATACTTTCGAGCCAGATGTTGAAGTCTGTTTTCAAATACCTAGATGATGGGGTCATCTTGTTTCTTGTACGTGCACCAGAAATGGTGATAGTTTTTGTAGAAATTACTAGGTACCAGAGTTCAGAAGCTACTTGGCAGGGTTTTTCTTTAACACAGACCTTGTGAGACACATCATTAGAGCGTGTACAGCTTGACGTTGAGTGACGTGTCCTTTTGACGAAGGTATGGACTAAGATTTTCCTAATTTTAGACTCAACTAATGTTCTTCTCCTCTTAGATGTGGCTAAGACGGGGCTGGTGAGTACAACAGACACGGCTGGCCAAGAAGTACAAGTTTTGCATGGAGGAATGGGTTTGGTCATCAATGTTTCTGGAAGCTGTTGTAGCTTGGGTACTTTCTGGGAAATAAAAACTTGTTTAAACTACAGGGGCTTTTCACCTAAAAGCCAGATTCTGCTGCTTCTATTGAAGAGGCAATAGTGTTCAGAGTCACAGGTTTCCTTTTTAAACTGTTTTTTCTGCTTTTGCATTGATGGTAGATTTCATTGGAGTTTATAGCACTTCACATTTTGGCTAAGAATTGCCACCGTACAAGAAAGATCAGGGTTTTCCTTTTTAGTGGCAGATTTCATTAAAAAGTGGAAATAAACTTGGTGCTAAGTAGCGTTTGTAGGGACTGTCCCCATGAATGTACTCTCCTACTGCAGACTCTAGCACTAGCTTTGTGGAAGCTGCTGTGTAGCCACCTGGCTTGCAAGGAAGATGGTGTTTTAAGGGTGAGTGTAACCATAACGTTTCAAAGAGGAGGCTGAAATAAGGCATGTGGTGAGGCAAGTGAAGTTCCTCTTCTAGCAAGAAAACAACTGCTGCATCTTTTGACGTGATTGCGTCATGTTCACTTCAGTGTATCAAAACACTACTTGTATTTCAGAACAGTACAAAATCACAGTAAGATGGTATGGAAACTTAATGATGGGATGTGTAAACATAACTGGAATTTGTTAATTTGATTTTTACAGCTGGTGTTCGGTGACAGACTAATTTTGCCAAATCCTACTTTCTCCAAAAAAAAAGGTGAGAGTGAGGCTGTTCATTGTTATTCATTGCCCAGGATTATGCACTGTTGGTACTCAGCCCTCTGTGGAACATCAGTCAGCTGTCCAGAATGGGAGGTGGGCAGTATATTCTCCCCAGATGTTGACAGAATAATGCTTTTGCCAAACACTTTCACGAAGGTGTGTTTAGAGATAAAGACCATGTAACTTGAGAAAAGCAAGGCATTCTTTGAAGCAGGTTATCATTTTTCAAGACTTAAGAATACTTGTTTTTTTCTACAAGGATTCAAGAGGCTTTTCTGTTTTTATAATTTTGAATGTTTCAGTATTTTTAGGGTAAAAGCAAAACCAGACAACTCTGCTGCGACTATTTTATCATTTTTGACTTGTGTTTTTGCCATGACAGGCACCCAACTCAAGGTCATACTTATTTTAGCTTTGCTTTGCATTTCTACTGATGCTTACACCTCCCTTCTTTTACAGAGGTACAGGGGTTTAGGAAAAACCTAAAAGCTGTGTAGGCTAGTCAGCAGTTCAGATGAACAGTAAATGTTTTGCCTAGTTGTTTTTGAAATGTCTGTGTCCCCAGTTTTTGAAACTACAACTATTTTTTTTTTCTTTCGGTAAGGCTAAATCTCTGAATCTCTTAAATGGGAGAGGGCTCTATAGAAGCCTTCGTTACTACTAGAGGACAGTGAAGGCATGTGCACTCAGGGTGCAAAAATCAATTACCACCTGGGACTGGAAAGTTACTATTTTTCAGTTTAAGGCGAGGCTGCTTTGGCCTGTGTGCTACATCCCTGTGATCTCTCAGCAAGTTTGCAGATGATACAAAGCAGGAGGAGTGGCTGGTAGGGCAGCTGGGGGCACTGCCACACAGAGGGAGCAGGACAGGCCCAGGAAATGGGACGAGAGGAACCTCATGCAGCTCTACAGAAGGAATCACCACTCCCGCTCCTGAGCAGGAATCACCCCAGGCACCAGTACAGGCTGGGGGGAAGCAGCTGCCCAGAGAAGGAGCTGGGAGACAAGCTGTGCATGAGCCAGTAATGTGGCCTTATGGCAAAGGAGGCCAACAGCCTTATGCCTTAATCTGGTTAAAGGGTGCAGGGCTACTACCTGAACTAGTTAAGTAGTAAGAACTGAAGCAGAAGCTGTGGAGAAGAGCACCTGAATTAGCTCATCCTTGTGGTGGACTGCACTAATCATCTCTACCCTTCCCACTGCCTCAGTTAGGAGGACTAGAACCCTCTCATTCTCCTTCCCTTCTCCTGTTCTACCCAAGAGCAACAATGGGAGGAAAACTGGATTTGCTTTTGCTGAGCTAGTGAAGTCTTTCAGAGAAAGCCTTGAGACTTAGAAATCTTGGCTGCAAAACAGGGGAATAGCTGTAAGCACAGCTTAGGCAATCTTTCTAGTAAAAATGGCAGGGTAAGATTCCTTCTAAGGGACTTGAGCACGTGCTTAATAGTGATAATTGAGACTAATGAACCCTCACACCCAAGTTGCTCTCTACACATCCAAAGACAGACTTCCATTAATGCTTGAGTCTCTGAAGACCCCTATGGATCTCCTGAGAGATGTGCTTGGAAGAAGAAAAAGTATCAGAAGCCTGAAAGGCAAATTTTCTGAACTACCTGTAAGCAGAAAAAAGTGTTTAAATTACATTCATTTCCTCACCAGCAAGGATAGCAGAGGAAAGTATTTGAAAGACTCAACAGCCATAACAAGTACATTTGTCAGATCACTCACTTCAGCAGGCGGTTTTTGGCCAAAAAAAACCCCAACCAAACAAACACAAAACCCCCAACCAACCAAAAAAAAAAAAAAAAACCCCAAACCAACACCTGAAGTGTTTTGCATACTTAATTAGGATGAGCACAAGACCAAGAAGCTTGAGATCTGTGGCTGCTATGTGCTTGCTATATGCAAGCTATATGCCATATGGCATCTTTCAGAAACAGAAATGATAGCAAAAGTCACATAAAACCAGCTGTTAAATCACTGACAGATGGCCAAAGCAATTGTAAAGTTAATGCCTCAATCCCTGTAAGACAAAATCTAAAAATAATTTTTAAAAATGTAATGATAATATAAGAATTCATTCCAGTCCACGCATGCTTTTCTGTCCACATCAAGGCATTTTATTGAGGTATAAACTTTGCAGAAGATGAGGTAACAATTTGCATAGGACTTACGCAAAATAACTTCACACTTAAAATTTAATTGGCATTAAGTACTGTATGTGGAGGATTGATAATTCCTGCTTGTTAAATTCTCCTCACTGCACAGTTCTGTTAATGCTAGTGGTAGAACCATGTACTATAAGGTACAGCAGTTGTGGGTGATGGAACCAGACCGAGAATGCTTTCATGCAAACATTGCAGCTGCTTTTCATCAGCTGTTTGTTAAGGGATGACTGAGACAGACAATGCTTGCCACATCTTAAAGCAAGCTGGTCCAGTTCAAGAAAAGGGATGCTAATGTTCTTGTAGCAATGACAGTGGGGTGAGTGAGTGTTGTTTTGTTGTTGGGGGTTACTGAGGTTTTTGCTTGTTTAAGAAAGCTATAAAATTTTTGGAATAAAAAAGCCCCTGGCTGTTAAATTACTTCGATTTCGGCACTTGAGTTTTAAGTTGTCATGTTTGTTAAGGCTAAAATGTGCAAGTCTTGGTAAAGATACATTCTTGTGTTATTAAACACTCCTCTTACCATACTTATATGAAAATAACTTCATGCTCTATTTCCTCAAGTTCAGATTTTAAGTAATTCTGTCCATGTATCTTTAGTACAGCCATTCAAGCTTGCAAAATAATTTCACAGAAGGTCGCCTACAAAAAATTCATTTTCTACGTGGCATGTTTTAACATTCCTTGCTGGTGAATGTCAATATTCTAAGACCTAGTAGCAATTCCTGCAAGACAGTAAGAATCACGATATCATTAGAACTATACTATAAAATGTACACAAGCATATACAGAAAATTAACCAGAAAAATATCAGTCGCCCATTGAAGTAACTTTTCTAGACCAATTCAAAAACATTATCAAAATACAAAACCAGCTTAAAAAAATAGCCTGAGGTAAAAGTTAAATGCACATAGCAATCTCTTCCTTAAAAAAATAGCTGTATTGAAATTCTAGGTACTTAGAAAGTTACTTATTGTCAATAAAAACTTTTACTAACCATTGTAAAGAGTACTTCAACTAATACAAAACTATATAAACATTGAAAAAGTACAATACTGTACTTCCTTTTAAAAATACATAGTTACGACAATTTAAACTTTTACCATACACACAATTAACTGGCTTTGGATTAGCTGCTACTGTTGTCCATGGAACAGCCAGCTAATTCTGTGTGCTGCTGAGTTGCAGCTGTGCTGGGACAGGGGACTCTACCATGTCCATTTGCCTGAGTAAGTCGTTGGCTGTAAAACAAAATGTAGGCTTGAGCCTTGCATACTTCTTCCATAGTGCACATGTTGAGTTTTGAATCATTGCAGTGTACCCAAAATCCTACAATAAGGAAATATACCAGAAAAAAATGTCATCAGGACACTGATTTTAAGCAATTGCACTTATTTAATAATTAATTAGTGTTAGGTCCCATTTAATGAGTTGTGTACAAACAGCGAACTGTTCCAGTTGGTCTGGTTTATTTGCCTCAATGTTTTAAAAGCCCAGCTTAGCTTCCTCAGATTTACAAGAGAGTTTATAGCTTGAACACATTTAACAAGGCAATACAAAAACTGAACTGTTGGTCTACAGAGCCGCACTTCCCATTCCAGGCAGTTCAGCTACAAGCGATTCCCTTTTGCTTTTGAGAAAAGACAGTCATTGTATGAGTTTAGAATTACAAACACCCCCTTCTCCCTCACTGCTCATTTCCCAGCTGGTTCCTACCTCCTTCGGAATTGTAGCAGTAGGCAGTGTAGTGCCCTGAGCCAAATCCTTTCCCATGATGCATTACCACAGCGGACAGGTCGTAGATGAAGCAGTCAGGCAGGAGAGACTTGAGGGATTCCCTGCAGCAATAAGGCTCCATGTTCAGCATTTGATCAAAACTAACATGTACACCAATCTTCTCACGGTGATTGCGTCCTGACCACCTGGAAAGTTAAATCAAATGAAAACTTACAGGGTTTTTTAAGAACACCCACAGTATTCTGAATTACGTTTTAACACAACATAATATTTTCACTATTATCCTGTGCACAAAATAAACGCGAGGCATTTTTCTCTAGGCTTCCTGTTTCACTTCTTTATTTCAAAGCCTTTTAAATGTGTCTATGGTACCTACTGTTCTCATCTTCTGAAACATCCATCTTAATATCTGTGCAATGGTGAGTGGAAAGTATTTCCCACCTATTACACCTCTTCGGTATTTCTCATTTATTCTATCTCATTTTTAGTTTCCTTTGTACAAGGGACAGACAGTGCTGATGGGTGGGCTAAGAGTTCACAGAGATGCCATGTCCACTTCTGAGGCTAAATGCATTTATGTATTTGGTTATAGGAAGGTTATCTGAGACTTGCACTGAATACAGTCCAGGTTTGTGCATTAGTGATTATGAGCATCCTACTCTACCTCAAGATATCACAAGATTAATTTTTATCAATAAAGTTCAGAGCAAGGTTAGTAGGTTTTGACCGAAAGCAAGGATGAAATAATTTTGGTACTAAAGTAGCAAGTATCTGAAACCCAAAAAGTTAATGCCCTACTTATAACATACCTTACTGATGTTTCAATTGAACAAGAAAAAGAAGTTTCCAGTAACTATTTCTCACCATAGCAGTAAAGGGAAATGAAACTGATGCTGAAAAACATTGATCCTAAGCAATGGTAGAGCAAGAATGAATCTGTCAGTTTGCAACACTTTTTGTTGTGGTGCTACTTACCTAAACCGTTTAAGGTGTAATCTGAGAACCTGAGGTAGTCGACACACCATAAGCTGCTTCTGAGCTTCTGTGAGTATAACTGGTTTAGAAGAAAACTTCCTTCGTTTTGCTGAGGTCAAACACACAGTTACACAATACAAATCTTGGTAACAGCCTTGTATTTCAGTCTAAGATTTATCCACAGAATTTGCGTGGACCTAAATATGTATGGTAAGTGCCTCCTTAAAAAGGATACGCTCTGAGAGCCATTTTGCAAGGACTGTTTTACGATGCAAGCAAAAAGTACTTGTGGTCACTTACATTAGTCACCTTAATTTAAAAAGGTGATGATTTCTTCAGCTGGGAGTATTAGAAACCCCATTAGTGTGTCATGAGGCTGTATCTAAAAGCATCACACTTCAAAACATCTTTTGAACAATTTAATCTTCTAGGGAGCAAGTAACAGCTGTCAAGTGACCACACCAGGACATAAGAAGAAGGTCTTTGTTTGCAACATAGTTTTAAGACTTCTATTCTTGTACTGTCAGTTTATATTTTACACAGAGAATGTATGCATGAGTACATACTGCCTTTACTCACTGTTGCACTGATCACATGCATATATCTTTCCTTCCAAAGCTTCAGTTTCTGTAAACTTGGCCAGCATTTCTGTCAGCAGACATGGATACTGAGATGACATCTCCTTGCCATTGCAGTGATACCTCTCAGGAAACTCCAGGGACAGGTCCCAGAAAGGTTCTATGGTATTTGATTTATTGTCACAGGCAAGACACGTAACCTGTAAAAAAGATGTTTCACCAGCTGCTTACATTTAAAAATTTACTTCACTAAAAGTGTACCACAACATAGCTCTAAAAAAAGATTCTTTTTCCTAGAGATAACCAAAGGTAACCAAAGACAAGATAAAGTCATTTAACAACAGACATGATACACCTAATTTCTTTTCTCTGAAGCAGCATGTCCAAAACTGTTATCACAAACAAGTAAGTGTTATGTTTTACTGAGAAACAAAAACAGTGTCAAAACGTTCTGTCTGGACTGTCCAAAAGAAAGTAGCTGATGAAGTCTCAGGAGTCTTTTCTCCAAAAGGAAAATTGACATGAGAAATTATAATATAGGGTAATGTAAAAATAAATAAAAATAAATCAAAAACACACACACACACACACAAAAACCAAAAATATTTTTTAAAAAGGAACAGCTGGGGATTTTAAAGTCATATCCTTCTTACTTTGTAAGTCTTCCAGGGAAGCCTGGATTAGGAAGCACACTTCTTCAAAGAAAAATTAACAGGTAAAAATAATTTATTTCTTCTTTCAGTAAGTGGATCCATCGTCACACTAGGGAAAGGACAAGCAGTAAGACAACATAAATAAAATGTAAAGAAGTGAAGTGAGTCAACCTGGAAAATGCAAATACTACAGCAGAGGCCAATTAATTTATTATAACATTCAATACTTAGGAAAATAAGTTAAAAGCAGTAGCGCTTCTAAGCTGGAAAGACAACACATTAGGTGTTGCATGCTTCCTGTTCAGGAAAATAGCACAGGTTGTTTGGAACAACTAACACAAAGACATAGTAATAAAGGAATGAAAATTCATGTGACATCCAAAGTTTGTTATTTCACAGGCACCCCTTTATGCTGCTGCTGTTCTACGTAAATTCATTGTAACTCCCTTCACTTTGGTTAGTAAGCCTACACAAGTGTGAAAATACACTCAGTTTTGTTCCGTTTCCTCGCAAGGTTTGCTGTTGGGTAATTATTCACCTTGTTGTGGTACTTCATGATCATTTATTTAAGGACCGATCTGTCACCTCCCGGTATCTTCCTCCTAGGTGTTCTTGTAACTGCACTCATTCGCTTCAACAGCTTGTACTCGATCTCTGCATCAGCCACCTAGTGCACGTGTGGATTTGTGTCCCAGCACGAACTTCTAGCAGTGCAGTTAGCAAGCTGTTAACTGCTTTAAGTTCTAAGATGAAAATGCCACTGCCTTGTTCTTAGAAAACAAAACTTCAAACTTACATAGCAGAACAGAGGAGATCCTTCTGTTTTAATTTACTCTGTCAGGAGCGTATTTTGTAAGTGCTAACATCTGGCAACGTTTCAAAGCCACAAATTATTAGTAATTCAGAGCTGAAATCTAGACATGGGAGACAAAGTGGTATGTTTGGCCACAGTTCAACCACACTCTAGTTTAAACCCAGAATGACTAATAAACTTTTGCTGTACAAATGGGTAATTTTGTTGGGCCAAAAGTTTCTCTAATTGATGAGTTACTTAAGAATTTGTTGCATATGAATGCACTCTTAGGATTAAGGAGCTCAGGATGAAGAACACACATGACCTCAATACAGATAATTTTAACATGTTCTGAGGTTTTAGTGTATTATATTAATAATCTAGATTAAGACCTTCTTTCCCCACTAGCTAATGAGTACTATCCCAGAGAAAAACAAATGAATAGACCCAGCTTCCAATTTTTGCCAGTCAAAAAACCTGAAGAAGATAAACAGATGCAAAAAAGCTCCTTCTCATCTCGTCATGCAACTATGAGCAAAGCCGATTTGTGGGGACAAAACCCTGTACTGATATACAGCTGCACTTATTTCCTCAAATCCAAGCCAGTCGTCGCTGCAGCAGAGTTAAACTCTGGGATTTATGTAGCTGCCCACACCCCAGTAACCCAACACACCCGGGCAAGTGCGCCCAAGCCCATCAGTCCCTGTGCGCTCACTGCTCCTGGACACGGTGGGAAAGGACGGCCAAGCACGGCTGCAACAAGGGTGGAAGCATTTTTCTTAGCCAGGCCTGCGCCTACCAACTGGATTACTCAAAAAGCAGAAGGATTCCTAGCCTTCTGTGAAATCTATCTGCACTGGCCTGTCCATTGGCACTGGCTTCACAACATTCCCAACACCCTTCTTTCTGTCCTAAATGGGACTCCTTCATCTCACACTCCATTATCATTCACACAGTGCAAGCCAGATTTTCTTTTTTCATAAGAGGGGCACAAATTGTAAAAACTGTTCAAAAGTTGGTTGAATGAGATGGGATTTTATAAAACACAAAACAAAAAACCCCAAACATGAACTCAAAGGGCAAAAACTTTATGCATTTGTCCAGTGTAACTTTGTATAGTATAAGTATGCACAACAGTGATAGGGAAGCGAGTCTACTCCAGCAATCTGGTTAGTGATGGCTATCTTTATGACTATACTTTATAAATTCAGGGTTTGATTCCACCTTCTCATTATAATTCAGAATTGCTATTATAGGAAGCTTTAATGCTGTCATTCACAGCAAAGCAAATGAGAAGTTCACATTAAAGTAAATTACAGACTTTAGCTAGTCTGAAATCTCTACCTTATGTTTTGCCCTGACCACCCTCTCATGCCTTGAAACACGGGTACTAAATACAATTGTTTGGTTAAAGCTTAGTATTCAATCATGGGCCAAAGGCCAGACTGAAAAGAGCTGGATCAAATTGCTTGATTCAAGCTAAGCACGGAGACTACCCAGACAAGCATCATTGTGGCCACAATAACATGATGGACAGCCACTGCCCTGGACGGCATTCAGTGTAAATGCAGCCAAAGAAAATAGTTAACATATTGCTGCAGAAAAAGCCAACTCCATCATCAACTGTTTTGCCTACGTTCCCTGCACTTGTGTGGAAGAAAGAAAATTCTTAACCACCTCTGCCTCAACTTTTTCTTTGTTGTTTTTAAGAAGAGTAAAATAGCCAGTCCCATTTTTGTGCTTTCACTAGATGAGACATATATATAATGATTAGTAACTCAATTTTTGCACAGGAAACTAATTGAATTTGAAGGGGATCTCTGGAATACAGCAGATAACGCAGCATATAATGCAGAATTCATATGACAGTCAGTATAAAAAAACCCCAACTGAACTTGTAGTGATAAGCAGACGGCATCATAAAAATGATGTTTATCTATTTAGCAGAATAACATAAAGCATAACCACAGATAACTGTGGTCTGTGATTCAATGGCCTCTTAGAGATTAATTTAAAATGTTACTTTCATCTAGCTGGAAAACAACTTGACAATCATTTTGTGGCTCAGGCTAAACATAAAAGCACAAAGACTAACACCAAAATACAGAAATCAGTATACACGATATCAGTTGCTTTAAGTGCAAATCGTCCCATTACCTACCTGAAGTTCTCATCTTTTTAACAGTCTATTCAGTGGGAGACTTAATACCCAGCACTACATGGACCACCCTGAGCATTCTCCCCCAAACTCTAGCCCACAGCATACTACCCAAAACTGAAGGCTTTCAAACAACTCAAAAATTGCACATTCCCCCTTTTCTCAGACAATCTGTCCTGAAATACACTTCAGTAATAGCTTACATACTACACTGGTTAGAACCTACTTCACTCTCTGGGACCTGGCATATTCATTTCTCTGATCACCGCATGCTGTTATTCTGCTTGCTGAGCAGGAGCAGGGCAGATGTTCAGATTCCATCTTAAAAAATTATGAGGAAGTAATCAAACTGCTTAGGATGTTTTAAGTATGCCTAGAGGTATCAAGAGCTAGTTCTTACTAGGCATTGCTATAAAAAATATGGGAGCCAATTTTTCTGAACTCTGAGGCAGTTTGCAGATGACACAAAGCAGGAGGAGTGGCTGGTAGGCCAGCTGGGGGCACTGCCACCCAGCGGGACAGGGACAGGGCCGGGAAACGGGACAACAGGAATCTCATGCAGCTCTACAAGAGGAAACATCACGTCTTGCTCCTGGGCAGGAATCACCCAGGCACCAGTACAGGATGGGTGGGAAGAGAATGACCTGGGGGACAAGCTGTCCATGAGCCAGTAACATGCCCTTGTGGCAAAAGAGGCCAACAGCCTCTGGAGCTGCAGTTGGCAGAGCATCACCAGCAGGTCCAGGCAGGTGATCCCTCCCCTCTCCTCAGCCCCTACAGAGCTGAAGTGCTGGGCCCAGTGCTCAGAAAAAAGGAAGACATGGATATGCTGGCCTGAGTCCACCAAAGGGTCAGGAAGATGATCAAAGGCCTTGGACATATCTGACCTATGAGGAAAGGCTGAGAGAGCTGGGACTGTGCAGCCTGGAGAAGGAAGCTCAAGGTGGATTTTATCCTTGTACGAGAATTTCTGCTCGTGTGATTTCTGAGAACATGTGGCACACAATAAAATCTACTATTTCAATTTCTGGATTTTTAGAAATACACCTGCCCCCTTCCTTACTTAATATGGACAAAGTTTGAGATAAGGTTACTTTAAAAATTGTTGCATACTGTGCTGTTTAGTTGGTACCATTTTAAAAAAACACAAGCCAAAAAACTCTTGAGAGACAACAGCTAACATACTTGAGCTCTTGAAGTGTACTTCAAAGATCTGTGAGCCAGAGTGGGTCAGTTTACCACTGCCACATGAGTTCATAACATAGTTTCTCCTTTCCCATTGAAGGACTGAGGACGGGAGGGAGCAAGGACCTTCCACAAGAGTACAAGCACTGAGGCATTGAAAACAACAAGTATTTTAATAGACATACTGGCATCTGCTCAGAGTCCCAATGGGTTTGAGAGGTATGAGCCACTTTTTCCAGACAATTGCTGCAGGAATACTAGCGTGTGAGAAGACAGAACAGAGGGGAAGGGTTTTGCAACTATAATGCAGATCTTAACAACTCTAGATGTACCAGCTATTGAAGTTTCACAATCAGTACTGTAAAGTAAAAAGTTGAAATCAGGTATTAGAATAAATACTTGAATAAATCAGGTATTAGAATAAATAAAACAGGTATTAGAATAAATATAAAATAAAAAACCAGAGGCAATTTGCTCACACTGTTTCTGGAGTTACCCACTACCTAGTCTAGTACTCCAAAAAATCGTAAAGTATTTCAAGCAGAAGATGAAGAAAACTTACTTTAAATCAGCTGAGAATATAGCAAAACAAAAGCAACTACCTCATATAAAAAGTGCGATTGTTTTTCTGGCTACCAAAAAGGAAACTGCATAAGATTCTCAAACACTCAGTTCTCTGCTTTCTTAATCTTGTATCCTAAATTCAGTTGGTGCTGAACCAGGCAGCACTTCAATAGCAGCAGACTGATGGCAAACTCAGGATTATTACTTCCCTTCAAGTTAAATTAGAACTAGAAGGGGGAAAATGTTTAGCTGCACATGTGAAAGTAATGTGATACCTAAGTAAACATACAGCTTATCAGCACTGTAAGGGATCCTCTGTGTACTTTATCAAGAGTAGTTTATAGTATTCCTGAAGTTTGGAGGTCAGGAAGATTGACTTCACCGCACTTGAGTATCTCACAGAATCAGGTATCTTGAACTTATATTTTCTGTGCAAAGGGCCAGCAAATATAGTAACATTTTAGGGGTTCTAAAATGGAAGGCCACTGCACACAGAAACAGGCTTCTTAATTCCCCTTTTTCAATGAATTAAGACGTAACTTACTAAACACACTGAACTAAAATCCCACCTTATTTTTAATAAGTGCAGCTGGGAACGGCTCCAACTATCTTCTAGAGAGAAATTGTAATACTGTCACAGTATTACATATTACTTTATTTTTATTACTATATTTATCACAGCATTACTTTCTCTTGTAGGTAGATAAAGCTAAGCCTATAAGGACTAAACATACACTCCTTGCTTTTAAGAGCTAACAGTGTCAAAGATGCGATGACACAGCAAGAAGTTTGGGGTTTTTTTCAGCCCTGCATGGGTGTTTTCTTGCCTTTTTTGTTAATTTCATTAAAGCAGTTCTGACAAATGCCTGGTGAAATCATGATGTAGGAATCTTACTGAGGAAAGGAAAATAACTGTCTAACAGAGTTTTTAAAGTTCATCTTTCCATGTGCAAACACCAGGGACTAAATCATTAATATGACCTGAATACATTTTACAAGGAAGAACGGTAAATCTTCAGGGCTTACCTTTTCCTTATAATACTTATCATGTTCAAAACCACAAGTGAAGACTAAACTAAAACAAAGGAGTGGTAGAAGACAAAGGGAACACTGGGAGGGGTAAAGTGTTGGACAGTCTGTGGGAACTGCCTAATGAGCCAGGGAGAAATTACTACAGATAACAGCCTCAGTACTCTTCTCCTTGTTCCTCTCACTTCAGGCATTCTTGAGTTCATCAAGGCTGTATTTTGCACACAGACATCAAGCAGCTGCAGTTAGAGCTGTGTGTAGCCACAGGATATCTCAAAACTGTTTAATTCCCTTTCCATTTTACTCAGTAGTGTGGAAGTGAGGGGTTTTTGTTTTGTTTTGTATTGCTTTTGTTTGTTTTAGTTTACTCAATAGTGAATTCTCACTACTCCCCTCCTGGCCTCAGGAAGGTGGGAGGGTTTCTAGTAAAAAAAAAAGCTAAAAATATGTGAAAGAAGTAGTTATTTACTGAAATGATGCTGTGTCTTTAGAACCTTGAAAATCCTTACCAAAGCAACGAATCCTGTAAGGAGGTTTGGAACACAAGCAAAACTTGTCAGTATTCCTAAAAAATTACTTCATTTTGCTAACAAAATTGCCATTTTGGAGAGGAGTGGGATTTTCAAACAAAAAACTCTTTAATGACATAATATACTAGACACTTCCAGTTGTGCAACACTGACACAGGATATGTACTATCCAAGGAAAGGAAGTATGCCAACAGAAGTACTTGTACACTGGGCCAGATGGAAGGGAGCTGGTGATCTGGTTTTATTGATAGATCTAACAGTTTCCAGCAGTTTCACAAAACCTAGGATGACTGAAGGCTGATGTATGCTTCAAACAACCCTGTTACCTTACTATGAAGTTTACAGGTTTCGTAGCAGTAAACAATCCTACCTTAGTCAAAAATCACTTGGATTTCTCGCTTTACATATTAAAACATTAAACTGTCAATCAAACAGTCAGAATACCAGGAACAGACATTTTTGTGTTAAACCTTTTCTTTACACACAGTATTTATCAAATGCTTCTGCACTCCCTCAGTAACCTATTCATGTATACTACAGATCCATTCCAGGAGTCAGAAATTTCCCAACTTCTGGTTCCTGCTGCAATGTGGTTAGTTTTTAGATTAATTCAACAGAAACAAGCATTTGTTTGTTCAGTCAGTAGTCAGACATTTGTACACACACACTGTTGGGATATGCATAATAGTAAGTGAACACATTGAAATACTTAACACAGAGCTGAGAAGTAGAAAAAAAAGAGAGTAGTCATGCAGAAAGAAGGAAAACCACCATTGCCTCCACCCCACAAATTTGGTTCCTGTGTTGACAGAGCCTTCTGTATCTTTGTGTTGTAATAGAAAAGAAGTATTAGTATTTCTGTACATAGAATCATGACATGCAATTACTCACTGGTAATCAACTTCAAATTCAAGCTATTTAGGGAAATGATATCCTGTTTGACATCCATTACCTAATCAGTTTCCACTTACATGAGATTAACACCTTCCTTAACACCTTTTGTCTAGTATCACTATAGTGATAAGCCAAGATAGTTAAAACTGCAAATTCTTTGTTCCTCCAAATGAGTTGGTCCTTAACAACAAATACAAATATCTATCAGTAGGTGGAAAGGTGCGTTTTAAAATAACAAATTTAAGACTTTTATGATTACCAGGTGTATCGGGTTTGCATGGCCTGTTTTTGGTGAGGGGTTAGGGGCTATAGAGGGGCTATAGAGTGGCTTCTATTGAAATTGTGTCATATTTCTTCTGAAACTGTGTAATATATGCTCACCATTCCCCCTCAATAGTTAAAAATGTACAAACCTTTGAAGTATGTCCATCCCTGACTGACTAGTGTAAATCCAGAACTACGAATCATTAAACACCTTAAGAAAAGTAATTATAAAACATACCTGACTTAATAGCTGTCCATGAAAAATGTTGTTAACCACATTCAAAACCTGCTTTATAAGTTTTCTTTGAGAAGCAGGAATGAGAGCTGGGTATCTGGTCCCTGTAGTCTCCAGTTCCTGCTGTACTTTATCCAAAAGTTCACAGAGAAATTCCTGAGCATCTTGTTGGGCATACCCTCTGAAGGCTGGAATTAGTCTCCACACAGAATGAAGCATGGCAAAAGGAGACACCAGTGCCCATTTGCCAGACCACATAACCTGGAATAGAGTATGTAACTCATGACAGAGAGAAATATGCTTTGAACTGGGCTCCCTGGGCTGAATGAGTTCCATACTTTTTGATGCTCCTCCACTTAATCCAGAGGATAAACTAGGCCGCCTCACAGCATATGATCCCTTTACTTTCTCTTGGTTCTCATTCATGTGTAATGTTGAGGCAGCTATTGACAGGTGTTTGGATGAAGATCTTGTTTTACCATTGGTTGCTGTTGCCAGCAGTTCCTGAGTTTGGTTGAGATCAAGCTTTAAAAAGCACTCTCGAAAAATAAGTAAGTGACTTAACACCTGCAGGACAGAATTCATATAGCATGTGTTTCCCAGGTTTCTCAGTCCTGTTACTCCAGGAGTCACTGTGGGCCTTCGCTTAATTGGAGAGTCACTTATTTTTTTCAATCTCAGTTCATCTGAGGTATATGTTTCTTTCAACTCTCCCACAGATTCCACGTTCTGTGGTGTTTTTGGAGGGCAGGGTTCTGTTCTCAAGGACATTCTAATCTGATTTTGTAAACGACTGCTCTTTCTTGGAGGCATCTTTTCCATCTCTGCTTTCAACTCACGCTTTCGTTCTTGTCTTCTCTTCCTAGCTTTGTCCCTTTTTAGCTCTGCTTCTTCTTGACGTCTTTCTTCTTCCAAAATCCTTTTTCCAACAGGTGTCAACTCAAGCCACGATCTGAATACTTTGCCAAGGACTGAACGCCGTCGGTGCCAGAGAGCTGTGAACATTCGATCTTCATTCCGAAGCATGGCTTGGGCACCACCATGTGAAAGGTAGGAATCATCACTTGTACCCATAGAACGCAAAGTCCTCCCACTTCGAGTAGTGCACTCATAGTTCTGACTCTTGATTGCACTTAATGTACTGCGCAGGAGTTTTAAGTCACCGGTTGCGTTATCATTGAGAACATAATCGTCGCAGAGATAACAGAACACATACAGCTCATTTACTTCCAACGCCACTGGGTGGTTGCTCTCCTGAAAGTGCTTTAGTGCATGTTCCTCGATGTATCTTCCACACGCCACATGTGAGCAGCTGAGGCAGGCCCACACAGATTCCGTCGTATTGCAGTCCATGCAATGCCATTTCTGAGGATTGAGAATGGAGTGATCTTGGGCCAGTCGCAGACGTCCTACGTGCTTACACTTATCCATTGTTAGAACTGAAATTGCAGAGATATGCTGGCAAAACACATCATCCAAACTATTTTCTGTCCGTGATATTTCAATCTGCAGCTAAAAAAAAAAAGAAAGTTATAGTTCATAAATACTCAACTGTATACCTTTTACAGGAGTCAGAATACCAAATTCATATTGAGGTTAAGGTCTCAATCATCATCCAACTGAGTCTCACTAAACACACGAAAGCAATCAGTCATGTGGAGCCACACTCACACTCAACACCTTCAACAGCAGTTCGATGTTCACACTAAATTGCCTCCATACCACTGTTTATATTAGTAGTGCTTTGTGGCTCAGGACTGAAGCACACTAGCTACATTTTAGGCCTGGTTTTTTGTTTCTATTAAGGAGCACTGATTTTGTTACAATATACTACTACAGAGTTCAGATACAAACACAACTTAAAGTGAGAAAAGTTGCTCAGAGAAACTGTGGATGTCCCCATGCCTAGAAGCATTGAGGGCCAGGTGGGATTGGATTTTAAGCAACTCGGTCTAATTGGAGGTGTCCCTGAGCACAGCAGGGGATTGGGCTACAGGATGTTTACGGTCCCTTCCAACTCAAACTATTCTGTATTCCAAAATTCTCCTATTAATTCTATCCCTAAGCATACAGGTGCAGAAGTGCAAAGTTCACTTAAATTTATTATGTTTACACAGTGCCAACAGTTCAGACAAATGAGGCTTTATACAACTCAAACCCTTAATTAATCCATACCTTTAATTAAATCACTGCCCCTCTGTGCTCAGTCAACCTCATTATACCATTTCTATAATAATGTATCTTAAATATCTACATTTTAACACATCATCCTAACACCCCTGAAAGAGTAATTTGGCAACACAGAACTTGACTTCTTAAGACAGAAATAGAATGAGGTATCTACATCAGTTACCACAAGCTTCATAAAAACTTTCTAATCCAGGTCTTCAGAAGATCGTTTAAAAATCTGGCTAGCACTGGCTTATATCCTTTTTTAAGTTTGTATGGTTGCATTTATTTGTTCAAAGCTGCTGGTTTTGCTTCCTCCTATAAGGTGCATTCACCCAAAAAAGAGAGTCTCTGATTAGCAAAAAGTTAAAGAGGCAGTGATTCATTCTTGTTTTTACCATTTTCTTTGACTATCTCGTTTAGATAGAACATCTAGAGATAAATGATAATGGTGCTGTGATGCATCAGGGAGTGATTACATTTGCCCTGGGGCATTTGTGCCCACCACATCACTGAACAGAAAGGCCAAAGAGCACCCAGCACCAGTACCACTATGCACAGTGCTTGCCAGATGAAACAGTTAATTCACCTGAAGAGTTCAAGGCTTTGTCAAATACTCAGCCTATGCCAAGTGAGATGAGTTTGCCATTACAAATGTGTGCTCTGGACCTGGCCTAGGCTGTACAGTATCAAGGTCCTGGATTCTGTGCTTTACAGGTAAATAAATCATACTACAAAAGTAGAGTGATTTACACAACTCTGCATAGAACCCAAAAAACTATATTCCAGCTATTAGCCTTAAATATCCTAATATTTATCAATTCCAACAGTCCTGAAACACACAAGAATAGGTTACTCAATATAGAACAGAGGTTTAGTGTAAAATAAGCATCAGATAGAGGGAATTCTAATGTACAATGACATGACACCACTAAGGAAGGGAAATAGGTTGCAGCCAGCTAGGAAAGAAACTCTTAATTTTCATCTGGTATTTCATTAAAAACTGTCATTAAAAGATTCAACAAAAAATGGCTTTGTTTGGTTAACTGGCCCATGGCTAGTGTCTTTTAAAATGTTACAATACAGGTACCAACATAAGAGCTGTAATAACTCCCTAAGCACATAATCAGCATCCAGCATTGCATTGTTATATAGAATTTAATTTGTAATGAAGAAAAGCTTGAACCAGCTGTAGATAAACTGTGTACAGTTTTACATGCCCATATTAATCTCTCCTTCATTCTGGCTAAGAGTTGTCTCCAGTCCCTACTCAGCGCACTGAAGAATTTCAGGCACCATGACCTCTGGGGAGCCTCTCAGATCAAGTACCAGCCACAGTGTGTTAGGGGAGGTCGAGATCTCTTGTGTGCTATGGTCAACAGATCACAAAAGTAATGGCTTGCTTAACTTTTTCATCTTGCTTGCACCCATAACATTCATTCCTTCTAAGAGGCAACCTATCTGTAGGCTGCCAATTAGATTCTTTTACAAATAGTTGTGCATAGTAACTTTGCTTTTTATATTGTCATTATAAATAAGACCATCAGCATTATCTCGTGTCTTCTAGTCTGACAACCTTTTTTCCCCAATAAAGTGGAACTTTTATAACATTGGTAAAATTCAGGATAGTAATATGTATCTAAAGTGTGCTGCAATAATTCAATATGGTACAGAGAATTTTAAGTGTCAAGACTCATTTTTGTGGTTTTGGGCTAACATAAATAGAATCTACTGCATAACATATTAGTAATGGTCCTTTCCAGCAGACCAGAAAAGAACACTAAACCCTGCCTTCCCACAGGGCTGTCACACACAGCAATGCTGTCAGTCAGAGGAATCCGACAGGTCAACTCTTTCTGGATTTGTTAAAGTCACTGTGTAAACCCTGTGGCTTATTTTTCCTTCCTTTTAGTATGATATGGTCAGATTTTTTTTTTTCGCATTTTTAAAAACATTCTCAAGACTAAAACTGCTTACATGCCTCAGTGTAAGCAAATACTGGAATGAGGACAAAAGTAACCCACTGATCTCAGGACAACCACTGTGTAAATCAGGACTGCATATTCAAGCTCTTCATGCAAAAGCAGCACAATTCTACGAAAGCGCAAGATCAGCACCTTGAAGGGAAAAACCTAAAGCCCCAGCTCCCCCACCAGCAACCAAGCCAGCATGACATTTTCCCACCTACGTCGATGTGTGGAGAAAAGAGACAGGGTGGAAGGGGGAGGGGGAGGAAACATCTTAGCACGGGAGAAGTCTTTCTTTGAAAAAATGGTGAAGAAATTAAAATGCAGTTTGGTCAAAAAGACAGAAATATCTGAAAAGACTGCAAAAAAGCTTAGAGTACAAAACTGAAACCAAGAAAACTTCGGATGAATGTCGAGCAGCACACTGACATCACAAATGTTTGAAGTACTGAGACTGCACCAACTCACATTTAAAAACTGTACCTTAGAACCAAAACTTGACAAAAGATCTCAGGGTAAAAACAGGAGTGAAGTGACAGATAATGGTGGAAGAAACAGGAAAAATACTGCATACTCATTCCCACACTTACTAGAAAACTGCAGCTGGAATAAAATAGTACAAGCTAATGCTCCAATGTTAAAATTCCCTAAAGGAAGTTATTCAGCACTAGTTTCTGCATTCTTCTCTCCTGAGGTTCAGTTCTGTGCACACACACAAAGAAACTCTGAATTAGTTGACCAGCACTTCAGAGATCAAGCCTCCCCTCCTCCCCACCGTGTTCTTACCACAGACCTGAGCTGAAGTAGTAAGCAAAATAACAACTGCTAGCATACAGAATAGTACCATTGAAAGCATTAAGTTGTCTGGAAACAGAGAGATACACAGAAGTTCTTTCTTGCACCCAAGTTTCACAAGATAGAAACAAAGATATATAGAAAAGGATTTTTTTGTTGTACCATATCTCAACCTTACTGACATGCTCATTCCTTTTGTTCCACTGAAGAATGGCTGGCAAAATGTACATTTTTGGGTAATTCATGAGCTGAAAAAGTAGTTGATGCCAAAACCAGCTTAGAAGTCATTAAAACTGGTGATTTTCTTCCATTTCTGTTCCATGCAAACAAGAATTCAAGATTTTAAGAATTTAAGGTTCATTTTCACAGCTGATAAATTTATAAAATGTAACTATAAATATAAACAAAAGGATGTATTTTTTCCCTTAGTCACTACCTGCATAATTAATTGCCTGGCACATAAATGAGAAGTCTCACGCATTAGACTAGAAATGCAGTACATAGTTTTACAATTAGATATACACGTGTGTATGCTCTTGTGCCCCATCCATATTCTGGTTTTTAAATCAGTTTACCAACTGATTTTCAACAGGTTCAGAGTACCTGTTGAATATCTGAAAACACAGGAATCATGGGTACTTAAACAACTCAAAGTTTTAAATAAGTACACTAACTAGAAGGCAGTACTAGAAAGTGCTGCTTTATTGCTTTTTCAAACGAGTTTTCTTTAAGAAAACAACTCAACGAAACACTGATGTGCGTAGCTCCCAGCTGCAGTACAGTCCTGCAGGCATAACAGCTTAGACTTGAAATCAAGGCAACACTTCAAAAAGAAATTTTGTGAATTATTTCCAACAGAACAGTCTTTGACAAGAAATCCCCCAGCCTCCTTTCCTTGGAGCCGTGCAGATCGCCATCTAACTTTTTTTTTTCTTCTATTTTTTTTTTTTTACCAGCTAAAGAATGTACATCCAGCGTACTGCCTAGAAGTGGACATTTACCCCAGGACACCACCGAGAGCGGTACAGCCTTACATTCGATGTCTACTACTGCAAATAACCGCGCGTTTCCTGCAGTGGAGACTTCACGATAAACAAACAATATAGATTGAAGCACTTTCACACAAGGACGAAAACCACAGCATTTCTTACTGATCTGAAGTTACACTTGACAGTTCTCCCCGTTTAGAAAAACGAGCATCTCTGACTGCCCTGACAGCTGCTCCAGTTCTGACAGCCCCTGCAAGCACAGACTCCCCGGCTAGGCTGGCCCAGGGCTCGGTGCGGCGGTGCCGTTCCCGCAGAAGGTCCGGCGCTTCCCGGCGCACCGCGACACGGCGCGACTTCGCCTCTGGCCACAACAGCCAGGAGCGGGGCGTGGGGCCCGGCTCACCGCCACCCTCCTTTCCTCCCCAAGCCCTCCCTCACCTCGACGTCCTCCCGGCCCCTCAGGGACGTGGAAGGGAGCGCGCCCCGCGCAGGGGTTCCCCGCCACACACCGAGCGCGGCGGGAAGGCGGCAGAACCCCTGCCACCCGGCGGGGGAGGCCGGTCCCAGGGTCCCGCTCCCCCGACCCCACGCCGTGCCCGGCTGGCCCCCGCGACAACGAGCGCCTCCTCCTCAGGTGCCCCTCCGCAGGCACCGCGCCGCCGCTACCGTCCCTCCNGGGAGCGCAGCGGGCGGCGGGGGGGGCCCGCGGGAAAAGGCACGGCGGCGGCGGGAGAGCGCCGCGAACATCCCCGCACTCGCCCACCACCCGCACTCCCGCGGCCGTCCCGGGCCCTGCCGCCGCCCCGCACCCACCTGCCCATCGCCATGTGCCGACGGCGGGTCTGTCACCAGATTTGTAGTGGCAACCGAAGTCCTTCCCACGTCTCCTCCCACCTCCCCCGGCCTCCCCCGCCCGCCGGGCCGAGCGGGCCGGTCCCGCGGGGCCGGACGCGGGAAGCCTGGCGCGGAGCGGCGGGGGGGGCGC
>VYXC01009569.1:1368319-1448734 GCA_013397175.1 Platysteira castanea | reverse complement strand
GTCGGGAGCCGGTTCCCGAGGCGCTGAGGAGCTGCCACTGCCCTGGCCCGTGCCCGCGGGGCACCTGTTTGCCCTGGGGTGGTTCTGTACCCAGCTGGGAAGAAGCGGGGTCTTGGACCCCCAGGAGTGGGTATCCAGATTTCCTTCCTACATTTTCACCTGTGATGTTATTGGTGGCGTCGTCCTTGTCCCAGCACAGCGCGAGCTCTGTGGGCTGTGTGAGCTGAGCACGGTCCTGCGACCCAGGACTCGCCCGGTGGCTCGCCAGCGCGGCCAGGAGGCATCTCTGGTCTGGGCGCTGCCTGGATGAGACAGTCACACACCGTACCGGGGATCTCAGCCCATGAAACTCCTTCATATCATATCTCATCTCTGTGCATGTTGTTTGTGAAAACTTCTGCAAGGCAGCTCACATGATAAAAAACCCCAATCTCTTATCCGGGCCCTGTTACCCATCTATTGAGCACTTTTTCAGCCTCAGGTTTCATTACAGAAACTTAAATAGGCAAAAGACTTGTAAACTCACATCCTGCAGATGTCCTGTTTTGTAAATTTGACGCATCTTTACACTGATACTTTTAGAACTAAAGTTTCTGAAGTGCAGCCAGCTGTTTTTAGCTGCTTTCCAGTTCTGCCAGCGTTGAATTAATTTACACTTGTGCATGGCTTCTGTTCTGCCCTGTGTATGGCAGTCTGTGTTTGGAACAATAAGAATCTTGTGAAAACCCCCTCCTGACTGGGCAGCATCACTTTTTGCACCCATGTTGGAGCAGGTTGGCTTGTGGTTTATGTGAACCTGCTCAGAAAGTTGGTGTGCGGTGCTGATGGCCATTGCAGAATGTGGTTGTGATGTGTGCATTGCTGCTTAGTCACCATAAACAAGTAGTGGTTTGATGCAGAGGGTGAGTATTTCAGATACTCCCCCTCTTGTTTTGGATCCGTTATGCATTAGGATGTTTTCATGACAGCATCAAAATCTCGCACATCTGTTTCTGTGTTTCTGGTTGTGTCATCATAGAAAATGTGTTTCAGTTTAAAAGCTGAAATCTATAGGCCCTGGTTGCCTCAATTCTGCTCCAGTAGTGCATTCCCGTTCTTTCTGTTTCTAATGAGACTGCTGAGATGGTGTTAGCAGGATGTGGCCAAGTGGCACAATTCCATTTGTCTGCAGCGTCACTTTATCACGGTGCTTTCAGAAGGTCATAAAAAATATATACAGATAAAGTCACCAGGCTTCAAATGTGTTTCGAACTTCTAACTTTAAAGTGAGAAATACTGTTGCCTATCAAAATACTTATGAAAATTGTTCATGCTTAGTGATTTCACATACTTGCATATCCCTATTAGGTGTTTTAAGACTACTTCAACAATTTTCACGTAACTATTTTTTCAAGTTCCTATCTCCATCTTTAACAGTAGCAGTTTCTTCTTGATTCATAGTTGGCAAAGTAACCCTTCCATGTTTTTTCTTGCTGGAATCCTATTACACTATTCTCACACTCAGGATCTACATGCAGTTCTGTGTGCATGTCTGTGCATTGGTTAAGTGGATGCTGGATCTGCCCTCGAGACCAGACTGACTCACCATCCCTACTGTGACCTCTTCAGCTGCCTTTGCAGGCTGCTCTCACCAGGGCTCCGCAGCCCTGGGAGCCTCTAGAGGGGGAGTCCAAGCTCCTGGTGCCTCCACACACGTTGGAGGTCTTGTCCACGTTCTTGTCCGGGTGACTGAAGTATAGGTGAGACTCACACTATTGCCATGCAGGGCACTGAGAAATAATCCCGAATCCTGTTTTTCCTAAGCATCCAGAGGAGACTTTGATCCTGGGCTGCTCACAGGAAGGCTAAGGCCAGCAATGCAAATGGGAAATGGTGGCTCTCAGCCATGCACATACTTAACCCTACTCCCAGCCTTGGCTCATCAGACACAGCCTGAGGCCTTGTCACCAGCTCCCTTTATATCCTAAATGGTCACTTTAATTAGCTGTTCCCAAAGTGATTATGATCCTCAAAAATTCTTTTTCATTTATGCCAATTTTAAATTTTGGCAGCCTATCATCTAACACCCCTTTCTCTTTCATCAAATAGCACCCTATATTTCGAAATCCTGTTCAAGTGATAACAGAGATTTGCCATGTCTCTGCTATCTCTGCAGTATCTGATTTAACGCAGTATAAAGTTCGTATTTTTTTTATTTTTGTGTTTGTGTGTGGTTTCCCTGTGCTAATGGACAACATTTCAGCTGATATTCACTAAGCACATTTCATACCCTTTTTGCGTTAAGGCAGACTTCAATCTCTGTTCCTGCCACATTGGCTAATCCATTGCAAAATATTGATTTGGAGCTGAGATTTGGCTTTGGCATAACAAGTAAGTCACTGAATTGCTATGTGCTGCTCTTACCATATCCGCCCTGCTTCATGTGTGCCTTTAATGACAGCCTGCTTAGAATTTTTCACCTTCCTTTAACCTTTCTCTGAGTCATGTATTTATTCTTCTAAATAAAATCCACCTTAAAAACATTCAAGGCTGATAAGAGAATTCCTGAGCCTTAGGGAACACATAATGAGATCCAACTCCTTTCCACCATCCAGACATTACAGCTAGAATGTTGTGATTTATTGAGACAGACAGAAGTTGATTTCCCAAATGTAGTTTAATTTAAAATTCATTGGCCATTTATGAAAATGGATGACAGATACAGAATATATTGTCAAGAAGCAAGCAAATGTAATAAATCCCTCTAAGCAATGTAACCTCCTATTATGTGTGTGAAAATATTCTCTGGAGGGGAAAACCACCTCTAACTGAAACACCACCTCTGACTTAAAGTGTTCCAATATGGCAAATAGTTTTAATGTATTTTTAAATGGATGCCAGAATTATATACAACTACTGCATTAATACAACTGGAAAAAAATTATTTAGTGCATTTGGCAGAAGGAAACATCATAACCTATTATTCCAAGTGAGACATCTAAACTTTTGCAAATGTACGATATTTCAAATTTCTGTCAAATAGAAACATAATTATAAAATAGTAATAGTTTTCAGTGCTCCAGGACAACAAAGTGGTAGGCTAACCAAGCCTTCTGAGACTATCTGAAAAGAGAGTTGATGTGATACCAGGTGTCTTTGTCTCCACTAGGTTTGGGTCTGGTTTTATGGTGTGAATGCTCAAAACTGGTGAAAAGGGAAAGAGAGGAAGTCTTACGTAAGCTGAAGAAAGGAAAGCAAGCTTTAAACAAACGCAGAGTCATATTTTGCTTTTGCTGATGTGAACACCTTTACTTGTTTGCAGCTCCCCAGTTAGGAGCGGTGCTGGTGTGTGTCCCCAGTGCTTGCAGCGTGTGATGTCATCCTGGCAGCCACACTGCTCGGATGTGAGGTCACTGCTCTGGTTTCACTCCGCCTGCACCCGCACTGCTTGCACCAGGAACTCTCTTGAGTTCAAGCTGCTCCTATGTGAAATTTCTCCTCCTCTAGAGCCAGCCGGCTTCCCTGAAGAGCAAGGCAATAGTGGTGATCAGGAAATTTGTTCTTTTGCTTTTACAACCCTCCAGTCATGTCCTGTGTAGATGTTGGCAGACGGGCCTGACTACGTGGAGTTAATTGCACATCCGAGGCACAGAAGATAGATGACATGAGGGGAGCGATAATAAATCACAAATTGGTGTATGTTAATATGAGCAGCTTGATGCTTTCGAGTTCAGCCCTAGATGATAAATAGAAAACTTTTTTTTCCAAAACAGTGGGAGCATTTTAAAACAGCGCAAAAGAAGGTGAATCTTGGAAAGCATATCTAAAAGCTCAATACACATATGCACCAGTATGATCTGTTTGGGGAACATTTGCATGCTTACCTTCATGCAACATCTGTAGTGGGAGTTTGTTGTGTTGCCATGTTTATTGATACAAGCAAAATACTTTAATTTATCTATAAATAGATCCAGCGCTCAAAGAGAAATTCTGTGTGTAACCCTGAAAATAACAGGATTTTCTCCAGCGCCTAAGAAGCTTTTGGGCTGCAGTTCAGTTCAAGACAAAAACTCATAAATGTTGGTGTCTACCTATGAACTAAGTGTTTTAATTCCCAGTAGAGATGGGGGTGAGGGAGGAACTTGTGCAAGATATACCTGAGGTACTTCTGTGGTGTAAGATGTTCAAACAGGGCTGGCCAACCTGGCATATAATCTGCAGGACTGTGATGCCCTTCTGGAGCAGCAGCTGGAGACAAGATGGGCTAACCTGTGACTTCTCAAATGGTACTGGCTGCTGAACTGAGCACTGCAGCTCTACTTAGGCTGACTCTAAGCAGAGAATTGAGTGCTAGTTCAGTGAATCTCTAGAATTTAATCTCCTTTGAATCCACTTACCAAGAGCTAATTTAATTCTGTGAACATCAAGTGCCACTTGAGAGGCTGTGGGATGTCCTTGCTGGTCTCTGGGTATCTTTCTGGAAATGCATCAGTTCCCATATGTCCTGTGCCATATCTGCTGGCTCTGGGCAGGTGTCTCAGAACCTTAGGGGTTCTCACACTGCTTTACGTTCTGACGCGTAGGCAACTGAATAAAGCCTTGGATCTCCATTGCCTATACCAGGAATGCAGACATGCTTAGTTGCTTAAATATAGGCTCTAGATACGCCTCTGGGCACCAAAGGCATCCTTGGAGGCTGACTGGCATGAGGGAGGGTCTGAGAAGAACCAAATCTTCCTAGAGCTGCCTATTGGCCTGAGCGCCTCTCCCCAACCCAGATGCCTCAGGGGTGACAGATGCCTTACTTACCCTTAGGCAGTGGAGTTCTGCACTTGTGTAGGGATACTTGTGTTTGGGTGTCTGCCAGTCTAACTGGATCCCACCCCCACTCATTTCATCAAACTTCAACTGGGTCCAAACATGGAAGACGTATTTTTCAAATACGCATTTTTCAAAAACAGGGTGCAAGTTTGTGATGATTCCTGACTTTTCAAATGATCTGCAGATTTAAAAGCAAAACAAAAGTTGTAAAGTGTACATATCATGTTAGGAATCACTAGAACTTTTTCCAAGACTTTCCCTACTTTCTTTCTTAAGAATAAAGAAAACAGAAAATACTAACTTTAATACTGATTTGAGTGAAAGTTGTCATTGTCAAGGTTAATGCCATGCTTATTCCATCCTTCTTCCTCCCATTTGATTTCCCTTTACTTCTTCACATTGGCTTTGCCAGACAAATGCAGTCAAACCTATCTCCATGGGTAAAATGGTTAAACTGTATAGAAGTGTTTGGACCCAGGGCTTTGAAGGCCTATTGACAATGTCAAATGCATGGAAATACTTAATGACATTTTAGGGTAGATTTTTTTGCTCATTATTTCTCATTTTTAAATGTCTTGAAATAGAAGTGAAAATTTAACAAACAGTTGTTTAGGCACATGCTGTTGATTTTAATTGAAAGGTCTGAGACTCTAAGGTTCCATTTCATTATTAACCATTTGGCTTGTCCTCCTTGTGCTGCTGGTGAGCTTCTGAGTTCCAACTCTAACACAAATATTGTAACTAAAATCAGACAGCTCCTTTCTATGAAAGCCAGTCTTTCATAGAAAACAGCTAAACATGCATTGGAAGTGTCAAGAGGTAGAATTTAATGCAAAAAAAAAAAATCTTCCCACTGCTTCTTGTAAAAACAAGCATACAGGGGAAAATATTTCTAATTTTCAGACTCAGGAGTTATCTCTTATGACTATGAATCCAAAATATCCTGTTGAAAACACCTTCATCAGTATTTTCTTCATCTGCTCCACTGGCTCCTGCTCTAGGAGCATACCACATGATGGATATGTGATTTGGTTATACTTAGATTCAAACTGACTTTGAGTCTAGATAGCAGAAGGAGATTTCTTAGTGATGTTGGGGTTTAACAAACAAAGGAATGTTGCTCCAATTAATTCTCAGTTCAAGGACAGTGTTACACTCCTATCAATCACAAGGAAAGATACTCTTTCCTCTGCAGAAACTTTCATATTCTGGATTTGGCTGCCAGATGAGAGAGTGCTCAGAATCTCTTGCATTTCCTGCTTTCCCTAAATCCTATATTCCTCTGCCTTTGCTCCACATGAGCCTGGAGAGTCATCCTCCCACGTCCTTCCCAGAATACAAAGCACCCTCAGTGCACGACCCCACTCCTTGGCCAAATGCTGAGTCCTTTTCTTCTACTCTAAGAGCTTGTTCTGCATGACAGTGCTTCTGTCTTTAACACGTCTTTTGTGTAGCAGGTTCTGCCCTAAGATTTGCTATGGATGTCCCATCGAGGTCAATGGATGTGGGAAGTATGTCTGCATAGCTCAACCCTGCTTTACTGTAATTGCAAAGAAAGGCGAAGTGCTCAGATGTGATAAATGTGACATTCTTCACTCTGGATGCTGGCTATCACAGCTACTGTAGCTCTCTGGCTCCTCAGAGAGACTGAGGGCACAGCTTGCTTTTCCCCCCAGCCCTTCTCCTACTCTCACCCTCCCATTGGAGCATCCGTAGAGTCACACAGAGAATGACTCTAGCACAGATGTCTTTATTCCGCCTTCCTCATCACAAGGGAACAGGTCAAAACAGATGCGTTGATGGGTTTGGATTTAAATGATTTTAGGCCAGAGAGTTTGCTTCAACCAGCCTGGAGGTTCGGGTTCAGCTTATTTCAGCGGCAAATGCGTATGTCCAAGGACTTCGGTAGGAGCGGTGTCTGCAGATAGATCTGAACCTGCAAATATTCAAACTGGCAAAAGAAACTGGACTTGATATGGCCCCTAACACAGCCTGTAATTCCATTAAAGAAGCAGGAAAAGGACCTGCTTGTCTATTTGTTTTGCTGCTACATACTTTTTTTTGTTAGTTTTGTAGCTGCCGAGTTGATGGGGTGTTATTCCCCTTGATTTTATCTGGTGTCCGTCTCCATTGCACTGAGGTCGGACTGTACCCTTTAATACATTTTTTAAACTTTAATGAGCTTATTAAATAAGTCTCTTGTTACTGAAGATCTCAGACTTTGCTCAGTACCTCAGCTGAGAATCAGCTCTTTGCAATACCTCTGCAACTGGAAAAAGAATACCTGTAAAAAATTGGATTTGGGGGCACTGCACCACATGGTACAATGCCACTATTTCTGCCTTCAGATGTAAATGCCTGTGCAAATGCTGCTTTTCAATTAAACTGTAGTACAATTCGTTGAAGTTTAGCCAAAGAAAGCCTGTGAATGGAAACACTTAAACGATACATTAGGATTTAGTTACAGACTTTGCATTTGTTTTCTCAACCAAATGTAAAACAATTGTTTAGGTGCCCATAGGAGAGAAGATTTTACTTGGGTTTTGTTTGAGCGTCAGTGTTAACGATCAGTGCTCAAGCGTTTTAGATTTCAATCTTAAATTAGCAATTTAAAGACAACAAAGAATGATTTTCATGCTTGTCAGTTCTGATTAATGTAACATTAACCCCTAGAGAACAGTATATTGCTCCAGTACTTTATTTCAACTTGCAAGAGACAGTCCTGCGAAACAAGGAAAGATTGTTTTAGGCTTTTTTTTTCTTTTTTCTTTTTTCTTTTTTCTTTTTTCTTTTTTCTTTTTTCTTTTTTCTTTTTTCTTTTTTCTTTTTTCTTTTTTCTTTTTTCTTTTTTCTTTTTTCTTTTTTTTTTCTTTTTAACTTGAAATGCAAGGATAACACTAACTATTGCTGTTATCACGTTTATTTATTGCGGGTCGTATGGCTGTTATCTTCTAAGGTATGTGACAACGTGAGATTTCCTACATCACACCTCTACCAAGTTAATACGATTTCATTGCTTCCTACAGATCCCGGCGCTGGTTTTGCCGCTCTCGTGTGGATCCTGAGCAGCCCCAGCTCGCTACCTGCTGATCTGAGCTTTCAAGGGCAAAAACTGCTGGCAGCATGCACAGGAAATTTATATGTCTCTCCCTCGCTGACTAAATTACAGAGAGGAAACAAAACCAGAATGTGAAAGTGGCACACAAAATAAGGGCAGTTTTGCTGTAAAAGCAGTTGCATTTTGATAACTACCTGTAAACCCAAAATTTGTTGTCATTTTCCTGCCTGTAGAACAGCAGTTTAAAGGGTTGCTGTTGCTTATCCGCAGTTAGGAGATGGTGAGATAAGCATATGAAGAGGATGATGGAGATAAGGAGAGGCCAGGAAATAACAAATTTGCCATGGGGGTGGATTAGGGCGTAAATGGGGGGCCCTTTGGTTCCCCTGGTCCCTTCTCACAGTAGGGTCAGACAAAAACCCTGCCCATATGAGACAGCAAGAGATCTGCCATTGACAAGGTTACAGTCCCCCCAAATAAACCAGTGGCAACCTGGTGACATGTTTGCCGTGTGATCAGTCGATTCTCTGCCAGACATTGCTCCTCATGCATGTTTAAATGAGGGCTTTGGGGCAGGAAAAAGAAATGCAGTAGGAAAAAAAAAAAAAAGAAAGAAAAAAGAAAAAAAGAAAGCCCTGGAGAGTTTCAGCTTCCTAGTTGCAACAATTAAACAGTTTTGTATAGAAATGTCACCAGACTTTCAAATAATTCAAATATGTCGTGGTTGAGATAACTCTTACCTAGAAACCCCGCTGTGGGAGAAACAAAGACCATAAAACCTTACAAGGGCACAGGAAAAAAAATTGTTTCTTCCACCCCAGCTCTTTATATCTACTTGTGCATTTCCAGGGGCTTATACCGCATTTGGTTTTGTTTCCCTTCTGTTTCTGCCTAAACACTGGGGGCAGAGAGCCAAGAGCTGCCTCACATGAGCCCATCACGCAGCAAAGAAGGCAGCATGCACTCTGTGCTTACAGTATTTCCCTTGGCTCCAGTGGGAGCTTGAGGATCTGCCAGAACTACAAACCTGGTCTTGAAGGATGATTTGTGCTTCGTATAGTTATTTTCCCATGGTATTTGTGTATTGGGAAACATTCACAGGTTTGGATGGAAGATCAGTGCATGCCCATGTAGGAGGTACATATTTGTCTCCCACAAGATGACAGACTGACAGCAGCATCCTGCTCCTTTAGGCGTGGTACAAATGCAGAGCAAGATGAAGTTCCTACAGTGAAGAGACTGCATTTGGATGACATAAACACAGGGGATAGGAGAGGAAGTGTGTGATATTAATTTATTGTAATTGTCATGCTTCTTGGGCTGCTTCACCCGCATGGGGTTAAATACCAGTGAGTTCTTCTGGGTGACAGCTGGCTTGCCAAAACTTGAGGTGTCTTTCAGAAAGCACTTACATAAAGAAGAAAGAAAAATAATGAACATCTGAAAACACGGTGGAAAATTAATGATGTTTTCTCTAGAGGGTGGAAGTTCCCTCCCCAGATGACAGGGAGGGGCCAGGAAAGCAGAGTGAAAGCTGGACTTCCCCATGGGAGGAGCTCAGAAGTCAGCCTCTTTGCTCACCCAAACCTTGGCTGTGAACAAGAGGGGGGAAGGGGAAGGGTGGCCAGATCCAGGAGCAGGGGTGCTCCCTCAGCCCCCAAGGTAGCCCCTGGCTGTAATGCCTCCTCCCACTGTTCGGTACATGAAGGCATACTTCTTCCTGCCTGTAACCATCTTTTTTTAAAATACATACCTGACTCTACTTTAATAATAATGACAGTAGAATAATTTACATTTATGTTTGACTTTTTGTAAATTTTTTGGAGGCTTCTCTTTCTTACACTGTTTGTTGCTTACAGGGGAAAATGTTGCTTACAGTAAAAAGAAAGCATTGACTTTTGAGCCTAACCTAGGATTACGACAACTTCAAGTTATCCAATGCTGACATTTAGCACAGTTTACTGCACAGTCACCCAGCGCTGTTGCACCAAAGTTTCATAAAAACTGCAATTACAAAAGAGATGTGACACTAGTTTACGTAGAGGAGGAGATGATGTAATTTTTGTGGTTCTACTGCCAAGATAATCAGGAACTAGGACTCACTGCAGACTTAATTGTGGGCAGTGAGAAGTTCAAGCTGTCTCTTTAAGAAACAACAGTAGAAAACCCAGTTCAGAAAAAAAATTCACCTAATATGGACAAAACGACCTCCTTAGTGTACTAGAACCTGAAGGAATTCAAGAAAATGTCTTTCCTGTTTGTTTACTTCAAACCCTCAAAAACCTTGTGGACTTACTGTCTGTAGCCTTTCTCTGGCTGTTTGGGGATTTTTTGTGCCACACCACACAAGTGAGTCTTTTACGAAATAAAGGTGAAAAAATAATGCAATAAAATGGGAGGACAAGATTGTGAAATCACTGGTGGTTGAAAAGGGCATTTGGCAGGCATGACTTTAGAAACCACTTTGATTTTTAAAACTGACTAGATTTCAAAGACACCTTTCTGACTTCCCTGGCTTTTCACCAAAATTAATCTTTTTGGTAGTCCTCTCCTTGGGAATACAGCACTGAACTAGGTCCTCCTATACACCTCAGGAACCCTATTTCAAACATCTTTTTGTGTTGGATGAAGAGTGCTTGTTCTCCAGACTCACAAGCAGGATGCTCACCACAGACACAGAACTGTTATCTTGCTGCTGTGTCCAGCAGGGACCGGGGCCTCAGTCACGGATGCTGCAACAGCAGGATGAAAAGATGGTCCCTCCACTGAGGCACTTAGGGCAAATCAGAAGCAAGGGAAATATCAGTACAGACAGGGAAGTAGGAAGAAAGATGGAGGAAATAACACTGCTCTTGCAACTCAGCTAGGCTCATAATTCCTTGGGTATGTCAGCAACAACCTCTTGCAAGTAGCAGCAGAAAAGAAGTTGTTGATAATGTTCACCACAATGCCACAGTCATGTCCTGCTCTAATTATAGATGCTGTGGTGTCTTGGGCATGACACGAGGGACATCACATCATCACATGGACTTGCCAGACTGCTGCTCTGCAGCAAATTGCAGTGTCCAGGCCTTAAATGGTGTGGTCACTGGGGATAAGCACTGGGGTTTTCCAGTGGTGAGCACTGTAGGTAGTTTTTGGTCAGAAGGATGGCAACCACAGTGAAGAGCTTTCATACTGTCATTTAAAATGGAAGGTAAAACCAGCAGGAGTCTGTGGGCATTTGCCAAGACATCCAGACTGTTGTAGGGAAGACAAAGCAGTCACTGAGGCTGCAGAAATTGCCCATTCTTTACCAATGTCCTCAGTTAACAGAGCTATTTTTAAAACTAAAAAAACCTTGTGATTTTTTCTCCCTTGCAGTTTTGTTAAACACTGACCAGCGTTTTTCATGAAATCCAGACTTTGCTTTCATTTGGTTATAAACTGACCTTTAAGGGTCCACAGCTACCTCGGCTACTCCCTGGTACATAAACCCCAGGGCCAGATCTGTACAGGCTCTTCTGGGAAAGCTTAAGCTGAGGTTTTATTCTCACCTCATGGGGAAAGGATGCTGTCTTTCTGATGTGTTTTCATTCGGAACTCTCACAACATCTCATGATTCAGATGTCTTGGATGTCAGCATGTGTGAGAAAGTTGAATAAACCCAAGTGTTGCTGGGTGAGGCTGGGCAAAGAGAGGCTTGGACCTAGCTGGCCCAGATGAGAGGTTAATCTGGAGAGAAGGCAGCTCCTCGTCCTCACTACGTGGCAATTGCACTGCACTGAACTGACCTGTCCTCAATTTAAGGATTTTGCATGGGGTTTTCCTGCTTGCCCCACACCCATTTTATTATTGGGAGGGAATGGAGATACAGGAATCATATAGGCAAAGGAATCGTGTCACATATTTAATGATTTCGATGATTTAAAGACCCTTTAAAAAACTTTCTTTACCCAGGACATCTCATGCACAGCTTCCTCTCCCTCTCTGAAGAAGCAGGAGGTGTGGGATGCTGCATGCCCTCCACAAAAAAATTGTTAGAGGCTCCAAGCTGCTCTGTCAAGTATGAGGGAAGATATTCATCATGCTGCCTGTCTGCAACCACATGTGGGGAAAAACAGCCAGGAAAACAGAGAACCTGTGCCTCAGCCTGCAAGATCCCAAGGGCAGTAGGGAGCTTTTTTAAAGGTTCGCTGAGGCAGTCATGGCCTGGGAAGAGTTCCTTTCTCAGGGACTGGGGCAAAACTGTGTTTGGGTCCTGTGTGCAACCATCAGGGTTTGCTGCTACTAGGGTACCTGAGGACAAGAACCAGGAAACAAGCTCCACTCACAGTGGCTCTGGAGGAGACAGCTGGAAAGGGAACCACACAGGACTATGCGGAGTGTCCTTTGGCACCAACACAGCCGTCCTTTACTATGTTGTGTTCAAACCTACTTTTGTTTGGAAGACTGGAGTCTGGGCTTCACAGGCCGGGCCTAGTGGGCAGCCTGGAAGGTACAGCCTTGAATTTACATTCCCTGTACAAGTGGAATGGAGCCTGTAAAAGTCCTCAGGCTCATGCAATCCATCATCCAAGATGGATAAGGCAGTAAAAGTAATGATGATCATCTCCACTTAATACATGAGAAAGCAGATGGCTGAGGGAGAGAAACGACTTATTCTAAGTCACTGCAGGGAGTGTGGCCCCATTTCCCAAGCTGAATTAGCAGGTAAGCGAGTGTCTCCTGGGAGAGGAGTTTTCACAGCAGGGGCACCTGCTCATTAGAAAGGAACCAGACCTTTACTTATTTTGCTTCCTCACTGGTTTCATGCAGTGCATTTTGGTCTTCTGGCGACTCAGTGCTTTCTTGTTTGTAGTCTTCTAATTTTGAGGGAAGGTATTTTGCTGACATTCATACAATGTAACTGTTTCTCATGTCAAATTCATAGAAAAGTTTTGAAGTTGCTGTTTTGTTCTTGTAAATGGGCTCCCTTCTCAGTCCGTGCAGGACTGTAATGCACAAACCAGGTGTGACTCCTGGTTTTGTAATCAAAAACAGAGGGTATCGATTTTCCAGACTGAATATCTAAATAAAAGAGGTCACATCGAGGCTTCATAACTCAGGCAAGGTAACATACACTAAGAGCTGGCAGCCAAATGGGACTGAAAAAAATGTTGATGAGTCAAGTATCTGTTCATGTACTCCACCTACCTCACTATCTATAAATCAGCTGTAAGAGGAAATAACTTCTACCAGAGGACTGTATGGTCATGCAGATGATGTATGTCCCTTCCCCAGCCTGTAAGCTGCTGCAGTCAGGAGAGGGCTGTGCCTCAGACACACTGGTGCTGGAAGGAGAATTTAAATAGATCTGTGGATTAAATAATTTCTGGCTCTGCACGGCTGGAAATGACACACAGTTTTTCTCTAGGTCACTGTTAGAACAAGCAATGCTGCTGCAATAGTTTCCCTTGTCTGCCTGGGAATTTGAGCAATTGGCAAGGGTCTGTACACTGCAGATGACATCCCTGGCGTTTCTCCTTGTCACACAGCTATGGAAGACCCAGGGCACTGTCCTAGAAGACAGCAGTAGTGGCTTAAGCTGACAATACTTCGGAGCAGAGTTGGTTTTTTGGCTTCCTTCCTGAGCCAGACCTCGCTACCAAAATGTCACCTGACCTATCAGTTGCTTGCTGTCATGTGTACAGACTACCTTCTGCTATCTTCGATGTCTCTATAGCCAGGTGGACGCGTTCGCCGTGCCTGCGGGCTGTGACAAGCAGCTGGCTATGGGACGCCCTCCTGCTGTCCTCTAGTGGGTGGCTGTGGAAGAGCTCGGGCACGCTGCACCACCCCAGCCCGGCTGGGAACATTGGGTAAGAGTCGCAGCTGAACGTGGGCAATGCCAACACGGCGAGGCTCCGGGTGTCCCGGCAGCGACCGCAGTGGGGACCGTGGAGGCGTAGGGGGCGGTGAAAGAGCGCTCTCCAGTCCTCTCTCTACCACTTGCGTAAACTGCGTGTCTGAAGTAAGTGACTGCTGGTTTTTTAAGGCGTTTGCACATTGAATGGATTACATGAATGCACAGATTAGGTCGATTCCTCCCCACCCTTGCTCTAAAATGGTGAGAAACTCATTTGGACGTGTCTTTCTTCAGTCACGGAAGAGGCCACCGTGTATGGGGTAAGATGAGCTCCCTGCAGAGGAGCAGCCAGGACCAATCAATGGTTGGAGCAGCGTTGAAGAGCTGGGGTGGAGGCTGCAGATCACCCTGCCTGCTTGCTCATTTCCACCCATGCAGAGCTCTGCAACATCCACACGTTTGTCCACAGCCAGCTGAGGTGGCCTTTAGGATCCGTTTGGTGGCCAGTAATTCTGCTGTCCGGGTTTTTTTGAGCTTTCTGCAGCATGGCAGAGCTCACCTATGGCTTCAGCAAAACCTCGTCACAGCTGGCCCTGGGTTTGAGAAAATCCTCCAGTTTGCAGGGATTTGGAGACCACTGAGAGCCTTCATCCTGCATGAAAGACACACTTCCAAGAAGTCAGGCCTTCTCTAATGTATGTGAAGAGCAGGGTGTATGTGTGTGTAAAGCGGGAGTGTATTAGAAAACTTCCTGAACACATGCACCAGCTGGGCATAGCTGGGCTGCCAGAGGAGGAAGGATGGGCAAACACAAGGATACCAGGTGTTGGCCAAGTTGCTGACCAAGGGATTGGCAGTGCTTGGGACTGGCAGGATGACTCGGTGACAGAACCTATATGGGACAGAAATTAATCAGGCAACCATGGCTTCTTCCCTCTCATTGTTCAGTAATTTTTAAGACTAAAATTTTTAAGACTAAAAGCAAAACCTTTGAAAAGCCCAAGAAAACTTACAGTTTAAAATTTTGCCATAAGAGGGCAGTCTGAGATAACCACATAAGCAAGTTACCTTGCAAGACCCTGAGATTTTCTTCTTAAAAAAAAAAAAAAAAAGGAAGACTGATAGGAATTATGACTTGTGTCAAACTGAAGTCTTATATTGAACTTTAGAAGGGATTTTTGCAACTGGTGAAATAAAATGACTGTAAAAAGGAAACACTTGCATTTGTGGTAAACACAAATTTCTGTTCTCCTGGAAGAGACATAAAATACTGTCTGAGTCCTGAACTCAGGATGAGGGCAGAGGGATGAGATTTTCTCTTTGCACAGCTGTATTCTCCTACTAGAAACGCAGGTTTTGAATTTTCCTTTCAGTGGAAAACCTATGTGGTCTAAGGTGGGGAGTGAATCGTGGCAGCACATGCTCATGGTGAAAGAGCAGAGTACCTGCAAGACAGGGCTGGGGAACTATGGCATCTTTAGAGAAGTGTTTATAAGGGGCTCTGAGGTCTTGCTCAGATCCTGCCAAAAGGGGACTGGCAGCCGCGACCCTCCTAGTTCCTGCTGAGTTTCTCCCAGTGCACATGAACTCTAATGTTGAAAATGCCAGCTTGGTACAGGACTTTGAAAGGTAACCTGCTGCTGGTCTGGTTGCTGGGGTCTGGAAGACAAAATCTCATCCTCTTTAAGCTCTAACTTATCTTTCTGTGGTTCTGGGCAAGGCACTTATGTCCTCTAAGCATCAGCCACTGATGAATGGATGCAGGATACTTCCCACAGCGTCGTTCAATGACTGCCTCTTGCAGAGTGCCTTAAAATGCTGCCAGCACTGCTCTTCCATGTCAGATATGTAATGTGCTGGCATTCCAGCCCTTGGTTGCTGTTGTTGGGTACTCCCTGGCACAAAAAGTAGAGGAAAGGAGGATTAGAATGGCAGTGGCTGCTGCCTCTCAAGGTACTGCTGAGGGACTGGTGGGGCAGTGGCAGATAGGACAACTTCAAAGCTGGCTGCAAGCACTTCAGGTCCAGACCTGGGAGAGCTGGTGGGATGCCACCTCTTCTTCCCTCCTCTGCCTGGGCATCATAGTGGCTCAAAGCAAGCACAAAACATCTTTTGTTAAAACATCCTTTTGCTGTGCTCTTTGTCTGATACATTTTACACTTTATTAGCTCAGACAAATTCATTTGCTTCACGGTGCAGCTCAAGGGCAGCTGTTGAGTCAATAAAAAACTAAAAGAGAGCAAATGTTGTTTATGCCCTAGTATCACCCTGGAAGGCAAAGCCAATCAATCTTGGCCCTTCCTGCAAGAAAAACCACAAAGGGAGGCAAACACCAGAGAGGGCTGGTGGCAGTGGGATGCTGGAGCACAGAAGCAGGCTACATTCAAACCACAGCAGCACTCAAGGATGGGAGACCGGATCCCTGGCCTCCAGACACAGGGTGTGAATTGCACTCCAGTGTCCTTGGCAGAGCCCTGCTGTCCCTCTCCTGCCTGCAGTGATGAGGTGACATGTCTTCCGCTAATATAACCTTAGCTTCTCGTCTCATCTTATGGGCAAGGTTATGGCAAACTACAACTGGAGTCAGCCGTAGCTTTTGGATGCAAAATTAACTGAGATTTTATTTCAGTAGTTTCAGTTAAAGGTTGTTTGCTGTGCGTTTTTCAGTGTTGAGATGAGTGGAATGTTTCAAAAGTGGAAACCAAAAGTATATAAAGTATTTGCTAGTCCCTCCTCAGGTCTGCTTTTACTATGGCATATAACGCATGGCATAAATTGTTAAAAGTAAAACACCAGATACTCAGAAATAACAGTCTGTGGGAGGAAGGACTTGGAAACTATCCAAGATGTTCCAATCCCAATAATCTGAAAAAAACACCCCACACTGATTTCATAGATGTGCTATCGGCATGGGTTTTTTGTTTGTCATGGCAAAAAGAAAGAGAGAGAAAGAGAGAAAGAAAGAGAGAACCCATTTTTTAAACTCAAGTTCACAACATGTAATACTTAATAAAAGTGCTCCTGGGAAAATCTAAAGTAATCAACAAATTATACACACCCCATCTCACTGTAATTACTGTGTTAAACACAATTAAGTGAGTAACTAGCAGTTAGAAATAGAGATGATCTTGCTTTTTATGAGTAGAAGACATCTTTAATGAAAGTCATCCTTTGCCATTTCTGTCTACATTTAAACTTTAAAACGGAGGGAACAAACGAATAGCTTCACAGTCCAGAGAGAGTTTACAATTTGCTATGAACGCACACATAGGCTTCATAGCAGCAAAGTGAAGTCCTCAGCTGTATATAGGCAGATTCCTTAAATCAGTGCAGTCATGCTCACAGAAGTAAAAAATGGACCTGTCATCTCTGAGAAGCAGTTAGTCCACTGCTGTGCTCCCATGGGAAAGGGAAAGGCAACTTTCCCAACAGAAGGAATTGCTCCGTAATGTGAGAGGTCATTGAAATGCAAGTAACAAACCAAAACAGATGAAATATGTGCAAAGTAAATAGATCAAAGACATTGAGATAATTAATTACCGGCGGTCTAGTTCTCAGAGAAAGACCATTCATTCACAAAGAAGCCACTGTACCCGACACTTCCCAATATTGGTGTCTACAGCATGCATTTACTGATGTTTGTTAATGAGTAAAGACAGAATTATTATGCCAGATAACTGTCTGCCCTAAAAGTTTATGTTCTGTTACCATAATGCCTTGGCCTACAAATAAACTCCACTACTTTCATAACATTTTAGTTTAAGAAAAAGTGCCAAGTCCAGTTTTGCATTTACTAATGTGGAAGTTTTGATCTCTATATGCTACTCATTCGTGAGTTTACACAGCCATTTCAAAAGAAAACTCAACTGTGTTTTGTACTCAAATTCTCTTAATTCTTAGTGCCTGAGTACCCATCTTTTTAATCCCGTTAGCACAGCAGGAATATTTCTGCTGCAAGGACAGCAAGTGTGGAAAGGATGAAGTCCTTTCAGCCAGTCCTAGTGCTGGCTCTTTGCCTGCCCACACACTGAGATGGCTCTCTTTCCCTGAGGAATTACTGGAATGATAAAAAATGGACTGAATTTTATTTTGTGCCGCACACCCTGATCTGATGGGGACCTGAGCACCTTGAAGACACAGCAAAGCTTGTGGCTACAGGGCTATTTCTGCGAGGAGGAGTGTGATAGGTGTGAGCAGTAAATGGTAGTTGCTCTGAGTCTGCAAACCCAAAGGTTTGCCGCGTGGGAGGATTTGCTGGGAGCAGGCAGTAAGCTGGAAGGCACCAGGAGTACAGAGAGAAGGGTGCTGGTTGCTACCCAGGGCCAGCACCTACCTCCTGCAGAAAACACCAAGAGCTTGTTTGAGTTGTTAGGTTTCTCTCTTTGAAGAGTAACATTTGAAGCATCCCAGGGAAGCTGCATGTTTCTCAGGTTTTCTGAGGGATGCTGAAGATGTTCATCCACCCATTCCCAGCACCTCTTTTGTCATGACCTACAGCCCCTAATTTTTACTCCTAAACATTTCACAGGTGACTAAAGGCACAGGGCTGGAGGTACAGACCCTGCAATTTCTCCCACTCCTTAAAGGAAAGCAACATGCTTTCCTGAGGAGAGGACTGTCATAGCACAAAGGAGTCCAGGCTGTGGTGGGCAGGTCAGGGCAAGTGATAGGAAGGGTCTTTCATGTCCGTAGATGTTAGCAATTTGGGACTTTCAGATGTTAGCAATTTGGGATTTTTGGCATCCCAGCTCTAGTTCTGCATCCCCTAGAAACTTCAGCTCCACTTAGGTGAGACCATGGTCTTGTGGAGCTGCCTGGAAAATGCATGGTGCCATACCCTGGGATTTCACCCACTCACACAGGATCTGTGAGCCCAGCAAGGGCCGGGCCAGGTGACTCCACCAGCTGTGGCAGGAGGGTTAGGGGACAACAAGGGAGTGAGGGGACAACAGCCCTGTTCCCCAAACACCTGGGGAGCAGGACTGGGAGAGAGGCCAGGAGAACTAAAGAGGCTTGAAGGAGAAGGCTGAGTGATGGCCAGGACCTGAGGGAGGAGAACTGGGGATATCTGGAGGGAAGGAAAGTTCTGATGTGGCTGCAGGAGCTGGGAGGGTTCTGGAAAAGTGAGAATGCACAATACAGTGGTCCAGCTGGCTGTGGACAAGACTGGGATGATAAACTTGAGGGGAATGGAGGTGCATGTGAGGGGCAAAACTGTGCTTTGCAGCATGTGGGATGCAGTGTTGGCGTGGAGCAGTCTTTCCTCACCCTCTCCTTTCTTCTTTTGTTTCCAAAAAAGGTCAGCTGTCACCTGGATGGATGCATGCTTGTATTAATGGATGGATACATAATTGACAAGGGTTTATTGGTTCATCCTCTTCCAGATTACCCCCCAGACAATTATGTCTCAACTGACCATGTTCAAACCAGACGGGCTTTCAAGTCTGAAAATTTGTCACAGATTCTCTCTCCCTTTTAACAACAACTCGGTAACTGTAAAAAGAATGTGGATAAAGCACTCTCTATTTATATGAACATGGGGGATGCAGCACATCAGTTTTGTGCCTTTGGGCTTCATATCTGGCAAAGACCCCACCACTGTCAGTACACAACCACATCTCCAGCTCTAACACTCTCCCAGAATAGTGTTCTCCCACCAAGTTAATAGAACCTAAGCAAAGAGATTTAAGGAGCAGCAAGCGATAGGGAACAAGTGTGAAGGCTTAGTTTACTTTGTTTAGCATAGACCTTTAGTTTCAGCCACCACAAATATAATAAGGCCTTTTCTTTATTTATCTATGCAGCCATGGGGCAGAAAGGGCAGAGGAGCTTAAAAGACTTATTCATGCAAGCAGGGCTGCTGTGCTTAGTCCTCTATTTACATACTGCGAATGTGTTTCATTCACATTAATGCAATGTGAAGGAAAATGGGTGCAAATTCTGTGTCTCCATCTCTGTGGAGGTACAGAGGCTGACAGTGCAGACGCCAATAATATTGCTATTTTCCCTTCCACTAAATGGAAAACTCGCCTACACAAAAGGGCTGGAAGTGTTTTCTAAGCCATCCCAAAGAGAACAAAATTTGCTAGTGTTCTGTGGCTCAGGGACCGCTACAAAAATTCTCTGTCATCTTCCTGCCTGTTCTGTTTCAATCAGAATAATTTCCCAGCTAAGGGAAAAATAGTTAATAGCATTAATAGCATTTTTCAAGAATTCCTGCTCCCAGTCTCTTGCTTGTGCCAGGCAAATTTGTTTTGCTGAACTTTGGCACAGTTTATGCAGAATATTTCCTGGTGTTACAGGCAGACTTCTGGGCTGTAGGTTGGTGAAACCTTGGTACAAGCACTGAAAAAAGGCAAAAACATGAATCAACTTTGCAAGGTGCATCTCTGAAGCTGTTTTCCTGTATCCATGCACCTTTCCCCTACTGATACCTGTAAGCCAGAAACAAACTGGGTTTTTAAGATGAGAGTTGAAAAATGAAGGCCAGAACAGCTGCTTTGCCTCCAGAAGCCTGTGGCAGAGCTGGGGGAGGAGTGCTGAATGTCAGACTGCCACCTATTCTTAGGGGTGCTCCAGCAGCTGGAAGTGCTGTGGAAACCCTGCCCTAGGGTCATGGCCAGCTCTCACCAGCCCCTCCCAGCACCTGGGGACATTCAGTGAGTGCTGATGAAGCTGTGACAACCTCTCAGCTGCTCTTGCAGGTGCATTTGGTGCCATGCAGAAGCCGAGAGCAATGTGCCCCAGTCCTGCTCGGCCACTGTCGCTACGGATTCTTGAGCCAGGGCTCTGTGCAGTGCCTTGGGTGCCGTTGTGGGAGGACAAAGCAGTAAAGCCTTTCCTGCTTCTGCATCCTGTCCAACACCAGCACCCCTTTCTCTCCAGCTCCATCACAGACAAAAATACCCTATTAACAGCCTGTCAATCCTACTGGGTGATGATTCCTGAAATAACACCTTTTCTCACCCCTCCCTGCCTGGAGCGGGGTTATTGCCAGCTCTACGCAACACAAGGACTAACCTGCACCATGGGAACACCTATTTAAAGAGATACTTTTTTAGCTGTTTCTTTTCATAGCTGAAGTGCCTGGAGAAAGGCCAAGAGTGATTCTCAGGCATCTCTGAGCTGCTGTAGGAGAATCATGGGTAAGGGAGTCAGGGTGGCAGAGGATCAGTTTTATCTGGCTTACAGATTTACAGTCACTCTTTCCAGGAACACATTCTTAGCTGTTCTGGTTCAAAAAGTGCATTTCTTTGCTCAGCCATCATTGCTTTCCAGCTCATTTTCTGATTTCTGACTTGGCTTGAATATTTCAAAGAAGGATGCATGCCGGGAAGTCACTGCTGGAAAGCTGCAGCCTTCCTTCTTGTTTCTCGGGGACTACCAAGGCTCCAGAGACCAGAACACATTTTTCCTACTGCACTAAACATTTTGAATGTATGCTAAAAATGTTAATACATATTGAAGGGCCTGGAATTCTTCCTTCAGGTGTGATGCCTTTAGGCAATTTCTGCTTCACACACGATTGCAGGTAAGGGCTTGTTACACTGCCAGAAACATGCACTTAATGAAAAGTTATTCACTGTCCTATTATAGTCAATAAGAGACCTCAGCAGTCACTCAGCTTTAACATACCCTACTTTTTCCTCAAAAGCCTTGCTCTGGAGTCAGAGCTGCTGTGAGACTCAGGCAAGAGATTCATCTTTCCTTTGAGGAAGGCCCCACATGGATGCAAGCATGTCCAGGACCAGACTGGCCACTTTGGGCTCCTGGTAAAGCAGCCAGGAGATGTGCAATGAGCAGGAGGTGATGGCAGCAACAGGAAGGACCCCAAGAAGGAGGTGGAGAGGGCACTGTAGAGCATCAGGAATAAAACCTCTGGAAAGAGTAAGGGGTGGTGGGAGCATGGGACCAGATTTTGCCCTCTCTCTGGCTGTGTACCAATATGATTTTGCTGTTAGGTCCTTGCTAGAGCTGCACAGTCACAGTGCCACAGTTCAAAGTAGCAAGGAGGTTCCCCAGGAGGTCGGGGATGTTCCCGGGCAAAGGAAGGGCAGGTGTCCTATGGGTGCCAAGTGTGGCACCTCTCACCCAGGGGTCTGGCAGGGAGCCATACATCCCAGACACAGCCTGCAGGGATGCAGTCAGTCCCTGTGGCCCAGTGGGACCGTGGGCTGCTTTACACCAGGAAAGGTTAGTGGCACAATCCCTTGTGCTTGGAGAAGCTTCTTACTGCTCTCAACAGCTTTGCAGAAGCTGGCTATAAGTTGGCTGCTAAAGTAATACCCCAGTGGAGTGTCCCTCTCAGGGATCCCTGGGTGACTTTGGGTTTCCTTGCTGGCTAGCTTTGTCATCAGTTGTGATGTGGCTATTTCTTTCTGATTGCATATTATTAGCTAAAACAGTCCCATACTGGCTCATCTTTATCCTGAAGCCTCAAAGAGCCAGCAGGCTCAGTTCTCAGGAATGTGCTGATCAATACCTATGGATAAGGACTGGAGTTCTGCAGTATACTTGAATCAACATCAGGTTTCATTTGAGTTTCTCAATTTAGATTTAACTTCAGGCAATTTGAAGATGTTAAGATAGCAAAGGGCATGTTCCCAGGTAGCTGCACTCAACACATAGGCACAGGCTTGGTGGATGTTGGCAGGGTCTTACTGTGTATCCATAGGCAACGTCTTGAGGGACAATGCACAATCAGGGCCTCAGAGTTCATGGAAAAAAATTTCATTTGCAAGGAGATGGATCCATATGGCGTTGCAGAAGGGAAGGATTTTGGGGGGGATCACTGGGCCGAGCCATATGCCTGAACCATGTGGTATGCCTCAGACCTTGCTGAGCTGGCTGGGATGTGTTCTCCTCTCCCACAGCTGTTCTCACCACCTTGCAGGACCGTGCCCGTGTTTTGACTCCTGAACGCGTGGCCTCAGCGTGGCCGGGCGCTGATCCCAGCCTTTCCAGCAAGCAGAGCGTGTTGTTCCGCCTGTCTGCTCGCAGCTTTCACCTTTCTTCTGTCCTCCTGCTATTCTATCGCTACCATAAAATGCAGTTCTGACCTTTTTGTCCTCAGCAAGCTATTCATTTAAAATACAAATGCTGTCCTCAAACAGCAGTCATTAATATGAGGCAGCAAATTCTTTTCTTTGTTCTTTATTGTTGATTTCCCCCCATTGGGAAACTGGGTGGCAGGAGAACTGCATAGCTGCAGGAGCAGCTTGCTAATTGCATACTTTCAAATACTAATTTGTATGGGTTGGTTTGGTTAAAAAGGGGAAAAGAAACAAGCCAGGGGGTGATAAAAAAAAGTCAAGGTTATAAACTCCACAGAAGCTCTTTGGCCTGGAATTTTTATTAATTCTTTAAATGTAAATTGCAGGCCCATGGCTGCACATCCATGCCTCCCGCGGAGTGCCAGGTAGTGTGGTGCAATTTGCCCTGCAGACCTTCGGTGCAGCAGTCGACCCGAGGAGCTGAGCTCTGCCCTGGGCTGCCCGGGAGCGAGGCCGGCGAGGTGCCAGCCAGGAGCCGTTCCCAATGCGGACGTTGCTCCCGGCTGGCGCCTGGCTGGCTGTGGGCAGGAGCCAGACCCATGCCCAAGTGGGGTCAGGCATTGGTGGGGACAAAAACGTCTCTGCCTTTCGGGAGCTGAGGTTTGGAGTGCCATCAAGTCAGCCTTGTGTCTGTGATGGTCTAAGGGAAGAGGTGAAAGAAGGTACTCATCAAGGAGTGACACTTTTTACTAAACCAAGAGGTATAATTTAAAAAAAAGGCAAGTCTTTGAGCACCTATGCTGAGAGTGCTGCTCAGAGATTCCCCTACATGCATCCCCATACCTGCCAATAGAAGTGCTTACTAAACATGAACTGCAAGCTTTCAGTGTTTTGTAACGTCCCTGGATGATTTGCATTGGAAAACAAAACAAGACTTACATATATTTAGCTCTTTCAAGCCCTTGAGTACCAGCTCCTGCTAGGTTATTAGAGGTAGTTATTATTATTTTGAGTGGTTGTCTCTTTTGCCCACTTCCATGTTTTTTGCCATACTTGACATCTTCCTACAGATTCTTCCTTGGCACCAAGTAATGTTTTCCATTTCTCTTTTTAAAAGGACATTTTTAGATGCTCTCTTCTGAGAAACTCACAATGCCCATGCATGGTACTCATGCATAGTGGGGACATTGCTGCCTGCGGCAACCAGCTCAGTCCCATTTGGACATTATTATCACTTCATCTCCTTTCCTGTCTGTTTCGTGCAGTTACTTGTTTGGAGAAGTTCCCTGTGCTCACCCTCAGCACCAGCACTGCCCTTGCACCTGAGAACCATGGCAGCCAGCAGCCCCTGCTGCAAGCAGCCCCCGTGCAAGGGTGCCCTGAACCACTGTGAATGCGGGAGAAAACCAGCCCTAAGGGCCCTCTGTGCTGCTCCTGCATGAAGGATGTGACAGAAGCTAGTGCCAGGGGAGACCTTCCCAGGGCAGTGAGGGTTGGAGGGACAGGCAGGGCACAGGGATCTGCAATTCACTGTCACACTGAGCACAGCAGCCAACATATCAACAGCTAGAGATACTGGAGGGTTCCAAGGCTGTGAATGCGAGGGAGGCAAAGTAAAGGAAAAATTTTATTAACTGTGTTGTTTTGTGTCTGTTTGCTCAGAACAGTAGCTATCTCTGTTTGTCCACTCTCTTGTCATGTAATGTGATACAGAGTCAAAATGGATTTTATTGTGTACTGTTTGCATTTAAAAAAAATCCTTCCCAGTATATGCTACAACAGGTCGCTGTTATTATTTCCCTCTCTGCTTAATAAAGTTATCATGGATGCATGGCAGCATCAAAGGAAAAAATGCATGTGGAGGCACCAGCTCTCTCAAAAATAACCTGTATTTCTTTGATGAGAAAAGGTCAGAATCACTGGCCAAGTCCCACAGCTCAAGTGGGTTTGCAGTGGAAAGCACCGTAACTGCAAGCTTGAGCAGCAACAAAACCAATATCTAATTATAACACATGCAAATGTTGTGTTAGCTGGGAACTGATACCTGAAGCTTGTTTCTCGGTTTATAAAGGGCAAAACGGTGGATCCCTTAACAGGAATCTCAATTTTTTTGTGTTTTGTGATGCTTAATATAATTGATCAATTGATCATTTCCTTAACTGTAAGAGAAAGAATGAGTCAGTAATCTTTATCACTTATTATTATTAAAAGAGTGTTAAATCAGTGAGTGGCAGGGAGAGAACTGCAGTGGAAGTCGGTGCTTAGCAGCTTGTGAGTCATTAGGATAAACCCACTTGGCTGCAGTGAGTGAGGTCTGTAGCACCTCTGGTTTGCAATCGGTGACCCTTACTGGCCCTCAGATGTCTGCAGGCTCAGTGAGGGATAACTCCCTGCCCCAAGCCTACAAGAAGTGGCCCTTGGTGGGCTCCAAAGCCACACTTTATGTTTTGTGACAGCTTTCATGTGTGCTGGAAAACAGAATCACACAATGGTTTGGGGTTAGAAGGGACCCTAAAGATCATCTGGTTCCAACCCTCCTGCCACGAGCAGGGACACCTCCCACTAAACCAGGCTGCACAAAGCGCCATCCAACCTGGCCTTGAACACTTCCAGGGATGGGAAGGTGGGTGGATGCAAACCATGGAGTTTGAAGTGCCATACATTACTGGTTCTCAACAGGCTTGTTCGATGGCAGCTGAGCTGTCACTAGCAGGCTGTGAGACAGCACATTTTCCCTGGGACTGGGGCTCCTCCAGCCAGACAGTGGGTTCTCCCTTCACCCCTGTGGCACCTGCTGCTTGATGGTGGCCTGCTGGTGGAGGGGATGGGCTGCAAAGCCTCTGTTAGGACTGTGGCAAGTGGGAGGTGTGGTGGTCTTACCGTACGAGCACTGCCAGTTGTGAAAGCCCAGCCCCACTCTGCTCCCAAGTAATGCCAGGAAGTAAAACAAAATCCTCCAAACACGTCTCCCCCAAACTCTAGTTTCCCCGGAGCCCTCCGACACCGCAGTCTTTTGGGAGAAAACTTCTTTGGACAGCACTTAGTATAGCCCAGCACCAGCATCCACCAACAGAGTGCAATTCTGCACCAGCTTGAGAGGGGGAATTGGGAAGACATGTATCTCCATGGACTACAGATAATTAAAATTAAAATGTTTCTTCAGTTTAATGAAGAAACATTCATAACATTACAGAAATTGTACTAAAATTATGATAACACTTATATTCCTTTGCCAGCAAAACAAGAGGCTTTCTTTGCTACAATTCACTCAGAAAAAACCTTCCTTAACAAACATGAAAACAAAATCTTTGCTTCTACAGGTGAGGAAAACTTGGAGATGACCCATGTAGGTTTATTTTTCAGGATGCTTTCAGATAAGCTGTTCCTCAGAATAAGCTGCGCTGCTAACTCACACTGCAGGAAAAATAACAGTGCAGGAATTGTAACATGAAGCAAGAAGTTATCACAGTTGTGGATTCGAGTTTGAAGCTGGCATCCAGCTGGCAGGGACTGGATGACTATTAAATATGTCAACAGCCCCAGATGAATGCCAGGATAGCCTTGTGAACAGGAACTCCTGATGGTGTTTTTTCTCCTGCTGTTGCTATTTTAGTTCTTTTTGATTTCTCTCTATTTTGGATGTTACACAAAGGATAAAAAAAGACTCTACTAGAGAAATCAGAGTCCTGGATGGAAAAGAATGAGGATGCCAGCTGGTCACTCCTCCTTTGCCCCTGGCTAATATAACTGCAGTGTATTTGATTTTTTTCAAGTCACAGAGGGTTTAAATGACAGGTATGGTACGGCCTCAGTGTATGTCATCATCTGCTGGGTATTCAAGGATTTCTAAGGATTTAAGCTTGCCTATTGTTTGAATACAGGATGAGCAATGATTTCTGTTCTCTGGCATGTGTTGTGTTTCCCTGAGGGTGGAAAGGGAGACTGGAATTTAAAGTGAATCTCATTTATTTAGTATTTCCCCGTACAAAAGCAGGGAGTTTTCCAAAGCTGACTGCAGTGCAGTCATTTGTGGAGAACAACCCGTGGCTGCTACCTGGGTTATGTCGGCATGTAACAATACCTGTCTGCTCCATGAATGTCAGACAAAGCTCTCATAAATCTTGAAGGTCAGGCAGTAAAATTAATGGGAGTTGCAGAGAGCAGGACCTTGTCAGCTTCATAATAGTGCTGTGGGTGGAAAAAAATTCTCATGGTTTCCTTCAGGCTTTAGGCAACCCACCTACTGATGCTCAGCGGCTATTATCCAATATAAATGCTTTTTGCTCAGAGGAATTCAGTCGTTATCGCTTTTAATGTGTTAAATAGTCACCAGCAAGGCGCGCAGGCAAGGGAGCAGACCCCACTGCAGGCTGCGGCAGGAGTCCCAAGGATCGTCTCCTCCTCTTGCCTGTCGATGTGGAATTTCTGTACAACATTGCTGGCATTTTGTCATTTGCAGTAATGCTTTGTCATTTCAGAGGTGACCGGGGCGCAGCGGGGGCCCGGCCTCTTCCCTCTTCTGCCTTGTCCAGCTGATCGGTATCAGCCAGAGGTGGGGCGTCCTGTTTATGTCCCCGAGCAGGACTGGCAGTGCTGGCCCGTCCCACCGGCACCGCCACTGTCCCTGGTCCCTGGAGCGCTGCCGCCGGGGCTGCTCCGCGGAGCGCCGAGGCCGGGCTGTTTGTCCGGGCTGCGGTACATTGTATTTACCGCGCCTTTCGGGGTTTCTGCCGGTCACCCGCCGCCACCAGGGAAATATTTTTATTCCCCCTCCGCTGCATAACTTGGCTTCTGTTTTCTTGTTGTTGTTTTTTCCCTCCTGCCTTTGTAGATGTTGGCTGCGGCCAGCGCCAAGTCACGGGGCAGGATGTGCTGCTTCTGCGGAGGTACAGACATGCGGATAAATGACATAGTTTTCAGGAACTTCTCCGGGCACTGGAAGGTGAGAATCTGTACCGCAGAGTTGTCAGCTTGGCTGGTGGCACAGCCCTGCACCACTTCATTCCCTCCTGACCCCCTGGCCTGGGGGCTGCCCGGGGGCAGCATCCCTCCCAAAATGCCCGTGTCAGAGCTGTTTGATGGCACAGACGGGGGTTGCTTGCACTGCAGAGTGGCTCTGGGCACGTTTATTTTGCACACACAGCTCCACGCGAGCATTTTCCAGCCCCTTAGCCGACTACGGGCTGCATGTGTTGCCATGACCAGGTTCAGGCTCCCTTGAATCGCCCTCCCTGTTCCAGTCACACCAGCAGCTCTGGGGGTCAGCCCAAGGACCTGCTCTGCAGGTCAAGAAATGGCCTCTCGTTGTAGCTCTCTAGGGAAAGAGGGTGATCAGGTCCAGGCAGCCATGCCCAGCAAGGGGCAAATGCTGAGGCTTCCTTGTCTCATGTGGCTGGGGCCCCTTGTCCCTGTATGTGCCCACAGCAGCAGAGGTGACTGTCCCTTCTTGGACCTCTGTTCTGTTTTACTTCCCTGCCCCTATGCAGCATTAGTTTAATCCCCTGCTCCTATGTCAAGAGCATCTTGCTGATGTTCCTCAATCTACGCAAGTACCTGTGCATCTTCCTGCCCCCTCACTTGCCCCTGTGGGGCAGCTGGGCAGCTGTAATGACCCCTCAGGGTGCTCCTAGGTCTCTTCTGCAACCCTGGGGGGGATCAGGGGATCCTGTCCTGACCACCATCTGCCACCAGCATCTCATGTTAGGTGAGGTGAATCTCTAGTCCTTGTTTGTGCACCTGAAACTGTTTTCTCATCTCCTACAGGTTACTCAGATAAAGCCCAAGAAGAGGTTATGCAGCAGATTTGACCACATGGAGGCTTCACAAATGCTTGACGTCCAGATGTGACTTGCATCTGATGCAAATCAAGGAAAGCTCTGATGAAAAGCAGAGACAGAGAGCAAACATATTTTTTACAGGTATACATCTTGAAGATATAATGTGAGAAATACCTCCTACTGATTCAGATAGAGATCATGTGTGTGAATCTGCCACAGGAGACGCAATGAGGAATGCCCTTTCCTCCAGGTTAATGCCAGCCTAATGGATGGTTGTTTGGTTTTGATCTTTTTTCCCGTTTGTGCACCTCAGCATGTGTCCTCAGCCTGGAGCTGGGCTGCATTTTGCACCTGTTGGAAGGGGTGCATGTCCATGTCCACAGCAAGTCAGTTCAGGGAAGTTTCACTAATGTTTGCTTTAGGAAACAACTTTATTCTCCTCAGCAATTTTCATACATATCTGATGGCCTTTTGCCAGCCCTGATTTCCAGATGGCTTAAAAGCTTGCAGTCATCTTAAATGACTGTATTTAATTTCTATGTATAAGTCTGAGATAAGAGGTCAGAGAAAGAAATGCTGTCAGTGTGAGCAACCTGCCTGGTCAGGGGGAGCTCAGAAACTTGAGCAGAGAAAGCACCATCTGGGAAATGTAAGAGTGAGCATGGGGATGGACATACACACACCTTTATCCACGCCCACAACCCCCCTAGACCTTTCAGCAGCCTGGCAAACTTCTCTTACGTATCTTCTACAGCTGAGAAAGTGTCCAGGTAGTACTTGGAGATACCTAGAATGGTATCTCCATTGCATACGGCATTGCAACAAAGCTTGGGCATGATGACATTTTTCTGGGCTACAGGACTCAGTTGGGCTTAAGTGCACCCATGAGTGCATCACACCAGTGATATATCACATCTTCAACCAACCCAGCATTATTTTTGCTCCAAAGGACCCCTAAGAGTGATGGAGAAGTGAGGAGATGGGCTAGACACAGAGAATGGCTCTCCCAATGCCTGCTGCAGCACATTGGCCTCTTGGCCATGCTAACATTTTCGATATGTCAACAAGTTCCCCATATATAGTGTATTTCCCAGCCTTTGAGCCTTGCTGAGGTATCATTGCCTTCCCTTGAAGCAATAGAAGGCATTCATGAAGTTTCTGTGCTGAACTGTGGGAAAAGAGCAGCAAGAAGCTGTGACCCCTGGGTAACAGCATGCTTTGGAAAAACCGTCATCAAAAAATCAACACATCAGCCCAGAAGGCCCACAGACAGCTGATCCCCTCCAGCCTTATCAGAGAGAGCTCCTGTGGATGCTGAGGCAGCAGCCACCGGACATTTTTGAGATGTTTATTCTATCCTGTGTTGATATTGAAGTCAATATGATAACTAAAAATAAAGATTAAAAAAAAAATACACTGCAGCTATTTGTTCCTGAATTGTTATGTTTACCCATACCAGCCCAGATTTCCATTTAGGCAGGCCCGTAGGCCCAGATGTTCAGTCATTTTCAGCAACATGGTCATATCCCTGAAGATTTAGCCTGCCAGAGCAACTATATTAAACACGCCTGTAATTTTCCACTGTAACAGGAAGATTGCATTCCTCAGGGGCGAGCAATCGCTGACTGGACAGGCCCCGTGCACATGCAGGCAGCACAGCCCTGAGTCCTCTCCAGCCTCTCACCACGGCAAGAGGGCAGAGCACTTCTGCAGCCCAACAGGGCTTGGTGTGGGGTGAGGAGGCTCCCATCAGTAGCACTTCCTTGGAGAGGGGACCGTGCTGCTGGGGATCCATGGCCAGCTGCTGCTGCAGGGCTGGAGGTGGCTGGGCCTGCAGGTGGCTTCTCCGCTGGCCCTCCTTGCACTCAGAGCCTGTAGGCACGGTTAGTGTCTGCTGAGGTGACCCAAAGAGAAAAATGGTCTTTAACAGAACAAAAGCAGATGTTTCACCTGATCACCTCCTGCTTCTTGATGAATGGGCTGGACAGAGGTAGCCATCAAAGGCCCTGCACAGCTGGGAAGACTCACCCTGCTTGCAGCTACTGGTGAGCAGGGCGTGTAAAGCCACCTCTCTGAGGGAGGATGTGGGATGCCTCTGAGTGCAGCCTCCTCCAAGAACCCAGCTTCAGGTTATTGAAAACTAATGGGCAGATCTGTGTGGCTTATTTTGCTTTCTTCCACGGGTAGCAGTGGTGGCAGAGGACAGTGGGCAAAGCTTCACTCACACAGCAGTGTTTGTTTGGCTTTGTGCCTGGTCCTGACAACACTTACGGCACAGGATTTGCCTCAGAGAGTGCAAGGAGGCATTGAAAACTAGTTGGAACCAAGTGTTTCCTTCTCTGTGCCAAAGCATCTGCTGAGAGCTCATGTGCCAGAGAGTGGAGTGCTCATGTCCACCAGCAAGAGTGGAAGAGGTGTCCTGTGAGTGCCTTGGAGGAATACAGGTTGGATCATATGTTGCTGTGCTGGAGGGGCTGCATTGGTGGCAGCTGGTTCCAACACACCTGGCTTTACCTCCTCCAGCCCAAGCACATGTTACCAACATCACTCCTGCAGTGCTCACAGACAACCAGGAGCATGTGGGCTCTGGCAGGCAGCCCCAGCCTGTATCACTGACCCTGGTCATTGCTTACATCTGGCCTCCAGCCTTGGAAACAGCATGGCTGAAGACTCCACCATGCTTCCTTCAGCAGCAGGGAGGTACTTGCTCTTTAGGTGCAGTGAGGCACAAGGACAGTATGAGGATTCTCTAGGGAGAACTGTGGCAATTCCCATCTTTGGTTCCTGAAAATCCAGCACTCACCTCTGCTCCCCTCTTGACAGGAGCAGCACAATCCAAAAAGGGCAGCCTGGCCTCAGCTGCTTTGCCTGCATCAGTGGGACAATTCTGGAAGAAAAGACCTTTCTGTGGGTGCTGTTGCCAACTCTGATTGTGATTGGGTTGGTTTTCCTGCCACTGATTTTTGTCATGCAGAAGGACTGGTCAAGGCATTGGTACTCCTGGAATCACCAAGCAATACATCTACTCTTCAGGTGGGCAGAGACAGACATCCTCTTCTCACACACACAACAGAGGGGAGTAAACAGATAAACCAGGCAGGCTGCTGCCATTAACTCACTGAGCTGCAAAGACTTACTGTCCAAAGAAGCTTTTCTTGCTAAGGAAGGCCTGGCTGGCCATCTTGTGATCTCATATGAATAGAGGGATATAAAAGGTCTAGAGGGTCTGTTGTGTGAGGAGTGGCTGAGGGAGCTGGGATTGCTCAGCCTGGAGAAAAGGAGGATCAGGGGAGACCTTCTCTCTCTCTGCAATCATCCGAAAGGAGACAAGACAAGACAAGACAAGAGGACATAGTCTCTAGCTGTGCCAGAGGAGGTTCAGGTTGGACATCAGGAAGAATTCCTTTACAGGAAGGATGTTAAACATTGTAATGAGCTTCCCAGGGAGCTGGTGGAGTCATCATCCCTGGAGGTGTGCAAGAAACATCTGGACATGGCACTTAGTGCCATGGTCTGGCTGATCAGGTGGTGATTGGTCAAAGCTTGGATTCAATGATATCAGAGGTCTTTTCCAACCCAGCTGGTTATGTGATTCTTTGATATCCAGCTCACCCGTTCCTGGTAATGGGACACTTCTTCCAGTCAAAATCCCCTGACAGAAATTTCTTATGGGCAGATTTACCCCACAGAAGTTGGCCCTTTTCCTTCATAAAACCCAGCTCCATCAGTGCCCAGCTCCAAGGCTAGGACAGGAGTCAGATAAGATGCCATCAGCAGCCCTGCCGACAAAACCGTCCTGGTTTCCTACAGTGCTCGAGCTGGCTGGGATGGCAGGCTCCCACCCTCCAGCTTTCACAAGGTCACGTTAATCCACTAGCCATTGCAAATCTATTTTTAGTGGCGTTAAAATAAAATGAAGCTAAAAATATGTCAAGCAGGTAAACCCACAGTTTTAAATCAGAGCTATTGGAGGTTCTCAGTCTCCGAGTGCCTCCACAGGAGAGCCTGTCCCTGCTCTCTCCCCCACCAGGGAGATGGGTGCTGCCGCAGTCACTCATTAACCGCCCGCCCGGGGAGCTGCTGCCCACACTGCGGATTATGTCTCGACCCCCTGGCCACTAATTTCTGACGCTTGACTTCACTCTGCAGTGTTTTTATAGAACTTCTGCCACAGCACTTGCTTCCCACAGCCTTTTCTTTCCCCTTAGTAGCTTCAAATGTAGGGAACAAACCTTATTTCTGCCATCCCCGACTTGCTTCTTTTAAGTACCTGCTCTGCAGCTCAGTCTTCAAGCCTATGTGGAGGCAAAGATCTGGCCAGCTTTGAAAAGATATAGGTACAATTCCCTTTATTATGAGAAGAGTTTATAAACCTCCCAAAACAAGAGGTGAAATGGGATTTTTGTGAGCTATCCATGCTATTTCGCTGTTTATCATGTGTTGAATTTTACCCCTCAACCAGAGAGGCAAATATTCTCCATGGCAGCTTCTTCTCACCCAGTGCAATCTTTGCTTGTGCTCTCTAGTGCAGGCATGAAGACCCTGCTGCCATTGGCATAAGCAGTAACAGGAGAAGAAGATGTTGAAACAATATTATATTTATTACATACATGAGATAGAAAAACAAATTACCAAAATAGTATCTTTTTTTTTGTGAGTCCACAGGACCTTGAAAGAAAAATACATACGTAAAGTGGATTGGTAGACTCGTGACTTTTCTGGTGTTGTATGTCTTCTTTCCCCTCACACTCATGAACAAAATTACACTCTATACAATGTGGTTTAAAGATGCTTTACAGAAAAGATATATTTTAGTGCTGAAAACTGCAGTAAACTGTGCTATATTTTGTAATGGTGTTAATGAGGAAGTATAATGGCTGTATATATTGCAAACAATAACACAGAAGAAAACAAATAAAATGTTCAGTTTTAAATACTAACATAAAAATAAAATAAACTCCAGGCCCACCATGAATTGCTGGGTTGTGATATGTGAATGCAAGTCCTTTCCATTCTCCGCATCCACTCCTTTTCCTGCAGTTGGAGTTTTTCTCCTCCGGCAATTGCATTTTTATCTCAAAGTCTCTTCTTCTCACTCTGTTTGCAAAGTCTTGCTGGTGTCCTGCCCATGGGGTCCAAGTGCTGGTCTGAAGCTGGGACTTCAGTGCAAATACTTTATCTTTCAGATTGCATCCTCAGATATTCTGAGTGGCCAGTGCCAGGCTGGCCATTCCCTTTATACTGTTAATGCTGTCCAACTGCGGGGGGTCTTCAGGAGTGCTTCTGTTTCAGGGAGTTTTTTTCATGTGCCACCTTCAAATTCTTCTTTCCCCAACACAATCAGACTTCCCGCACCGTGAAGTGGCAGGTAGTAAAGTGCTTTATACAACGAAATATTTACACTAGGGCTAGGTTCATTTTTAACACTTCAAGGACAAAAGCTCAGAGACACTTCACCCTCTGCAGCTGGCTCTTCTCTGCAGCTGTGCAGCGGGTGGAGAGCTGGCCTCTGCCCTGCATCACGCCTGTGCCAAGGCAGAGGGATTCAATTCACTCCAGCAGCTCCCTCCTCAACAGCATCAGCAGAGAATCTAGCCCCTGAAACCTTCAGCAGGGCAAACAGGTTAAAAGCAAGTGGCACCCAATTCTCTCTGACAGGTGCCAGATCCTAACCTGTAAGGGGGTGTTTCTAAAGAGTGGTTGTCACTGCCACACTGGTGCCAGCACCTACCCACTGCTGTGGCCACTGCCTTCCCCACAGCATCCTCTGGGAGCCTCTGGAAGTCACTCAGGATCCACATTAGTGGCACTAGCAGTGTCTTGCTTCTCAGCAGCAGCTCTTCCAGGGTGGAAATTTAGTCTTGGGTGATCAGTGGCTTCATGGGAGTTGCTCCAACATTGCACTGGAGCGAGACAAGCATCCACCGCCTTTCCTTTTGTTTCCCTCAACATAATGACGAGCAGGGCTCAGGTGAGGCCCTGACAAGGAAGCTACAGGCAAGTGAAAGAACATTGGCCAGAAAGGGTTAAATTAGACAGTGCCTACAACTCTGAATGCCTCACTACATGTTTTGGCACTATTTTCTTACATTCCAGTTTTCGTGCTAGAGGTCTTCTCTCTGTGGAGGCTGTTGCATTTTGTGCATAAAGAAATGCCCTAAGCAGCTGCACACTTCTAGTTGCAGTCTCTCTTCAAAATCTCCAAGACCTTTCTTCCGAGAGCCGACTTCCACTGATGGACAAAACTTTTCATGTTGACAATGAGTCTGCCCGTTCGGACGTCCTCGTGTCCTGCCACAAGATACTCCAAGCCTGCAAACCAGCAAAGCGGTCAGGGACTGCACAGAACCATGCTCCAGAGGCCTATTGAGCTGCAAAGTCAGCCTGGATATCTAGTCCCATGTAAAACAGCACTTACATGAAGAAATATTTGTACATATTGACTCACATATATCTGTATTTCTATAGCTCTACCTGTATCTATAAAAAAATTACCCTTGTGGCTACCTGTCAGTGAGACACAGTACATAAAACAAGATTTTGTTAGGTTCTAAATATAAATGAAAGCTGAACTCTAGGGGCAGCATTGTAAGTTTTTATACCTCTTTTGGGAGCTGCTATTACCCTCATTTGGCAGCCATCTGCCTCACTTCTCCCTGAATAAATCTGGGCCTGGAAATCAGCTCAGCAAATTCCAGGAATGGAACAGTGCAGGATGGTCCCGTGCCTGGTGTCTTGCTCGGAGTGGCTAGTGGCCCCTTGGAGGCAAAGGCAGGCCAGACCCCAGTGAGAGGCAACACTAAATGTGCTGGCACAAGCACCCTAGACAAGCCTGAAGAAGTGGCTGTCACACTGAAAAGAACTGCTGATTTCTGCCTCTGCCAGATGTTTCAGAGACAGGACAGCCACACCTGACAAAGCCTCATCTGGTTGTCCAGAAACAGCCAGAAAGGGCTGGATTGTGTCCCTGCAGTGCCCTGCTGCAGGGCTTGCCTCAGGCATCCAGGTCTGCTCCTGACTTTCAGGACACGACTCAAAGAGTGCTTGGAACCAGGTAACAACTGCTGAGCAGGGGGATAGAGCAAAGCCTTTGCCTTGAATTAGCTGAAGAAACACTGCCGCAGATCCAAACAGCCTAAATGGGCCACAAATGTGCCATAAGTGGGGATAACAAGGAGGATAATCCCTTCCATGGCAGGAGGAGCTTCCTGCCGGGGTCAGCATCCCACTGTAGCACATTTAAGGGACAGCCAGCATTAGATCCCTCCTGTATCCACTTCCCACTTGCACCGGTCTGGGGAGCACAACATGCTGCTGCAAACCAGGCACAGGAGATGGGCCTCCCCCGGTGCTCTCAGTCATCCCACTCCATCCTGGATGCAGCAAGGAGTCTGCTTGTGTTGTCTTGGGTTTTCATTTTGCAGCCCAGAATAAAGGGAGGGTGCCTCCCAAGTTAAAGGTCAGGTATGCTTTTCTTCATTTCAATACAATTTGCCTTCTACTTTATCTGAGTTTTTGGGCACACACATCCTCTCTTCTGCCACGTAAACACAGGATATGCGTGTGGCAGCATCTCCCTGCAGAAGACATTAATTTTGGCCAAGTCAATCTGGCTGTAATAAACATCACTTTTCAAGGGTTCCTAAATTTATTTCCCTTGAGGGAGAAATGTGGTATGCACACTCAGAGAGCAAGCAGATATTGCTGTGGCTGCTGATTGTGTAGGGCTTTCTAGATTTTCAACCTGATGCTACAGAACTGTAAAATTAAAATGAGTCAAATGACTGAGATGCCACAAGCCAGGACTTGAGGCTGTGCAGTTTGCCCTGGCAGGCTGCTCTCTGCCTCTCTGTGTCTGTGCTTGGCAGAGCCATGGAAGGGGTGGGCTCCTGTTCCCTTGCAAACGGGTGAGACCTTTAAATCTTTCAGCTCAGTGTCCCCCCAGAAGTAGAATCTGCCTCTCTGGGTGTGTGGGGAGTAGAAGGTGTGCAAGGGTGGTGAAAGGGTTCCCCCTTGTAGGAACTTAAGCACGCTTTTCATATGAAAATAGCCCACAGATTTAATAAATGCTTGGAGTTCTCTTTTCTTGTCAGAGCCTTTAAGGGCCTACTCTCCTTTCGGTATTCTTTACTTCTGTAAAACAGAATAAAACCACATTTGTCTTACTTTTATGTTTATCTTTGATCTCCTCTATATTTTTGGGAGATGTGATTTCCATTATAGCTGTATGTCAGAAAATTGTTTTATGTCAGCTTGACTTTTCATCCAGCTGTTTTTGGTTTATTCACCTGTAGGTCATAAGCTCTTACTGTGATAGAGAGTTGAATCTGCTAATGTTGTACTGCCAACCCCTCAGAAATGAATGTGGTAGCAAAAGAAAATAATGAATTAAAAAAAAATCTGGGATCCTTTTCCCCCTCTTTGACATTATTGAGTCTTAAAGATTCACTCAGCAGATGTTTTCAAGTTTCCTATTAGCACCAAACTTCATGACTTCTTTTCAACATGAAGGCTGAGACTATTTTATACTCATGGGACCAGCAGCTGCATTTCAAAACAATATCAAGCTTTGCAGTGTAAATCATGAGAGCTGGCAAGCAAGTAACAAGGGAGTAACACCTGATGTGTCAGACACCTGGACTATCACTAAACACAGTTGCATCTCCACTTTTCTGCTATTGTCTAAGAGACCGCCGTTGATTCTGTGATTAATGCTGTCTTTTCATCTGTTGGGGAAAATCACTGAAGCTCCTCTGAAGTTAGTGGAGTGGCAAAGCTGGGTGTCAGGCTGCCCTGCAGGCTCAGTTTTGGACAGCTTCCATTGCATTCCTTCAGGTTCATACTAAGCCAGCTGCATCTGGGCTTTCTTGCTTGTGTTTCCATTGCATAAGGAAACACAAACCAGCTGTATCTATATGATTATAGATTTATGGTGTTCCAGCAACATCCAAAGTCTTACTGCACTTAAACAGTAGAGCCCTACCTAATGCTGCTGATTCATCTGACCTTTGCACCTGACAAGACTTCCTAGCTACAGCTGTGCTATTACAGCAGCGTGCCTTCAAAGCCAGACAGTCACTCCCGTGGGCATGAAAGAAGACTGCAAACACCTCATCAGTGAACAACCATACTGCAGGACCCAGCCTCACAGACAGCCCTGTCCCCCCTAGTTCCTAGTGCTGCACATGAAAGGGACGTCTCAGCACTTAAGTCAATGCTTCCATTGCCAATTTCCCAGCGGTGTACACGCCTTATGGAAAGAAAGCCCTTTATCTGAATTAGTTGGTAACTGCTCATTTATCTTGGAGTTGTAAAGAGAGGTGTGTCAGTTGGAGCTTAGTTTTGCTCTATGGAAGAAACCCCTGAATCTGCATGTCCTTGTCCATACTGGAGAGTGCGTTTAGCCTGTTTAGCCACCACTGGTTCTACTCCATTTCAGTGAAAGAAGATGGGAAAGAACTGTGGAGCTCTCCTCTCAATGCATAAGAGAATTTCTTCCAAATCTTGTAGATGTAAATTTGTGTTACTTTCAAAGAGAAATCTTCCCTTGAGTTTAGAACTTCAGTACAGTATCACGACTCAAATTAGATTTAAATGAGTTTTTATGGATTCAAATTAGCTTTAGCTTTGAAAGATATGTCATGCAATTGTGGTGTGATGTGCACCTCCCTCCCTCTGGGAATGGAGACTGGTAAGACTGAAAGTCTGTTACTCTGCTACATAAAGAGAATTGTATGTTTCAAAGTCTGTGGGATGAACCAAGTTTTTCTTTATGGAATTCCAGTTTGAGGGAGATTGCTGTTGGAATCCAAGTGATGTAAGCCAATAATTTTTAATCAACACTGGGCTGCAATCTCAGCTCATTGGTATGAGGGGATAGAGGGCTGGGAATGAAATCTGTGTATATGTGGTGGGAATGTACTGTTCAGGGAGTCTGACCTACCAGGATTGAGGATGGGACAAGTACAGCCTCTGTTAGTCCAGGATTCAGGGTAGAGTGTCCTCTTGCCCCGGAGGATCTTCAGCTTTGTAGATTTCAAGACTTTCTTGATCTTCACACTGACTTCTGCATGGGAGCCTTTGTCATGAGCTGACAAGATCTTCGTCTTGATCACTGGGAAGACAGGAATTCAAAACTAGGAATATAAAAACTATTTACAGTGCTCTCTTTTTTTTTTCCTGGGCTAATGCTGGTGTCTGGGTGAAGCACTGAGGACAATTGCTTTGTTACAGCGGAGTTAGCCCAGGGCTCCTTGCTGGGGAGCCCAGGATCAGAGCAGCTGCTGGGGAGCACGTACGTCCCTACACCATGGGCAGAAATGCTGCCAGTTGTTTTGGCCATGGCCTCTGGAACTGCCATGAGGGCGTGAGGTCCCATTTTCCCCTAGAGCTCAGCAAATCCTTTGGGTTCCTCAGCACTTTTGGAAATCAGCTGGATTTAGGGATGGACCTGGAGGCTTTGCTGGCTTCAGCCCGGGCAGCCCAGGCAGTAGGTAGGCATGTGAGGACCTGCCCTCATCCCACCCTGGTGCCAGTCCTGGTGCTTTGCAGAACTGCCAAATCCAAATTCAGTGCAGGAGAGTGGGACATCGGTGGGGACTGGGGCAAACCATGGAGTATTTTGAGCTCACCCATACCCACAGGCACATTCCCACCACCTGGCATTCCACTGCTGAGCCCCTGCATGGTGGAGGCTCAGGGCTCAGTTCCTTCACCCGACCTATACTGGTAGGTATTGCCATATTGGTGGTGCTTTATTCAGCACTCACGTGGGGAAGCTCAGGGCAGCCTCTCACTGTGGCCTCCTGCAGCTCGTGATGAGCCCCGTAATTCATCATCTCTCTAGTTCAGCTGACACCTTCACATGTTGACTGATTAAAGGGGGAGAAGCCTGAGTGCACTTTAGATAAGATTTATGAACTTGGAGGTTTTGTGACTTTTTTTTTCAATTTCTTATCTTTTGCAAGATTAAACACAGTTTAATACTGTCGTGGCTGGGAAGCAAAGCAGAGCAGAATCAAATTTTTGCCTAATATCACTAAGCCAGGGCTACATTTTAACAACTGGCAGCCCCTTGAACTCCCCTTGGTGGGTTGCTCCTCAGCCTGCAGAGGTATGGGCTATCTCTCTGTGCATTTTCAACTTCAGTGTGAGATGAAACAGGTGCAAGAGACCCCTGCAAGAGATTCCTTGTGCAGGAAGGGAGTGCTGCACAGAGCATTCCTTGCTCTGCCACAGTATGAAGGAGGCGGCTCACTGGCACACACCGGGGAGGTCTTGGGAAACAAAGTGCCTCTTCTCATCCATTTAAAGCCAAGAGACACACAGACAATATACATCACCCCACTGCAGCAGCTGAACTTTGTTGACAAGGGGAAGTTCCCAGTAGCTGCTGGGATTGTTTTATCCATGGAATGGTGGTCACAGTCCCTCCTTACATTTGGTATCATTCAGATATAGTAATTTTTAGACTTTGATTGGGGCACTTCATCTACGGACAGCGTTTCAGTGACTCATTTTTGATAACAGTGGTTTTTAGTCTCCCAGGGACACTTCCAGCTCCTGTCCTCCCATGATTTTTATACAAGGGTGTTTTGATAGCAAGAGAGATGGGTAACAGAACAAGATGCTTCACCCATCTTGACTTGGAACCATGACACCTATACATTTTGGTGGAAGATCTGCCTTTAGACTAAGTATCCCATGGGTTTGCCAGGATGGAGAGGTGCACATACAGCACCTCTCATGCTTTGTATACACTTTTGCACTGCCTCGCAGCACCTCCCTCTACAGCCCCTGCACCCACAACTCACCATAGGTGTACTTCATCCCGCAGAAGACCTTGGGATTCCCTAAAACTTGCTCTTTACATTCGCATTTACCTGGGGAAAAAGAAGGAAGCAAATGGCTTGTGGATTGTGCATTTGCAGACAGAGCCCAGGAACTGCCAGAGGTTTTTCAAGTGCTCCACAAGCCTCATGCCAAAAAAAAAAAAAGACATTTGTGACTGTTTTCAGATTGAGAGTGAATACAGAATCTTAGTCCAAGGGCAATTACTCCTTGTTTACAATCAGAAGAGAAGGAAAACAAAGGCCTTATTATTTTGCCTTGGGATGCAAATAACATGCGTATCTTTCCCTGCGGTATTTTCCACACCGTAATGTACCAGACAAAATTTTAAAAGGAAATGTTGCAGAGGTTAAGGCAGATTAATGACTTCCATGATCTTAGAACAAAGAATAACACGATATACTTATTTACGTTTAAAATGAAGTCGGCCAGACAAATGATGGAGCTTTCCCCTCAATTAACTCAATTATTGTATCTTTGAGATGTTATCAAGCTGCTCTCTGAAAATGGAGGAAATGATGCTTGCCTGCTTGCATGCAGCAGCTGCAAGGGAGGACAGCTTGATGCTGCCCCGTGGGGCCAGCCTGCCTTGCACCAACCTTCATGCACCTCCCCAGGCTGGGAACACAGGAGGGAAATAACTTCCCCAGCTGCATGCTGGACCATCTCAAATTGCATCATAAGCTGCAAGTGATGCCAAAATTGTTGTGGGTATCGGGGAAATAAACTGTGAGTTAGAAATTCCCTAACTACCTGCCAGTGAGGTGGCAAACGCCACCCTTCAAATAAAGTTGCTGGTTTGTCGAGTTTTAGGAAATATAAGGATACCTTTAAAACATGATGGTCAATTAAAACGTGAGGGTATTCAGGCTTGAAATTCATGAGGGTATTCAGCCTTGACATTCAGAGCTGGGGCTGCAAATTCTTGCCTTACAACAGCTAAATGCTGGGTGCAGGCATTCAGCACGGAGCATCTGCCTAATGGGTTTGCACATCCTTGCATTGATGGGATGAGCAATAAGGCTCCTCTGGCTCTTGGAGGGGAAGGAGGTGGTCACAAGGACATTCCTCCACATGTTAGTGGGGGAATGTCCATTTCCCCTGCAACTGCCAGGGTGCTAACTACAAGCCAGTGCAGAAGACTAAATCTTGGTGGGAGGGATGGGGCAGGTGAAACACGTGCAAAGCCGCAGTCCTACCAGAGTGCCGGAGTGCTGAGAAGCCCTGCTCATCCTCCCAGCCCCAGGTGGGCTCACTCTCGTTGAGCACTGCCTGGAAAGGAGGTGCTTCATTGTGCCAGGTCACATCTGAGCTGTTGAGGGGAAAGGGAGATGGTCAAGCTTCCTCCGGGAGCCAGCGGAAAGCAGGGCCATCCTACTACCAACCCATCCTCCAGGCACAATGTGACTGCGTGTCTTGATGATGTTAAATACAAGAGGCAGTTTTGGAAGGTAAACAGATTGGGTGTTGTCAGAGAGGACCATTAATCTATTTTGGGTTTAAAATACGTTATAGGGATTTATATACCACAAATATCTTCGATCTGGTAAGAAAAGCAACATATCAGATTTAGAGAGTGAGGTATTATTAAAATGTGCTGTCTTCTAAAAATCAGAGCTTGACTCCAAGCCCAGCACAAGACCAGTCAACATAAGCTGAGTTACAACAGCAATATTAAGCCTTTGGTCTCCTCTCACTTAGATGTCCCTGAGGCCCACATTTTGCTTGTGGAGAGGAAACAACTGTGAAGGTTATGGAAAACACCCGATACATTAACACCAGCACTGAGAGCAAACATTCCAACACGGCTGCTGCCCTGCCACAGTGTGCCAGGTACCCAGGGGAACAACGGCCTCAGCTCCCACTCTATCCCCACTTCTTGGCCATAACAAAGCCCAAGTATTTTACGTAGTGGATACTTTTCAGCCTGCTTGCCCTGTGTAAATAGTGCTTTCCCTGGCACGGAAATCACAGAGGTATGGTGAGGCTGGGAGGGGGTGGCCCAGACCCCCCAACTCACCTGCTGCTGTGGCAGTCACCGGTGAGGGGGTCGCAGCTGCGGGCGCAGTCGCAGGGGCGGCAGCCGTAGGCACCGAAGCCCCAGTAGCCGGGGAGGCAGTGGTCACAGCGGGGCCCTGCCACGCCGGGCTTGCAGGGGCAGTCGCCGGTGCTGGGGTCACAGAAGGTGCGGGGGCCCAGGGGGAGCACGGCCGATCCCACGGGGTGGCAGGAGCAAGCTGCAGGGGAGGGACACTGTGAGGGACGGAGCATCTGGGAGTGCACAAGCTCTGCATCACAAAGGTGCAGGAGATGCCTGCAAAACCACCTCCAACCCTAGGGACACCTCTGGGGTTTCTGGGCTTTTTTTTCCCTTACCCGTATAAATCTGAGCAGAGTTTCCCTTTGGGATCTGTAGAATTTTAACTTTTGTGAGCGATTTTAATTAGTCAACCTACACTGGTGTCGTGTTATGCTTTGCCAAACAGACCTTTATTACTTTCCTTGCAGCATCTGGATTCTAATCTGGCCAAGTACCCAGGGATGTGTCTGCCTCACTGTGATGTTCAAGCAGCTGTGGGTGCTTCATTGCAAAAATGAAGCAGAGCATAATTGCTTTTTGAAGTAATAACGACTGTCTTGCACCCAGGAGGTTAAAAAAGCCCTCAGAACAGTAATTTTAATCAAAGTGGAGGCTGAGCAAAAAGCAGCCCTCTGTCTCTGTCTGATTTTTAAAGCTATCCTTTAAAAACATTAGGAAAAAAGAACGAGGAAACTGACAGCTCAGAGATAGGCTTTTGCATATTCTCCAGGATACAGGTTTGCAGAGTGCATGTCAGAAACACCAGCTGCTCTCTTTCTTCCCTCGCAGCCCCTTGCATCAGAACAATGCACTAGAAGTGTACTGGGACACACTGGGTTCTCTGAAAGGATGCCCTAAAACAGGCAGTGTGAAGGTTTCCTTACCTACTCATTAGGGTTTTTTTTTTTGCATAAACATAATTTATGTTTTTTACAAGACTACTTTCCCCCAAAGATGTTAATATTTCCAAAGAACAGAAATACAGTTATGAAAAGCATAAGCCAAACCTCTGGCCATGTGGCCAGGTCAGCAGGAGATGTGGTGACCTGCAGGACCAGTAACTGGGTGACTTGTGCTCTTCTCCCCTCAGGGTTTGGTTCTCTGACCAGGACATGGTACAGTCAGCCTTACATACTATGGCAAAAAATTCCCTGCTGAAAGACCTTTGCCCAAAGCTTAATTTACATAAAAATTTGGTTTCCTGAGAAAATATTATCTGTAGGGAATATTTTCACTAAATTCTAATACCAATCTTTCTATTTTGCAGCTGTGAAGGCAAGAGAACAGGAATGCAACTACAAGCAACACATTTCTTTCTCTTAAAGTACTTATTGCCATACACATACATTTAATTTTGCTCTGACAACACTTTTGTGGTTTCAGGAACCTGACATACCTGGAGTATAGTTTCAAAATACTAAAGGATAGATTAATACTGGCGGTTAACTTAGAGGCGACTGTGATTCCAGCATCTTTGCCAAAGTAATCCCCAAATTTTCCCCACCCTTTCCATTCCCAAACAAATATAATTATATAAAATTAAAAGATTAGACAGCCTCTCCACAACCTGTGTAAGTAGCTGCAGGCAGTGAACTCTGGTACCTCTAATAGCATAGTTTTCAACAGCGTGCACTGAGACTTGCATACCTTTCTCCTGAAGTCTGTGAAGTGTTTTACACCTGATACATATAGCCAAATGCTCTTTTCCTACTAGATGAGGTGGATATTTCTGGCATTCCTCAGGCCCTTCAGGGGAAATATCAGGCACTTAAGGCTCTTCAATTCTCCTCCAGTTAATGAGATAAACCCACTACTCAGCAAGAGATTTGGCCCTGTTTTGGTCAAGTTTCAGCTGAATTTTACACACAGCCCCATTGGGGTTGGAGCTTTTACGTTCTAGACAATTCTTTAACACATTTTTTTTTCTAATAGAAAATTTAACGTCAGTGGCAACACTATGTGAAGCAAGAATATTAAATTTGCAAAAGTTGTTATGAAAAAGAGCAGCAAACTCATAGACAATTAAAAAGACAACTAAAAACGATAATGTAGTTGGCTATACTTTTTAGTAAAAGCCACAAAGAGATGTGTTGTAAAGGCTGGTAATTTCTAACAGGCCTGCAAATCCACTTCCATGGATCCCATCCTTCCTGGCAGCTTCTCAATGAGCCCCCAGGGTGTCAATCTGCTTTCCAATGGTGGCTGGCAAACTGAAGGTTTTTGCTCTTGGACCTTGGGTGAAGGCCCAGGATGACACTAAGTGGCATTAATCTGAATGGTTTGGGTGGCAAATTTTCAACATGGTAAATGTTTGTGATGGGCTGCAGTGGGAACTTGCTGGGTGATGCAGATGTAAAGTGAAGCCCATCACTATGCACCAAGCACAGAAATGAAGCTCTAGAGCTCAAAAGTGAGTGTGTTGTACCACATTTGAAAGAAATGCATGGAAACAGGATGGAGTGCTTCCATGCTATGGCAAGAGCAAGAAGAAAAAGATTGCAGGACTGATTATACAATGTTTGAAAGCCAGAGCTACTGGTCCCTCATGGGCAGTTGTGCTATGTTGGTTTTAGACTCCATTTTCCTCCTTCCACACAATCTGCACCTCACTGTAGCACAGGTAGCAGGAGACCCACATCCAGGAAGGTGAGAGGAGCACCTGAGCAGCAGATAAAGCAGCTATGGATGCTGTTGGATGGCAATTCATTGTGGATGCACAGGTGCAGAGTGTAAGACTCTCAGTGTGAGGTTTCAGCACAGCACCTGTCTCCTGTGCCGTGGCCACCTCACCAGAGAGGCTGGGGGTTTCCACGCCCAAGGGAGCTCTTGTGAGAGAAGGAATGGCTGGGCCCCAGCACTGGATCAAGAGAAACCTTCCACAAGCTTGACCTTTTTGCTTTCTTTTTGATTTGTAAGCAGCATTGCTAAAAATGCCAATTTACCAGCCTGTACTACATAGCAGTATTCTGCACGTGACTTCAATGCACATATGAATTAACAGCTGCCTGTCCTGGCACTGTGTGTGCTGACTGGGATGGAAAATCAGTGAGTGGGATGCCAGCAGAACTGGATTTCCCTGCCCTGGATTGGTGATACTGTTGTGGTTTCTTTGGCTGCCAGTTAACCTTTGGAAATGACAAATATTTACCCCCAACACCCTAGAGTTGAAAAGCAAAATAAACTTGGCAGTTATAACACTCGATTTTATTGTCTGCAACTGTACTGTAGCTGAGGCTTAAAAACTCATGAGGATGGCAAGAAAGGGACTCATAGGTATGGCAGGAGGAAAGAGTCATCAGATTGGTGTTTTAAACATCAGAATGTCTCATTTTATCAGGTACACACCTTCTCCTGAGCAAATATTATATACAATCTTTGCCTACAAGAATCTTTGAAGTATCCTTAAAGATTATGGTTTAACAACTTCTTTATTTACTTTGACTTAGGTGTTTTTAAATTTTCAGTGGTTGAACAATAACGGTGTCTTGAGCCAGAAGCAAGCAGGCAATGCCATGGCCTTCCCAAGAAAGAATAATAGGGCTCCACGCACATCCTTTGTTATTGCAGACCATGGCATGGTCCTTGGAAATATTCCAGGCATAGGCTGTAATTGATCTTATATAATTTAATTTACCAGTCGTTAGTCATTTTCTACGGCCCTGCAGCTGCCCTCTCCCCCATGGATGCTGGGCCCCTGGGTGCAGGGAGCACTCCCTGCAGCAGGAGACCAGAAGTGAAGAGGTGAAGGGGTCTTAGGGGGGAGTGCATTTGTGAGGATTTGAAAAGCCCAGAGAGAAATCATCTGGGAGTTTGTAGTAACAGGGTCTCTGAAAAGAAAGCATTCAGATAATCCCTATATTTGTGGAATTCAGTTTGTGCTAGGAGAAGTTGTCTTACTCAGATACTTGAGGGAGTATCATGCTCTGCAACTCATAAATGCAGGAAAAAAAAGAGCAATGAAGTAGATGTACTTAATATAGAAAGTAAATAAATGTAAACTTTTTCTCACTATACTCAAGAGTATCTTACAGTTCTTGGTAAATATATGTTATCTTTTGTTTTTAAATACCAGAGTTCATGAATACCTAGTGGTCCATAAAGCTGGATTGTTGCATTAAAGAGTAATGGAGGCACACCTTTTTTTTTCTTTAAATGTGGAAAGCGGAATGCCATGGGCCAGTGAATCAGAGATGAACGCAGAAAGCCGAGAGAACCAAGAACTGGCATATGTCAACAAAAATACCCATTAATCATCTAATATCCACAGCTTCCTCTGGCTCATAAAGGCGGGGAGAAACTTTTAAATCAAGAGCCATGGAATGTGGCTAACGTATAGCTAATGACATGATGTACTGCCTGACTTCATTAGCAATGGCCTAACTTGCACACAGGCACATGCACAGGGTTGGCAGCCTTCCCTTTGAGCCGGGGCTGCTTTGTAGCAATATGTCCTGAGACCTCTTGTTTCCACCTGGCTTTGCAAGGAAGGAGGCTCTGTGCTGGCCAGCCCAGGAGGTGCCATTTGACTTTCTCTTGGACCCCGCAAACAGCCACAGATTATGGACTGGGCATTCTGGCACAAGGACAAGCCTAGAGTGAGTCCTTCACGAAACTCCATCCCCTTAGTGGACTGAATGATAAAGGAGATAGAGGCCACTTTTACTGCTTTCAAGGTGAAGGGTGGTGATTTTAGGTGTCCAAAAAATTGCATTCAACTCAGTGCCAAAATTTTACTTGTCTTCAATGGCCTCAGCTTCCCTGATGGGAACTGGCATGTAAAGAATATCAGGAATTATAACCCTAGCAAAGGTAGCAGAACAACAGCACAATGATGTTTCAGAGCTTGAGGGTCCCATGCAGAATTTATTTCAATCTTCTGTCCTGCATTATCTACCAGTATTATCTATCTACTATCTATTAGTTCTTTTTTTAATCAGCACGGATGAATCAATGAGTTAGAAAAAGCCATATAGGCTCTGCTTTGGGTCTAAATGAAAGACTTAAACCTGTTTTTTTACTAATGAGGCCCAAAAACAAAAGTTCATTGCCTAAGTTCTGGCAATAATTAAGGAGGAAAAGTATCTGATGTTTCAGAGGAGACTTAGAACTTTGATGTATACAAGTAGGTAATGAAACTTTTTAAAGTCATTAAATTCACTGTTTAAAAAAAAAAAAGTGTACATACTACAGCAGTGAAGTAATTATTTACACAAGCAATGGAGAACTGTGGTCAATTCCATTTCCACAAAGAGAACTAGGGTTGTAAAACAGGCAGTTCAGCTGTTGCGGCCCCTCCTTGCAATGAGTGAAAGGTGGAGAGGAGGAGGACCTCTGCAACAGACTGGTGGGGCTGCCGGGAATCTCATCAGGATGATATGCAGCAAGGGAGAGGGACAAAAGCAGTTGTTCCCCACCAGACCTCAATGAACAAAGCGAAACCTCACACACCCTCCCAGCCTGGGGTGCAGCTCCCTGCCACAGGAAGGTTTTCTCTTCCTTTACATGCAGGTACTTCTCCCTGAGAGGAGAGAGATGTGCTCAGTGTCTCCTCAAAAGATACAGGCAGGGTATCAGTTGGATTTCTTTCTGTCACTCACAAAGGTCCCCCTCACAGTAAGTGAGTCAGGGTGGAGAAATGTGATGAAACCAGTGGGCGGCTGTAGGCTCAGAGAGGAGGACATGCCTGCACCCCATATTTAGCTGACCAGTATAATGTTCTCAGCATGATCGGGGGATCCGGAATCCCCCGTGGTGAGTCACCATCCTCACTGTGGTCCCTGGGGAGTGTGGCTTTCGGATTGCTTCTTTGCATGGGAAAGATTTAATTTCACATGTGCCTGAATCATTGCCTTCAGTCTTGCCTCCTCAGTGTCCCACCTTCTGGAATATCACTTAACTTGTGTTCCTGTCTGTCCTTCCATACCCACCTGCTGCTGTGAACATGAACTGGTGGGTGATGCTATTTATCAGCTGCACCCCTGCTGGCTGAGGAACCTGATTCTGAGGTTGCAACAATCACCAAACCAGGAAAACATGAAAACAAGATGCATCTTCTCCTCTCCAAAAATAGCAATAGGAGAAAATAAATGAATCATCTCTCTTCCCCCGTCCTCAGGCTACAGGGATCCTTGGGATAGATTTATCAACAACATCTGCAGACTTTCACCCTGCAAATATCACCACTGCTTTTTGCTTTTTCCAAATAGTATCACAAAGAGAATTCAAAGAGCTCTCTGTCCTTCACTGAAACAAGAAGATTGCTCCAAGGAGGGGCAAGAAGATCTCACCTTTGGTTTGACACTTCCCACTTGAGAAGCCCTTCACTAGTACGAGGTGGCAGACTTACGTTTGCAGGTGTCTGGGGCAGAGAAGGGCTTCCTGAGGTCGCGGTAGAAGCCCAGCTTGCAGCGCTGGCAGTGCTGCCCTTCCGTGTTGTGCTGGCAGTTGTCGCAGACACCGCCACTGCGATTGCCCGATGCCAGCCACGCATCCATGTCAAAATGACAAGTGTCGGCATGCCCGTTACACTTACACGCTGAGGTGAAGCCAAAGGGAAGAGAAAGACTCATTAAGGCAGTGAAAGATACTGATTTATAGAAAAGAGACACAAAAACTCAAACCACTTTTGGAATGGGGACTTGACCTATGAACCTGTTATTCATTCAAATGCGTGAAGTATCACTACACTTTCATTCCCACTTCCCAACCTCTGGAGATAACATTTAAGAAAAAGTATTTTCTTTAACTCTTTTATTTCCAATACAGCTTTTCCAGTACAAGGACAGTCACAGGTGGTCAGGCCAGAAGAGAGAGACTCCCACATTCACCAGTCCTGCTGAGGAAGGATCCTTCCCTCCCAGCTTTAGAAATCAGCATTGCCCTGTACATCTGCCATGAAGGTGTGGTCAGGATGTTCCCTGCAGCTGATGGAGGAAAAAGGCAGGTGGAGGAGAGGTGTGTAAGAGAGGACAAGCATCCTCCTCACCCTGTGCTGGCAGTGGAGGAAGTCTGCACGCCCACATGGCCGAAGTCAGGGGTCAAGTGAGATCTGTTCCAGTGCCTGCTCATCAAATGCTGCTGGTGTAGGTAGGGGTTCACTGTCATTCCCTCGGGGAGCATCCATACTGCAGTGAGCATGACCACAGCGCACACAGGCAGGCTGATGGTAGCTTATGTATGGATAGCATCATAGCCAGGGCAGGACAGCACTCAGCACGCTTGCAAACCTTCCTGGGGTGGTGTGGTTAGTCCTCAGTGCCCTTCTGGCCAGACTGCTGCTGTTACTGAAGCAGGCAGCCCTGTGACCTCTGCATTCCCCTGCTTCCAGCACTCACCCTAAGCATCCTCTCTGGCACTGCAGAATTAATCTTCAAACCTCCAGAGCCTGTGGCTCCTCCCGCCCTTGGTGCCTGGGAGCGAGCAGAGCCCACATCAAGCAGAAGAAAGCCATACCTCCTGCAAACATGTTTGTCAGTGGCGTCCATGGAGGGGACAAACCCGGGCCCTTGTCACCTCCAAGGTACCCTGGCAGGTTGCAGTCTGCTCACAGCAGCAGGCCGTATCTCCAGGAGATACACTTGGGTGGCAGAGAAAGGCCAAAGCAACAGACATCATGGTCTCGTGAGGATTTCCAGGTGAGGGGCTGTGCAAACAGGGCTGTCCTTGCCACACAAACATGTGGTGGGTGCTGGGCAGGGGCGTGGCAGTGGCTCTTCACTCACTGAGCTGCTTGGAAAGCACCTACCCACCGCCCCAGGATGTGCTGCCTCTGGGACACAGGGGAGAAAGGCACGCATGGAGGAAGGATTTCACTCTGGCAGAGGCTCTGGAGACGCCGTTCCTGACTGGCTACTTACACTGGCACTCTCTGGGGGCTCCGGTTTTGCCGTCGGCAGCCTGCCAAGGCTGGTCGTTGTAGAGCGGGGCGCAGTGCTGGCAGTGGGACCCTGCGGTGTTGTGCTTGCACATGCATTTCCCATGGACCTAAGAGGGGAAAGAGAGCAAGGATCACCCACAGCAAAGGCCAGAGTCTCCAGGGCACAAGCAATGCCCACACAGGAAACATCATGCCAGCTACAGGCTATTGCATCGACTAGAAAGAGGGATACAGCATGATGTCCAGTTCAGCCAAGGGCAACTATTCTGTAGTTACACTTTCAATCAGGTTAATATGTGTAGATCTGCATGTCATGGTATTGTATAATCATACATTTTTTCTCCCGTATTGAGATCTAAAAGGGTCTTTAGCAGTTTCTAGATGCAGCATGAATTTCCAGAAGAGATTAAAAGAAGCCAAGATTCAAAGCATCCTTGGGAAACACAGTAAAACCTTTCTCTTCTTCTCTCTCATAAATATAAATACACCTTTGCAGTACTTCAGGAATAGCACCTACAATCTCAGCACCTAGCTCTGTGTGCCCAGCCACCCCCAACACAAATAAGTATGAGAAAAAAGAAAATCAACCCCCTGAAACATATATATCTACTCATCCTAGGCAGAATTTTTGCCCCACAAAGGAAGAATCAAGGATAGCACAAGGCCCATGACTGACTATACTCGGACATGTTCATGACAGATAATTTAACAGCTAGACACCCCAGTGTAAGGCGGTAATTAGAGATGAAAAGCCAGCACAGCACACTTGGTGCCAGCTGCCCTGTCAGTCGCTGGCATTACTCACCCTGTTGGAAATGCAAAGAAAACAGGATGTAGCCAGAGGGCACGAGCAGCCCGGCAGTGCCTGGGTGCAACAAAATCAAGCTCTGCAGCAGCATGGCTCTGCTGGCAAGGCTGAAGGCCCTGCCTTTTCCCATGGAGTGTAGCAGGTAGCTACCTACTGTAGCTATTTTCAGATGTGCCTGTGCTTGCAGCTTTACTCTGCTCCCCATTTTGCTTTTAACTACATGGTTCAGCTTCTCCTGCTGCTCAGTAACCAGCCGGGTGCCTTAGTATGCCCTGCCAGCATGGCCTTGTGCTTGTGCCACAGGTTGGCCATAAAGCCAACGGAGCTGCACCAGCTGCCGGCTGCTTTTGGCATCACGAGGAACACCGGGTGGTTGGGGTGCCTGGTGATCCAGCCTGGAGCTGGGGCATGGCTTTAACTGCTGCTGGAAAGTGCTGCCTTCCACACTGTTTAACTTGTGGTTTTACAAGTGTGCTGTTCCTAACTGCATGACTTGCTGCCGAGACCGCCACAAAAAGGTTCCTGTGAAAAGCTGGAACAGTAAACAAAACAGAGGAGGACCTTGAACATGTTGTAAACAGCTCCTGCTTGTTACATGCATGCACACACACACCACGCACACTCCTGGTGAATGATGACTTTCTGGTTTATTCATTTGTAATGAATAGATTTCACCTGCTATCTCACAGGAGTCAACTGTAACCGGTACAGATAAAATGTCAAAACTGACCTGGAAAGTCCTTCAAAGACTTCAGCAGAAACGAAAATAGCAAGATCTTTCAAAAACTTTTTGAATTCATTCCTGCCTTATTAAAATGTCAGATCACCAAAAAATACAGAACAGCAACTGGGCTGTGTAAGCAATGGATAGGTACAGATGGAGTCAGAAGCATCCAAGCCAAAGTGAAAATATGAAACTAACACTGTTTTCTGGGCTATCTGGCCTCATCACAGGTATTAGTTGGTCTCACTGCAGATACTACTTGGTCTGTCTGGCTTACTGTATCAACATAAGCTTAAATGTGTGCTAATGTTTGAAAAGAATGAGAAGTAAATATAGAAAAGAAACAACAAATTTGGAGGGTATACTTAGTTCTCAAAGTGTGTTTTCATATTTTCATTATTGCTACCACCAACAAAATGTTCTTCAAACTCTCAGATGAACTCTCTCTTTCCTAAATTACCACTCTTCGATAAATTTCTCTCTCTCATAGTTTTTAGACAAGATCCACACACAAATCAATGTTACAGAATCACTTTGCACACATTTAAAAGCATACACACCTGCATGGAAACAGAAAATGACTAAACCTGTACTGGTCATCTTGTGGTGGTTTTGATGGTGTCCAAACTCTTTGATGCCAATTTTGGTAGGAGTTTCTTGCAAGCCCTTTGGCCATTGAGTGGTTAGGGCTAGAGAGGCTGTACTAGCCTGAACCACATCTGTGGCCAGAGGAATGCTTCAGAAATCCTTCCTCACAGGACTGTCCCAGCTGTAAGGGTAGAGGGACCCCCAGACCCAGGACATACATGATCACGAAGGGAAGGTGACCTGAAGGAGTCAGAGGGTGCCATGGTCAAAACCTGGGGGTCCTTTGGTGCTTTTGCAATCATGATGCCAAAGTGAGAAGGACATGGGAGAAGAATTGGAAACAGAAATTGTCTCAGACATGGGGACACTTGGGATTACTCTGGGGATGTGTGCTTCCCCTTCCTGTGCCCACAGCCTGTAGCCTCACCCTCCAAATTCAGCTTGTTCCTTGCCAAAACCATACAAAGAATCAGTGGGGACCCAATCCATCATCCAGTGGCTGCTCAGCATTAATAACCCAAAAACTCATCTGAAACTCAGAAGCACCTCAGAAACCATCAAAGAATTAAGCATCGCGAGACACCAGCAGAGAGCAAGGCAAAATGCCCCGCCAAGGAGCTTTCGTGGTTCCAAAGAGTAAGAGCTCGGATTTTCTGAAAGCCCAAGTACTGTATAATAGAGCATGCTGCACTGCTGGAATAAAGGAAGGTGGGTGAAAATAAAACAGAATCGGACTGGTATCCCAAGAACCTGCTGTGCCACCATTAATTTGGCATGCAGAGCTGATAAGTAAACCACTGAGTAGCTGTGCACCAACATATTAATATTAGCCTCTATGTGAACTCTAAAGAAAGAGGTTGTATATAATTAAAAAACTGTTGCAGCAATAGAAGGCTTGTGGGCTCTCGTGCTGTGGCACGGAGAGCTGCAAAAGAGCCAAATTGGAGATGATGCAAATGAAGCCAGCTGGTGTTTATTTAGATAGACTTAGAGGCAGAGCATGGCATGACACTCCTGGTATTGATTGTTTGTAAAGGTGCCATGCACCTGGGCGAAAGGAATCAAATGGTCTGGCTGAAAAGCCTAAAAAATAACAGAATAGCATGATTCTATCTGCATAAAGGCAAGCGCAGGACCAGCACAGAGGCCTGTAGGCTTGGGCTTCCCAGCTGACTCAGTGGGTGCTGTCCAGCTGGGCCAGGAGGAACATATCCCTCATCCTTATCATAAGAGTGCTGCTTTGCAGTTTCCTTTCCTCAGGGTTTATCACAACCAGCCTCCATCAGCTGCTCCCTCCAAAGCGCAGATCCCACTGTGGATCCCACATGCCCTCTGCTCGCCTGGGCAGGGCCTGGCCAGGCTGCTCAGTAGCCCAGCCTGCAATGCACACTGCAATGCAAACCTGCATGCTCCTGCTCACTGCAGGGCTGGGGACTCCTAATCTCAGCGGGATTCATGTTTGGGTGAACACCTGCAGAGGTATGGCATGCTATGGCCTGGTGGACACCACTTCTGCATCAGAAGCAGCTATGCAGACTCCAATCTTTGTGAGTAAGCTTTGGAGAAGCCAGCAGGTTTCCCAACTCTGACAGTGCTGTGCCTTTACAGCACTGCTACGTAAATGGGCTGAGAAAACTTTGCCTCTCCAAGGTCCTCTCAGGTCCCATGGTGGCCCCATCCCCTCTCAGCCAGGTAGAGCGTGGGGTGCAGACCCACTAACGAACAAGCGAAACAGCTACACGGGCAGTCAAACCCAGTGAGCAGAGGGAAACAGGGTCTTCAACAGCTTGCTTCTCAGTGCAACCATTTAGTTAGTACCTTCTTTTCCATATTCCTTTTTCACAGAAGTTTAATGAAAAGTCAGACCTAGGTGATTAAAAAACCTTGCCTCAGGCTGATGTATTTATTCTCTTAGAATAGCATTATAATGATTACCCCCAAAACAGCTCTGCTTTAAAAATTCTCTCCAGCCTAGCTTTATCTCCCTGAAGAAAATATCTTCTTTCTTTTACATAATTCCAGCATGACAGAAAACATTTTTAAGCATTGGAAACAACAAAAAAGGTGGATACTAGCAAGCCCGGTTTTGCAGCCCACAGGTAAATGTTTTTTTTTTTTTTTTTAGTTTTAAAGAAATACTATGAGAGCTAGAAATATGAGAAAAATAGGACAAGAAGGGGTACTACAAGAGAAGTGGCAGCAGGTGAAAAACAGCCAACAGACTGTCTACACTGGGCAAATTAATGTCTATAAGAGCTGTAGGAGGGCCACTTGCAAGGCTGGACTGCCATGCAAATACCCTGTCATGCCACGGAGCAGCTGGGAGACGGGGCTGAGAAACCAGCCCAGCAGCTCTGCTGGGACCCAAGGTAGATGGGGGAAATGACGTACCTGGCCTTCAGGATTTCTCCAGCATCTCAGCACCTTTCTGAAGGCAGAATGTGATCCCTGTGCATTCACAGGGGAAAGAGGACATATTTTCCTCCCTTTTCATTCTCTTCAACTTACAGTTAACTGTAAGGCGTACCCACTAGGGTCATTATGGAGCATCACTAAGTACACAAACACAATTCCCAGCATGTATCACTCCTTTAAGCATTCACACGGCTCCTGACTCATTTAAGCAGCAAGGTCTTCCTATAACATTTTTCATTTTGTCATGGGGTCTTTATATCCCAGTTCACTTTCACACTGTTCCCCTTCTTAGCTTGACAGCCCCGTCGCAACGTCAGTCATTAGAGGGCACAATGCAAACAGTGTTACAAAAGTTGCCTTCTGTAAGATAAACGAGCGACTGATTTCTCTATACAAAGACAGTTGCTAGGGCATGCTTCCTTCCAGAGCCTTTTGTTGCCAAATTATAACCTTCCAGCGCTTCCTTTCAGATTGCAAATCCATAGGGCTTTTTCTTTAGTCGAATCCTATAAAATACTTTTCCCCATATTTATCATGTTCCAAAATGTTGGGCAGTGACAAAGAACACTGCGCTGGGGGAAAAATGCTTTCAGTCACCTGTTATGAATTGATTTATATTGTAAGAACTCACCCACTATATGGAGTCAAACACAAATGCACACTAAAAGAAAATCAATGTTCCAAAGACCTGATAGCGTAAACAGTCTAAATAGCTGGGAGGGGCAACTGCTTTTAATAGAATTTCCTTTTTGGAACTGCTAAAACTGCATTTTGTCTCTCTCTCTCTCTTTCTTTCTTTTTTTTTTTTTACTTTCATGGAAGACGTGCATGATACCAGCCTAAGGGAAAACGGCAGCATTCACACTGAGTGTCTAACCATAGCTTTTAAACTGTGTTGCACTTGAACTGCTGTGCCAGTTTTAGAACCAATGCCTACTGCTGGCTGTCAGCACGCAGGGAGGTATTCTTTTCCCAAAGCACCAGACAACCAAATTTATGCATGAGAAAATTCTCATATCCTATCTTGTTCTTGTGAAAGAATACAAAGCTTGTTGTCCAGGGTGTGGGGGCTGTGCAGTGGGGTTTTTTTAATTCCTTGTACAATAGGCTTCTGTCAGGGTTGCTCTGGAAGACCTTGAACATCTTTTGATGTCAGTAGCATGATAACAATTTATAACAGCCACTGGGCTGGCCACATGGGAAGCAGGGGGGAATATTCACCCTGCCTAACTACACAGGAGGGCTTTAGCAGAGTATCTTAGTCCACCCAGGACCCCGACCTTCATAACTATGGAAGGAGCCTGGAGAGATCAGCGGCTAGCTTGCAGGAATCCGCTTTCAGGGAGGGCCAAGGAGTCTCTGAGATGGATGGACTCCAGCTCTCACCTTGAGACAGAACTGCACAGCCCAGGTGAGGTATCTCTGGGTTTTCTGCCCCACTTTGGAGTCCTAAATTGCAAAATCTTACCTATCTCCAGGCTTGTACAACACTTGCCTCTCCTCTTGCATGACACTTGCCATAGCTGCAAGCAGGCCACAGGGATGCCTTAGCTGGTAAGAGGCCAAGCATGCACTGCAGTGGCTCCATGTGCAGAGGTACTGGCAAAAGGTGAGAAGCTCCTGTGCCACAGATCAGAGCAAAAAACAGTTTTCTCATGGCCACTGAAGATCAGGAGGGATCTCCTATATATATGAATTCATTTGTCTGCTCATATTTGTGGTTTGCCATGTAATGCAAGTCACAAAGTGATCAACTGCTTAGCATGGTATGGTAGGAGATCTGTTTGTCCGTGCATATCTTTTCCTGGGTATGAACTGGGCTGTTGCTGATGAGATTTGGGTAGTGACCCTTTGAATAAAATTGAGAGAAGTAGGAAAGAGAGAAAGTGTATCAACCTGACAGTTGTCCGTTGCACACAAATGTACAACAAGGGACAGTCAGGATCATACAACCCATGAGGAGCAGTCCTTGCCATCCCAGGAAGGCAGACAGGTCTTCTCTGTAGTCTTCCTGGGGAGCTCATGGAAATACACCTTCCCCTAGAGCAGAAGTTCCACCTGCATATTCAGAATTCACCTAAAGGCTGACATGGCATTTCTGATACGCAAACAAAACCAGAGTTTTCCTACACAAATTTCATTCTCTTTTAGGAGAAACGGTAGGTGGGGGAATTGCCAGCAAGAGAGGAGCATCACAGAGAGTTTTGCAGCTAGATGGTGATGAGGGCACAGAAACAAATCTCTTCTCAGACTCTGCAAAGTTGAACTTTGCTTTGACTTGACTCAGACAGATTGCAGACAAAGGTTTCCCCACCGCAGTGAATGGAGCTAAAGCTGCTTCTGCCAGGGTGGAAGGACGCCCTCTTTGTTCATGAAGCCACCCTGTTTGCATCCCAACCCCTCACCCTGAGCGTGTCCCAGGTCATTATTATCTCATGGCCAAGTGGACTTGCAGCCTCACTTCAGCCACTCATAATACTTACCTTCAAAGCTGCCACCTTCTCAACACACAATTGCCAAGATCTCAAGAAAAAATGCTCCCAATGGGAGGAATCCTGAGGCAGCAAGCTGGGCCCATGTCCCAAGCTGATCATTCTGGCCCCTTGGGTCAGGACCTGGCATCAAACCTGCCGGAGCAGCAGCCCCCAGCATTGCCACATACCCACACTGCTTTGTCAGATCATCTCTGGGGCAGGTGGCTGAAACACTTCCGGTGACTTTGAGAGATCTGGCTGAGACCTAGCACCTGTGCCCAGTGCTGCCAGGACACCCTGGCTTACTGCCCAGAGCAGCCCAAGAGAAAAATAAATGTATCACATCTGGGTCTTCTGCTGGCCAAGCAGGGATTGAAACTAAGGCTGCAGTTAGGATTTTGGCTGTAGGCTGAGAACAGGTGGGGGGGTTAAGAAAACTTGCACATAGATTTTTTGGAAAAGTTGTTAGATTTTTTTTTAAACGATCTTAAGCATACTTAAATTTTAATGTCAACTTTCTAACATAGGGCATATTCTTCAGGAGTGCTCTTGTCTAAACAAGCATAAAAACAGAGCCAGATTTTATAATCATATTGTGAAATGATACTGTGCTCCCCTGCTTTTGTTGTCTTCAGTTTTGCAGTGATGGTTCTGATAAAACCCTTTGTCGATAGAGTTACATAAAGACTATACTGAAGTCTCAATCTCCCTCTTGAATGACTCATCATAATTCTTCAGAATTATATTTTCTGTGTGTTTTTTAGGTGAAATGTATAAAAATGCTCCCTCTCTGAAATCCTGCCGTCATTTCAGAAGTTTTCTGACTTCTACCACCTAAACAGCCAGACATCGCAATCTTTCATCCCTTTTTTGCTCATTCACGTGTGATGAACTCTTCCTATCACCTTGGAAATAATTCTCTCTTCCAATCTTGATGCAATGCACTGGCAAACCCCAAGCTGGGCTGCATGAGGTGGGTGCCATTGCAGTCCCTAAATAGCAGTAGCCTCATGCCATAGGAGCCTGGCACGCACTAGGCTCAGCCAAAACTGCCCCAGTTCTATGATGGAAAAAGTGGTACTGGGGGAGGAGAGCTCTTACCATGCCTTGACCCTTCCTGCAAACCGTGGGGCTATGCCACCCCTACACTGGCACAACTCCCACGGGACATGCAGGATGAGATGTATGACACAGTAAAATGAGTCAGCCTCACTGTAGAAACGTCACCTTTGGGACTCCTGCCACATAAACATTTATAACCGGAGTTGAATTTCCCCCTCGGGGCCAGCGCAGGGGTTTGTTGCTATTTCATGCTCTGTTTTCAGTGCGATTTTGGCACTTGCTTCCTTCCCACAGCACTGCCTGTTACCTGCACGCTATGGTTGCCATAGGCTGTAGCCATACTGGAAGCCTATTTGGCTGCAGGCTCTGTTAAAACTCTCAGTGGTGCTCCAGGGCACGCTCCCATGCAATTGTATCCCACCAAAATAATCCTGAGCAAACAGCTCCTTTCAAAGACTTTCGCTCAGGGGACATCTGTGGAAAGCAGAGTAGTGCTACTTGAAACAGTCTTATCAATCACAGCGCTGCACGCTTTCAAACTGGTATCCTTTCAAGATGTTGCAAAGACTCTCTATTAGAAAGGAAACACGCTGTCTGCTTCATGTCTGAGACTGTAATTTAAGTGAAATGAGAGCTCTCTGAAGAGCTGGACTCTTTACCTTGACTCCTTACCTTGAATAACTGCCTTCTTTTTTTTAATGATCTTTCTCTTTCTTACATTATTCAGCGGAGTATGTTTGGCTGCTCCGACTTTCCCTACTGCTCCTCTGCCAGCAAAGCCAGGGTTTTCAGAGCCAGCCTAGATGGGCAAAAAGGGTAAGATGTGCTGGGGGAAGCAAGTGTCCCTGGACTGGTTGGGTGCAACCATGCCATGCCACGCCACAGGCATCCAATGTGTTGGCCACTGCTGTGCCCATCACCTGCCCTGTGGGTTATTTGCTCTGGCTTCCCTGGAGCTTAGGTCTTGGCAGATCCTTAGGGATTTGAGCTCAGAGCTCTTGTGATGGGAGTCCCCTTGAAACCAGAGCACAGGGTTTTTTTCCAGACAAAGGTATTGCACAGTGCAATAGAAATCCCGTGAGTGACAGCCAAAATCCATCTCTATCCCCGTAGTTCAAGACCCAACCCAATACCCTTGGATCCTCCAGAAACAATGGTAGTCACATGATGCCTAGTACCTTCAGAGAAGCTCTCCTCCTTCTTCGTTATCGAAATGCCCTACATATTTTATCTTTCAGATATTCTGCTATTGCAGGTTAGCATTTGGGGAGAGATGGGTGTCAGCAATTTAATTATTTTTAAAGATCTACCTGAAATAAATAAATTACTGTGGAGCACCTTTGAAGGATGATAGTCCCAGACCAAGACACAAAGGAAGTTCAGCACTTCAGCCCCACATGGAGGGCTGAAGTAAAGACCATTTCTGCTCACTGTGCTTGGAATCCAGGGCATCACACGTCAAATATCGCATACTTGGACCTGTACCATACTCTATACCACCCCTTACTATTTTCAAAACTCCGCTTTCCTGCAGCGCAGACATGGTTGGGTGCGTGTACATACCACATGGAAAACACCAGCCGCCTTGACGGGCTTGAATCCAGCCACAGGGATGCAGTGGTCAGCATGGCCATTGCAGAAGCAGCTGCCCTTCACGATGAAGTCGTAGACGGCGTAGTGCAGGGACGGCGGGGGCTGCGGGGCCGGGCCAGTGGGGAGGCAGGGGCAGCCCTGCCGCTCCAGCAGCCGCACCCGCAGGTTGGTGATCTTCAGCTGCGCCTGGGCTTCCGCGCTGTACGGGTCCTCCGCGGCGTACGGCGGCGACAGGGCTCGGAAGATCACCTGGGCAGAGAAACACAGCAGGTGAAGCAGAAAGGAGGATGTCAGCCAGCTCCAGGGTGGGCCACGGGGTGGAATGGCAATGACAGCATCCTCTGGGAGTATGCACCAGGCTCTCATGGTACTCTTCCCCCTCTATGAGGGGTGGACACAGCAAATCCACCTCCAACTCAGTGCACACAGAGTGGTTCCCCATGAACCCTTATGCTCCTCTCCACAAGAAGGAAGGATCTTATGGGTGGCAAGTGACATTTTGTCATTAACTTAAATCAGAGGTGGGTGCCGCTGCTACATGGTGTGGCCCAGCACAGGGACCAGCACCCTGCCAGGTAGTGCGCTCAGGTGGGGTACTCTTCATTAACATTCTCTCTCCCAGAATGGGTGTATTTTTTAACAAATATAGCCCATATTTCCAAATATTTGGTTCCTATCAGTCCCAGGCTGCTTCCTAGTGGAAAAGTGTTTAGGTGTGGCAATTAGTGACAGCAAGTTGATAATCAAGAAAACTGAGATAAGAAAGAAAGGAAAGAGGGGGGCTTCCAAAGTTTAAACAAATACTTATCATTCATTCTTTATTTTAACTTCAGTCAGATTGAATAGGTAAATATTGGTTCAAGCTGAATATTGAGAACACTAGATAAAAATAACCAATTTTCTTGAAAAGGTTTATTTTAAAGTTTTTGGTCTACCTGCCTACAATGAGAAATCAGAAACAGTATATACTTCATACAGCTACCATTGACATAAAATAACACATTTATGACACATGTATTAGCTACTGGTACATTCAACTTACAGTGACACTTTCTGAATAGTTAAGTAGTTTTTCACTGAACAGTCACCAATGGCTTGATGAACTACAATAATTATAAACAACATTTGATGAAATCACTTCAGTGTTTGAGGATGTGATGCAGCCTAATGACTCAATGCACTACTCCCAGCAGTGACTTAACACCTCCTCAAACTACCCTGCTGCCCCACTGAAACCACCCATGCCACCCAAAATGCCGGCCAGCCTCTTGCAGGCAGCAAAAGCTGACCATCGTTTCTTGCCCAGTGAGAGGCAGAGCATGAACTGGCTACTGTCACTATCAGGGATTCAAGCCTTCTACTCCTAAATCCACTCCTTCCAAAGAAAGCAGCTGATATGCTTCAGCTGATGAAGGCTTCCCTTTTATTTGACCAGGATCCACAGATCCTGGAAATAATGACCACAGTGCTGCCAGCTGGCCTGCCCACAGGCTTTGCCTACCAGCTGCTGCCTCCATCAGCCCCACCACTGCTGGCACTGCTCCTGGCTGGGACCTGGCTGTTCTCCAGAGCCGCCAGAATCCAGCCAGAGGAAGCTTTGTGTCGGCCTGGAAGGAGATTTAGCCCTTGTTTTGGAGCTGAATGGCGGCAGCATGCTTTTGCGCTCCCGCCAGCCTGCCAAGCGCAGTTGCCACCAGCATGCCGGTGACGCGGGGCTCGGCCGTGCCCGAGCTGGGTGTTGCATGCTGGCAAACACATCATGGCTGCAGTTCTGCACTGCCGTGCTGCTAACACTCCCTCCCAAAGGTATCTGAGCATCTTCTGCCAGAAAGACACAGGTAAGGGAGAAGGTTAACTGGGAGAGGTGGTCAAAGGACAAGGCTGGTGAGCACGCTCCTTGTACAGAAGTGTTGAGTCCGATAAGGGGTATTAATAAACAGTAACACGCTTCAAAAGAGGTCTTTCCCCCCTCTCTTTCAGGGATATACAGAGTTTTTCTTCTTTCTAAAAATAAAATATAAACCAGCTATCAATAGAAACTCAAGTGAGCCCCAACTATCAAGTCCTGCACCTCTACCCAAGGCTTGTTATTTACCCAAATTTAAATCAATTCCATTCTGATCACATTTACTTGTTAGTGGTTTTGTGAACACAAGACGCTTTCAGATAGGGAAAGAAAATTCCTTGGGAAAAATCCAAACTGGAGACATTAATTTCCTTTTAGTGGAGTTGATAGAAAATGCTGGGTCAAAAATTTTCAGTAAAAACTAGCATTTTGGATGTCTTGATATTACATAAATTGCATCTCAGAGAATTCTTTGTCCCAATTCAGATGAGAGCAGGGAAGAAAAGATATAAATGGGAACAATTTATGCTAGATGGAGCTGCAGACTTTCCTCTCATGTTTTCAGTGTTCCTTATTCATCTATCCCGGTTTAATGCATGTGACTGATGTTTGTGGTTCCAGTAAAGACAATCGCAGCAAGGAAATCAATAACCCCAAGTGCCTCTGCACTGACAGAGTTAAATCTTGTCTGTGTGGAATTCAGGGGGAATTATGCTGCTGATTTCAATGGAGCCAGTATTCCTGCTCAGACCCTAAAATGCTACAAACATTTCTTTTTATGGCTACATGAAAACAGTGATGCTAAACATGAGCTCTGTCTGTAATTCCCAGGGGCTGCAGGCTCTCAGCTGCTCCCTCCCTGGCTGTCCTGTACTGCTCTGGCTGTGCCCAGCAGCCCTGGCCTGGGGAGCTACACTGTGCCCTGCAGCTGTGTAACAGAGTGAGCCTGGTCTCAGTGCTGCCAGCACAGTAAACATCCCCATCCCTCCATCCCAGACCCTTGCAGCTCTGCTTTAATAAAATACTAACTCGTCATTATAACATGTAGGCCATCATACAAATAGCAATTTTCTGCTCTGGCACAGCAGATCCAGTTGGGATTCTACAAGCCCTCAGACACTGCATAGTAAGGTTAAGGATGCGTTTCCCAGCAAGATTTCCCTGTTCAGTCGTTAGCATCACTAATTTATCCCAGCTGGTCTTAAAAATCTGCACACGACTGGGGCCACACTGGTCTCATACAGCTGTCATGGGTTTGCACCCTTGTGCTTTCCAGCAGCCCAGCCACACGTACATACATGGGCAATGCCAGATTTCCTGATTTTACCTCTTCTTGGGCTTTTCCATGCAACTGTCCCACCAATAGGATGGGCACAGGGCTTCAGCATCCTCTCTACTAATGAAGCATGGTTTGCACAGCAGACCTGACCAGGTCTTCACACCTCTGGTTCTGCTGGCAACTCCCAGCTACTGCAGTCAGAGATCTCCTCAACCAAAACAGTGCTTAGTTTTAACAGTGTAGGGGAAGGGTGTAGGAACAATTGGAAAAGAACACTTCGTTGATACGTGTGTGCATCTGATGAGCCCATTGTCTCCCTGGTGCCACTGGTCCATACTTGGTGCCACTGTCCAGCCAGGATGCTGTTCTGCCAGCAGCAAGCCTCACCAGTAAGCACCCCATGGTGCTTACCAGACAGACCTCTGTCTTTCCCACTCTAGTCTGTCTCTGTGTATGAGGCCTACTAGCAAAATACCAAACCCCAGCATCACAACGTTAGGCAGACAGTGTGACTTTTGCAGTTGTCAGCCCCACATACAACAGCAAAGTGTGGATCTTTACATCAGCAGCTCTGAAATGTATGCACTAATTAAAATTTCATCGTTTGTAAACAAGTAGGAAGACATACACTGAAGCCCCCCAGCATTTCTGTGCTTTACATCCATATTATATCCTATCAGAAAGGTGTTTTCATTCCTAGTATCGCTAGCTCACTGTAAGTCTTATGATATTTGGGATTCTTTTTAAATACAGTCCCAGGAACTGAATCTTTATCTCAGATTCCATTTAAAATTAAGTATCTAGCAATAACTCATGCCACAAACCAGGAGGCAAATAGAACCACTAAGAAACAAAATTATCTAGTCCTTGGGGTAATGTTCCTTCTGTGACATGTGGAATGATGCTGTTGGACCCCATGTGCTGTAAAAGCAACCTTTGCATGAAGCAACATCAGCTGAGGAGTGATTTAAAAGTTGCACAGAGATTTTTTTTGGCATGGTGGTGGTCTCTCCACACAGCCAAATAGGAGCTGTAGTCCACAGTCTCTGAGTGAGGAATGCCACTGCTATGCCTCAAGAGGGTTGGGTTCACCTGAGCCTCTTAGTGCGATGCCTGTTGGTGGCAGGAGGGAGCCCACTCCATCCCGAGGGGAAGCCCATTCCACTCCCAGGGGAGCAGGAGTGGATAAGCTGTTCCACAGTGCCTTGCAAGCGCCCTGGAGTAAAAATACTCTGCTCTTCAGTCAGACCGCTGCAGCTGTCTGCAGTTTGCTCACATCATTACATAGACAGCCTCTAATAAATTTCCACAGGGTTTCCATTTCCTTATGGGCTATCATGAGCAACTCTTGCTCTGTTGATTATTTCACAGGTTCTAGTGGCAGAAGAAGCCTGAGCTCCTCACCACTCCGCAGATGCAGTAATGTAGCCCTGTATATAAATAAAGCAGCAGCCATGGACATGGTGCACTCAAGTAACCACTTGCACCACAGTGACCTTGATATATAAATAAATAAAGTCCCTTTGCAAGAAGTTTACATGAGAGAGGCAATGAAAGGACATCTTTATATATACACCTCCACAGTGGGAAGGAAAATGCTAATAAATGATTCCAACAACAACAAAATAGGCTGTGAAGTCAAAGCTGTCTGAGGAAGTCAACAGAACCAACAAAAGATTTGCCAGGAGCAAAACTTTCTCGGTGAGTCACGGGCCCACTTCCACCAAAGGCAGCTGCAAGGGCCCAAACCTTTGTTGAGATGCAAATGTCCAGAGCAATAAAGTGGGACCCTTTGGGATACAAATGCCTTTGATACTGAAGAAACATGGGTGATCCACAAAAAGCTTCTTCCTCACAGATCTTCAGAAACAGGCACAGTTACAGAGGCTTTGGGCAGGGTCCTGCAGCTGCCATGCATGTGCCCATTCCCTGGGTCCCTGCACCTGGCCAGAGATGCCACGCTCCAACCTCCAACTGGGAGCCTGGCCTCAGCCAGGAAGGCAGCAGGAGATGGTTCATGAAATGGCAATATCAATAAATTACACATAGAGAGAACAAATGGATAGGGCACTCAAGAAGCATATACACATGGGAACAAGCCAACAAACAGGAATACAGCAGAAATAAAAGCGATAAACAAATATCAAAAACATAACCCCATTTTTACTTGGTTGTAAATGAAAACCAGGCTAGTAACATCACATGAACTGATGTGTAATTTCTTTCCAAAAGAGACTGATGAACTCTACCCTGTATTGTCTGACCTGGATGCATGAAAATGTATCTGTGAGTACTCTACAATAATGACCTATCCATATTAGTGATTCATGTAATTAGCTCAGGGGCATTTGATAAATTCAGTACTGGTTTACTTGTTTTTTGCTGGTAGATTTATTCCTTTCAATACATTTTACAGGAACAAAAGAAAAAATACTATGGATAAAGAGAATGAAAAGTTTGTTGCCTTATCCAAATAGACAGCAAAAGCAATGAGGAATGTGCACCACTTTACAAAAAGGCATATGATGTCTAAGTAAATGTTTAACAGAAAAGTTAAGGTTTGCATTAGGAGTCTGCAGTGACTCTTGGTATGTAGGCACTAAATAAATGTGCTTAATTGGCCTGTATTCCGGGGTCCTGTGGAATCTCCACATCACTGGAAGTGATCTGATTTATTTAGTGCCTGGACAAGGCTTTGAAAATGTAGGCAGTAAATGCAGTGGTGGAGCTCTGCCAGCACATCCAGGACCTCAACCTTTTGCCTCCTGAAAATTCTCCCTCAAACACAACAAGCAGCTGAGGTGCTTGCCTGGTGCTGGGGCTAAGGTGAAAGTAAGCCCTTGTCTCTGACATCCTGGCTCTGGGACTCCCAGCTGTGTGCCCAGCATTGCCTCCCATCTGCTTGTGCTCACAGGCCTCGGCTGTCACTTCGAACCACGGCACAAGCTGAGGTGGTCCACGCTGTATCACTGCCTGGTACGCCTCTGCCATCCCCCAGCCACTGCCTGCCTGCACCCTGTCCCCCTGCGCCTCCCTCCACAGCCGGAGCAGCCCATCCAACAGCCCAGGAACTCTCCTGTAGGCACTACCCAAACGTGGCAACTGCTTTCAGCCTTGGCTGGTCTTGTTCAGAGAAGCTTAGTAGGGAATTTTTTTTGGTGGCAGTTGAGCTTTCCTGCTCAATAGATATAAAAGTTGTAAGTAGTAAATTCCCTTGGTAAACATCATGGAAAGCTCCCAGGGAGCAATAAGACTGGTTTCCAGAACAGTGCAACTGAAAATAAAAATAATGATGAAATATGAGTGCCAGCTGTCAACCTGCCACAGCGTCTGCTTTCAACAGGGACGGTCCTACCTGCCCTGACACCTTCGGGGACCTTTTTTCTTTTACAGTGGGAAGCCTCAGACACAGGAGCTGCCTGTTTTAACAGGGTCCCTCAGCCCTGCTAGTGCAGGAGCAGCTCAGGCACGCCTACTGTCAGATGCATGGTCTGAACACCAGACCTAGAGCTGGCAACAACCAGCAGATTCCCTGCCCTCATATGCCTTCTGAGAGAGACAGATACTCTGCAGGTAGCTTCTTTTGTCTCCCACTTCCAGTATCGAGGATGCAACTCTATTGCTAGCATTTACCCTGCTGGTCAGTATTTTAGTTTCTGGAATTTTCTGCATCAGTGTGGTCAAAATCTGCCAGGCTCTCCTTGGCTCTTCCTGGAGGGGACAGCTGTGTCTGCAGAGGAGTATTTTGCTTGCAAAGTTTGTTCCCTACAGAAATGGGTCCTGTGCCATTGCACTGCATGTGTATCTATGTCCCTGCCCATCAGTCCACTCTAAAAACCACTGTCTAATTTCAACCACCTTTTGGAGATACACCTTAAAGGTGTTAAGCTCCTGAAAGTTTTAAGAAAACAATCTTGTTGTTTCACAAAATCAAGCCTGTTGGACTACTACCCCCTGTGAAGAAGGCTGCTAGAGCCATAATGCTGGTACCTTCTACTGACCAAATAGATTCCTTTCATGTATCGCCACACCAAGCAACAAGCTTTTAGGAGAGAAACCTGTGTGCATCTCTGTGCTATGCTCACTGCAATGACCCTAGGCTAAAAAAAGACTGATCTTCTTTCTGGCAGATGCTGCAAATAAATCACATGGTGTGGAAAGTTCATCAGCCTAAGCTGGGCAGGTACTACCCACCAGCTCCTCTAAAACCCCTCCTCATTTTTCTGCCTGTCAGACCAAGTTGACTGCAGGGAAGAAGAGTCTCCTTTTCTTGGGGAGAGGTGCACACTTCAGCATCACCTGGATGAGGTGAAACAGCAATAGAAATTGGAAAACCTGTCTTGCCACTGCAGAGAGGAGACCATCAGAGACACTAAGATCACAGTGGGCACTGGAATCTTGCAGGCCACAGTGTTTAGCACTCGATCAACATCCCCAAGCAACCAGGACAGAAACCCACTGTGTACCACCACTAGCAGTCCCTGAGCTCCTTGAGATGCTGGAGAAATGGCACTCCTGCAGAAACCTTAACAAGTCTGCTTCATATATTTTGACATAAGACAGCATTTGGCCCATCCCTCCAGCCCTTCTGCAGTCTTTTACAGCACATAAATCAAGGCAAATAATCCCTTGCCTCACCATCCAAAAGTTATGCAACCTTACAAAGACCTCAGGAGGAAAATCCAGCTATTTCAAATAATCAGCCCTCGCAAATTAATTTATACCAAGGTAACTTTTATCTTTTGGGGAAACTCAAAGCATTCTTCTGCGATTCTCAAAAGCGAGAAGCTGTACAGGCAGAGCTCCTACTCACATGCAGCAGCTGGCCAATGAGGGGCTGGAAAAGGCACAAGGAGAGCTGGGCAAGACCTCTGGGATTTCTCCAAGATCCTTGAAATCTCTGGCAATAATCAATCAGATGAGAGCCATCTTCTCAGCTTCTCTTCAACATCCGACTACACAATTTCATTAGATGAAAATGAAACACTGCTAGGTCATTCCTATCTTCATGCAGACAATGATCACAAAAGTAATGTTCTTATCAGAAAAATCTCTCTACAGCTCAAAACTCTTGGATTTCTTCATCTCTGATTAATAGTGCTTCTCCAATAATTGATAATTTATTCCACAATGGCTCTATTTTGCCTAACCACTACTTTTGCTCATCAAACAGATAGAAACACTCAGTTTCTTGGCTCACAAAACCCTCCAGATGCATGACATCATTGGCTATGAACTATCGAGAAAAACAATTTTTGCCTTTTTCTCATCTTTAGAACCACAGTTTCCAAGGCTGCACTAGCCCAGTCAGGAAAATGAACCAGCACATCTCAGCTGATGATATGAAGTCCTTTGACCCATCAGCAAGAAAGATGGTATTTAAATACTCTTCCCTCCAGCAATTCCCCTCCTTTCCCCGTCCCCCTAAAAGATTTATGTTCTCAGCCTTGGCCTGCTGGCAGTACCTGTTGTGCATAAGGAAGACCAAAAAAACCTGGAGCTACCTCCAAAGAGCCAAAGGACTGGACTTGCTTCTTCATTGGCAGGGCTGTGAGGAAAGCTGGCTCACTCCCCAGAGCTGCAGAATAACCTCTTTAACAGCTTCTGAGCACAACACACCACTGCAAAAGCCTGAAAGGCAGCAGGTTAGTGTTTCAGTAACTGCAATGGTACTAAGGATCAAGGGGATTTCTTTCAGCCCAAGAGTAACACAATTCCATGAATATTTTTCAATTGCTCTTGTTTATAATGAAGAGGCTTTGTGTCTATAGGACCAGCTGCTTTAACTACACAGCTACCACGAGCTAGACTTAATTCTAGGGAAAAGAGCACCTGTCTGAACTGTATGTAACTACACACTGTCCAAAAGGTCATAAGAAACAGCACCCCTCTTTCAACCCATAGCTATAGATTTTGATTACTGGAATGAGGGATGCTGCGGAGAGACTGGTGGTAAAATACTCATAGCACATGCATCTAGTAAATTTGGTTCTGAGTATTAACTTCCTTTCTTCCTGTAAAATGTTACCCAGGGAGAATTTGAGAACTTCTCCATTTGTGTAGGATTTTGAATGTTGTTAGACTGGGTATCTCACACCGACACCCACTTTTGCACGGCGATTAATCTCAAATTATCTTTTCATCCAAAATGTCTGAGACATGTCAATACATTGCTTTAGGTTACACGCTTCCCATGTAACCAGTTGTATCCAGGAATCCCAAAGAGAAACATGGCAGTCCTACTTTCCAGCTGGAGAACTGGAAGCTGAATAAGTGAGCTAGCCTTCTCTTCATGCCAAAAATGAACTGTGAAATGAAGCAGTGGGGTGCAGTGCCTGAAGAGAGGCTCCGGAGGCACCGTTTAAATCCCGTGGCACTTTTCTCAAGGGAAGCAATAGTCCCGCTAACAAGGCCAGATGCCAATTTAGAGAATTAAATTCTGCCTACCCAAACTCCTCTTGTTTCATGTGGGCACAGTGCTCTTCACATCCTACATAAGAAGTTTGGAAAGGGTCTCCTGGAGCCCTGGGACCCATTCCCTCCTGCTGTTGGCAGCCTACAATATACCCCCTTTCACAGACTGGTCAAGCTCCCTCCAAAGAATAATTTGTTTTAGCCATAATTGGAGGTCGATGCAGAAGCAATTGTTAGAAACTTGCTGTTCCAAACAGGGGACTGCTGATATGCACTGTTAAACGCTGGCTATGCTCCATCCCAGAGGCGGCTGCATTTCAAGAGCTGGGCAAGCAGAGAGCCAACCCCCAAGTGCCAAAAGCACTGGGAAATCCAGGAAAAAAAGGAGACGATCCTATGGGCTAGTTGCAATGGGAGAAATCATGCAGAGGATCATGGGGCAGGTTGGAGAAGCACCTGGCTCTTCACACGCCCTTGTCCTTCAGAGATGCTGAGCATCCAGGAGGCTTCATAATGGGACCTGTCACTCCTCTAGGATGGCCCGTGGGAGAGGGGGAGGGACTTGTCACAGCCTGGCCCACAGATCTGGCAGTATCATGCCTGGTACTCCACATACAGAAAAATTAAAAGGCAGGTGCTGGTGCCCTGCAAACAACAGTTGTGTTGCTCAGTCCTGTTGGTGACTGAACTCTAAAGTATCTTTCATAGTAAAATTTGTCAGAGACCAAAGGTTCATCTCCACACGTGCCCAGAATGGCCTTTGTCTCCTGTCCTCCCAGGCACAGGTGAAAACTAAGCTAAAGTTTCCCCTTTTCCCCTGATTCGCTTTTTGCTGCCCCATTATTTAAAGGGAGAATCTCCTCTCCTCCACTGTTGGAAACTTGCACTAGCTTGTAAACCCCTCACAGTGCTTGGGAAGATGGGCTTCCCTGCCAGGAAGGAAAGCTTGAGAATCAAACCAAGGGATGCACTTCACTACAGCCATCAGCAAGGTGGCTGGTGGTGAGATGGTGTTGTGTTGGTGTGCTGCTACTGCCAGCTGCCACAGCCTGGGATTTCTAGGCTCCTCTATCATTTTATTGACTCCAGCCTAGTTTCATTTACTTAATCTCATTAACAATTTCCTTAGAAATCATTACTCTTATGCTTATGAAACAATGGTCCCCATGTCTTGCTAGATTTAGTGATATAATGCAAACAGCTGGACAGGGTTTGGCCATCACCCCAACCACCCCTAGCTGAACAGACTCTCCCTTGCACATGGCATTTCTGAACAGAGCCCAACAATTCCTGTTTTTCCAAAGACAGTATGACCAGGAAGACACTGTTAAAGAGGTCTTTTTCCTATAAAGTGCACTTCTACAAAGTGTAGAGATGGGACTTGAAAACATACTTCCCTAGGTATGTCCTCACATGTCCTGAGCACTGCTGAACGCCTGCCAGGATCCCTCTTTCCATCTCATCAGTTTGGGCCTTTGTTTTCTCTCTGTGCAGATGTCAGTGGCACAGGACAATTTAAAAATATGTTTGCAGCCCTCTAATGGGTTGACATCCCAGGCTGTTTTGAGGTTATTCTTGCATATTTGCCCAGGTTCTCTGTGGAGCCCTACAAGTGACTGAACTCAAATCTCCTGTTACCCACAAGATCCTTGAAGGATCTCAGCACAATGAAAATGCAGCTTCAATTAAGGACAACAACGATAAGCTTGAAAACCAAGCTTATTCAGCCCTAAAAGGTAAAAAAAGCTCGACCAGGCAGAAGTCCCTACAACCCAAAATCAGGACTCAAAAATAAAAGTTACTGACTGTCTTTAACTCCTGTCTGTGTCAGCAGCAATGTTACAACCACTCACTGTCTGTCATGGTCAGACTTGTGAGTAGAAAGACACAATTTACTTCTGCTCTATGCAGCTAATTTCAGGTAAAACCAGTAGGACTGGTGTCCAAATCCTCAAGGAAGAGAGGCAGGCTGCATGCAGTAACAGTGAAAAGCAAAACATAGGAAGGTTTTTCCGTTACGGAGGGCATGAGATCAATAAAATGCTCAGTAAGACACGCATCCCACAGCAAAACAGTGGTAATGCGATTTTTCAAAAGTTAAAAGCATGTCAGAATTTGTTGCTGGAATATAGTCAAGCTGCAAATATGCCTCTTCTATAAATAGCACACAGCAACAATAGCTGAGGTCTCCAAGTGATTTATTAGCAGTATTCTAAATAGATGAGCACTAAAATAAGTTACTAATTTAGTAAAATCTTGTCAAGGAGACTCTGCTTCAGTAAGCCCTTTTATCCTGGAGCTTGTCTAAATGGGGACACTCAGGCGAGCTAATCTGAATTGACCACAGATGGGAATGTAAAGTGAATGAGATAATTGCATTGCAGAGTGGACAGTCACTCTCACTCACAGTTAAAGAATTAACATCTGCTAAAGGCCCCTTGTGGATGAGCCCTCAACAGTGATCCCTAGCCAAGGATAATTTTAAGATTAGACTGTCGAAAAGGAAATATTAATATGATCTGAACTATGGGAGGGAAGACAGCCATTTATGCATACTAGTAAAATCAGTATTCCTGTCTGAGCATGAAGCTGAAAGAGTTTATTTCTGCATCTTGTTTACTTGGATCAGATTATGTTTGGCTGGTGTATCTAGTTCTGATTTCCCTTGCAATAATGTGGCTGAAGGGTTACACCCTGAAAAACAACGAAAATACTCAGCATTTGTAGCATTTTTATATGATTCAGGCTAAAACTTGGCCATAGCCTTTCTCTTAAAACATTGGTGATACAAGGGTAACATTTAGAGGTTTCTGCCTATGCTAAACAAACTGCTGTTGTGCAACAATTAATTCACTAAATAATTCACCTCAAACAGGCAGATGCTTGAAGCTTGCTGGAAACCCAGGTTGGCTGGACCAAGGCAGGGATGCCAGGGCAGGAAGTGGGCACCCACCATCCGCCTCCTTTCCTGTTCCCTTACTGAGGAGAGGCTCAGTTGGTTTGTTTGGCTTCTGTACACTTGCAGAGAAATCACTGACTACTTTGCTGGTTGTTTAAACAGTGTTTCTTCTTTCCATGAGGCCAGACTACAGCCAGGCTGCCCTGGTACGGGGCTCAGCTCAGCAGAGCCCCTGAGGTCTCTGGGCACATGCTGACCTGTGAACTCATGCTTACTTCCACCAAGAAAACCATTTAGACCAAACCCAGGGCATTTTAGTACAGCGTTCCCAACATCAGTACAGCCTTCAACCTCTTTGCTTGGCAGTTCTGCCCAGATTTGTCCTTTCCTTCCTAATCCCACCACTGGGCCATTACTCCTCCATCTCTTGCCTGCCTCAGGCTGGAGCCGCATCCACACCAGAGATAACCATGTCCGGTGGACTTGCAGCATTAGGGACAGGTAGCAAAGAAGAGCAGGGACCTGCCAAGTCCCCGAGGAGTTGATTCTACCCATCAATAGACCTTCCAAGTGCCACACATGGCGTGTGACATAATTACCTCATCTGGTTCCCACTGCTGAGGTGGCACCTGACTTAGGTGACCGCAGCACGGTCCTGCTTTCCAAAAGTGTTGCTCTGCCAGTGCTCTCCACCACCCCAGTCCCACCACTGCAAAGGGAAGCCCAGAGCCACACTGCTACAGAAGGATGACAGGCATCCCTGGAGCTATTTCAGCATTTCTGAGGTCTGGATCTTTGAAACTGACCTAGAGGCTTGGCAGTTTGTTTTCTGCACTATCATAAATCTCCTCAAGATCAACATCATGGCAAATTCTGATGAGGGAGGATTTTTGTCTTAAGAGTTGAAGTAGGCATCTAAGGAATGACTCATGATGATGAGGGCAGAATGCAAAAACTCTGATCTTTCTTTCCAGTAAAAAGTGAAGCAGATACACCTTTGACCCAAATTAAGATGGGTGATATATTGAGAAGAGGCCCTAAGCCCCTGAGTAATGTGGGGTTCTGCACACTGATGCCCTGAACTGGGGCTTGCAGGCGCCCTAACAGTCAGCAGAAGTGCAGGTGGATCAGCACCGCCTGCTCTTTGCAGAGGGTAAAGCCAGAAACCACCGGCCATACAAGCCATAGGTCTGAGCCAACCTCCAGTGACATTTGGGGTGAGTCACGACCACCTGAGGCCTCACCTGAGACAAACTGCTCATCCAAGGGGATAGACAGCAGTGAGTGAGCTGTCAGAAGCATGCAGAGAGACCCCAGCATCCTGAAAAATCCTGCAAGCCCTTAACACTGTGCCCAGAAAAGCACATGTGGCACTGAAATGTCTGAAGTGTGAGAAAGCAGTATACAGACAGTGTGACACACGGTTTGGATCACAGGTTACAGTTGTTACATCACAGTTTAAAAAAAAAAATCTAAAAAGTTAAAAAAGAAATCCCATGGCACTCACAGAATTTGTAGTTGTGCTTTAAAGAAAATGAGTAATACCCTTCAGAGTAATGAGCATTACCCTTCAGACATGGACATTTTGGATGACCATATATTTGAAACCACTCTTTCAAGAGAAATTACTGTTTCCATATGTCTGAAATTAGGTGCTACCAAAGTGGGAGTAAAGCACAACATAACTCCAAACAGAACACAAAACTCTGATGTTTCTTTAGGTCAGATACGTGTTGCTATTGGCAGCTACTAGTAATTGCTGGAATGCAGCACACTGTAATAAATTAAATGGGATATTTGCTAAGCATGCAGGCTTGCCATCTGGAGAGCTGCTGCTATTACTTTGCAGGTAAAAAGTGGTATTTAAGTGCAGGAAACTGAAGTGTACCATACGAGCAAAATCTTCTAAGTTCCAGCCCCTTGGATACAATATTTGTCTAAAACCTGGAACAATTAAATGCTTTTGACTTGTACAGCTTCTTTGCAACAACGCAGACAAAAGTGATGCCAAAAGAAGAGATCCCACAGGAGCAAGCTCGGTATGTAGCCTCTTTTTGCAGCATGCTACTGCAGATGCATCAAACACCACCAAATTACTTTTCTTCTTGAGACAGGCGTTGGTTTCTATCCACAAGACCTTGATTCTACTGTCCCCACACATTGCACCAACCCAGAGAGGAGCTGGCCCGAGGCTGGGATTTGCACAGGTTCTCTCCAGGCACAGCCCTCATCCTGGTGTGCAGTGACCACAAGGAAAACTGCACCAGGGTGCTAGCACCACGGGACCCAACACCAATGAGGCAAATACGGCCTTGTAGGATGCCCTACAGGGTTTTCTCAGCCCTGAGTAAAAATCCCTGGGAAGCTGAAAAAGGAGCATGCAAGTCATATGCCCCAGAGAAGTCCCACTGGCTGGCCTAGGAGCTGTGGGTTTCAGTCCCTGCCCTCCATCACAGGCATAGGCTTATGATTTAGGTGGTGGGACACGGAGTACAGTACTGGCACAAGTACTGAGGGCTTGAGAAATTCCCAGTGGGCTACACACACCCTTTCTTTTGTAGATCTCACTTTGTAGTTAGCCCCGATTCAGAACCACAGAATCATTTGGATGGGAAGAGACCTCCAAAGATAATCTAGTCCAGCATCTCTTCCATGGGTAGGGACATATTTGGGTAGATCAGGTTGGTCAAAGCCCCATCCATCCAACCTGGCCTTGAACACTTCCAGGGATGAGGCATCCAAAGCTTCTCTGGGCAACCTGTTCCAGTCCCTCATGACCCTCATAATCAAAAAATGTCTTATGTCCAAGCTAAATCATTTTCAGTATAAAATGGTTGCCCCTTGTCCTGTCAGAAAAAGCCATGCTGAAAAGTCTTTCTCCACCTTTCTTGTAAGCCCTTTTATATATTGCACTCTGAAAGGAAATATAGGCAGCTTTCGTGGGGCACAAGCAAAGGATCTCAGGAAAAGAAAGAAAGATAGCACTTTTTCTAATCAATCATTTGATTTAAAATGTAATGCAATAGTCATCCTGGATCTGTCTGACAGGACTGGAGATCCTTGTTTCTGAGCTGATGAGAGCACAGAGCTTCTCCTAGAGCAAGATATTGGCTGCCTCCCAAGCCACAGCTAAGAGATGCACTTTGGTGAAAAAACAGCTCTCAGTATTTCTGCAGAGAGTGGCTTCCCAGCCAGAGCATAGCTAGAGGTGACCTCAAATGATTGCAAAGAGGTCTGAATACACAATTTTTCTCAACATGAATGCTGGTCTCTAAGGATCAGGCTTTCACCTCAAAACCATTTCTCAGCAGAAACTACAATGACATAAGTGATCTCCTGATTCACTAACCAGATTTTATCCTTTCTCTGTGTTAGGCCAGAGGGGAATTTTGATTAAACTTTCGGGTTCATTAAATTAGGCCACTAGAGGGAGCAGCCTTTAAAGTCCAGAGCTGGTCACCGGGGATGCGTCCCCGCAAGAGCGGGGACCCAGGAGGGCGGCCCCACGGCCGCGGCTCCGAGGGGAAGCTCTCCAGCTCTGGGGGTCAGAACCGCACAAAGGGAAGGGTATTATTGGTAGCGCCTCCAAATGCAACATTTGTTATCTGCTGTTTCTGATACTGAAAATCATCTGACTTTCATGTAATCTTTTTCTTAGCAAATATGATGTCTTTCTTCCTTTTTTTTTTCAAGTTCTTTTCACGTAAGCGTGCAAAGGAAAAAAGAAGACAAGACATAAGTTTTAAAATTACCTGGCTAACTTGGTTTATGTGAACCACACTTCAGTGTGTGGTGAGTAGCTACTTCGACTGGTTACATGGCTACTTCTCAGAGAGGGCAGTTCACTATTAGAAGTCAATCTGGTGACTATTAATTTTAACGTAGTTGCATTTTGGTCACACTGATTTGCATCACCTCAAAACCACACGCCTGCAAGATTTGGGGAAAGCTGTCTAGAGTGACGTTCCCTTTGGCATTCCTGAGGAGTTAGCAGCACCTGCCTAGGTTGTAGTTGTGCAGGGGCGTTCACCAGGTGAAAGGAAAGGAAATTTTTGGAAAAGAGAGGGACTGCGAACTCCACAAAGCAAGAGGCAGGGTGGTGCCTACATCACCTGGGAATGAAATACATTAATTCCCCTTGTGAAATACGTGCGATGACAAGAGATGCTGGTGTAGTGAAATGCGAAGCGTGAACACAGGTGCAGAGATTGCAGAGAGAAAGGGGGCTGGAGCAGGGACTTCCTCGTCCCAACCCGGGCAGACTTACCTCTCCTCCAGTGCAGGGGAAGGGGCTCGAATATCTGGAAGTGCAAACGGCTCCTCTCTGCCTCACATCATCCTCCAGCCCGAAGGTGGCCGAACAGTTAGCAGCAAAGTATTTGTAAGGCTTCCACGTCTCGCCGAAGTCCTGGGAGCGCTCCAGCACCATGGCAGCCGGCCTGGGCGACTTGAAGACCATAATCAAGTGGGTGAAGTAGAAGGCGGCTTCCAGGTCCAGGCGGATGGTCTCGCGGGCCGCGTCCCGGGCCGCCTGCCACCAGGTGCGGGGCAGGCGGAACGGGGAGTCGGCCATGGCGGCGGGGGGGTGCGCCAGCCCCGCCTGGGCCCCGCTGCAGCGGCCGCACCAGGGCCGGCGGCAGCGGCGCTGCGCGTCCTCGCTGTAGGCGCAGAAGGGCTCGGCGGCGTGGCGGCCGCAGGACGTGTCGGTGCGCAGCGCCCGCCCGTGCGCCAGGTTGCCCATCCGAGGGTTGCAGGCCTTCTCGCAGGGGCTGCTCGCTGCCGCCGCGCCGCCCAGACCTGCGGGGCAGAGAGCGGGGGGCTGAAGGCGGCTCCTGAGGTGGGAGCACCCCAGCCCGTGGGAGCGGACACGTCTCGCGGCACGCAGGATGCTGCCCCCGCCGAAACCGTGTGCCGCTGGTACCCACCGAGCCCTGGAGGGGCTGCGGGACAGCGTGGCACTGCTACTCAGCTCTCCCCTCTGTGGAGCTCAGTGTTGGCTTTAAAAGCAAAAAAACCCAACCAACCAACCAACCAACCAAACAAAAAAACCCAAAAAACCCAAAACCTCTACCCCAAGACCCTTCAGGGTTTCCCTGCACTTGGGAAAATCCCTACCAAGAGATGCAGAGCAGGCAGGAGGAGAGATGAATACACCCTGCCCTCCCGCTTTGAGGGACCAGAGCAGGGCTGAGGCTTCAGGGCCACGCCACCCCATGCCCCGAGACCTCCAAGGGGATCCAGGTGGCCCTGGAGAAGTGGAGAAAAGCAGAAGAAAGGCAGGCTGCCGCCAAGGCAGCATGCTGCCACAAGGCCAGGAGACTGCCATGGGAGACAGCATTGCTGCAACCCAGCCCACCGTGCAGCACATCAGGTGTCCGGGATGTGAGAGCCCACAGGAATATCACCTGCCAGCAATGACCTCAAGTCTTCACCCCTTTCCCACCACTCCAGCCCTACCCCAAATCTTCCCACAATCAGAAACTGCCACCGACATCAGTGTTTAATTGTAGCACTGCTTAAGTTTGGAAAGGCTGTGGCTGGTGTGTGCAAAGGGAAGGAAAAAAAAATTTTGGTTGAAATTATGCTGGCAAGCTTCCACACAGCTGAGGCTTTGTGGTTTTTGTTCAAGCTTTTCTGGAAGTCCTGTCGATTTTAAAATCCACAGTTAAAGTGTCAAAGAAAAATAAAATCACCATGGGCTTTACTGTGAAATCATGTAACTCTCACATGTAATCAATGTAACTCTTGGTGCAGGAATGCTTGATTAGGGGCTCTCCAACTTTATTAATGCATGTAAGAGTAGGTCAAGGCAGTATTTGGTGAATTGTTTAACATAAAAAAACCCTCTGATGACTTGGATATGTGCAGGTCAAAGCATCTGAGGTGCATAATGTCTTCTTTATCACCAGGCCAGTCATACACAGTCAGCTTTGTGCACCAATTAATGTCGTCTTCTTGGCATTTTTGTTATGTCTGAAGGTCATTTCAGTTTAGCATCCAATAAGTCCTTTATCTGGGGCTTATTCAGCTTTTGCCTACAGTGTCATAGTTGCAATTAAGCTATATTTTGCACTAGCAGTGCTAAGCCTTCCAAGCCTGACAGTATTCCCCACTTCTCCTGCTCCTCAAGAAACACCCTGGATAAAAAACATTTCTACCACCAAAGCTCTATACAGGTTTTCTACAGCATTCCCTCAGAACAGCTGTGGACCACTGCTTGCTATGCACCCAGTACAAGGCACTTCTGAATCCAGTCTGTGGATTTCACTGAGTAAGCAATCTTGGAAAATTTTTAGTGAACAAGAAATGCTCAGTCAAGGTAGCTTCCTACAGTGTGCTGGTAAAGCTGTGCTGGAGATGACCTATAGTAACTGTGCAGAATACGTTTGCTCTAGAAAAGTAAACAAATAGAACTGTAAGGTTAATCTAGTATCACTTACAACTCCTGAACATCCTTCCCAAAGCACTGTATAAACATTAACTAACCTACGTAGCTCTCCTGAGGGGTAGGTAAGTTAAGCGCTATTATCATATTATCAGTTAGGCTAGCCAGTAGTTGGCCTAATTTATGTCTTTGGCTGCTTTCCTGGATTCTTTGGCTACATGTAACACAGTGCCGTTGGCTGCTACACAAATAGATGAACACTTACTGCGTTCCCTCAGTTGTGGGATCACAAAACAGGTTTAGGAAGTGGTAGGAAGAACACGGCTGTCAGCACCATCAGACAGGTTGAGATTACTGTTTGTGTTCATCAAGTGCTTTTGTTTTTTGCACACCAGACTGCTGCCTCCAGGAATGCAGTGGAGGAGGACCTGGTCAATGGGAGGTTTCCCCGTGACTGCAGTTGGTGGTAGGGCTGGCGTAGCTGGCCCCAGGGCAGGGACTCTGAGCTCTGCCTGAGCCCAGCTGGGAGGGGTTGGCTACCAAATCCCATGTGAGACACTGGGAGCTGAGAGTATTTGACTGCTCCCAGTTCAGGAGCAGCTCCTGAACTGTCCTATACTCCAGCTCTGATCGTGCCCCGTCACTGACTGCAGTTGTCTTTGGGCCAGGCATTGAGGGTCCCTTCCTCACCCAGGGTCAGATCTGGGGCAAGGGACCTTGACTTCAGTAGGATTTGAGAAATGCTGCTGGCACATAGGCATAGGTCCCAGGGGCAGAAAGGGGGGAGAGGAAACCCCCTTTGAAAGGGTGTTTGTTTTCACTTTTGTGAAATTGAATTCACAATTGAATTGCATGACCGATGCAGAGCACTTCATGTTATGAAAAGTGACAGCTTTCTAATGTAACGCTGGCTACCACAGGAATTCAGTAAAAGGACAAATTGAGAGCATAGAGATTCCTATGCTGGCAGTCACAAGTTCACGACTACTCTGCCACACCACTGGAAAAGTGCTTTTCCTTACTTGCACTTAATGCATCTGCCCAACTAAAGCTTCCCATTCTATATACTGTACATGCCACTGAACTGGGATCTTCAGTAATGAGTAAGAGCATGCAGCGAATACCATGACTCACCTGGAAAAACATCCATGGAAAATCATATGCTTCCTGCTTAAGCATTTTAGCAACACATGCCTTGTGATGTTTCGTTTATATCTTGTGCCTGATTAAATGTTTGTTTCCCATCAGAGTTTTTTTCTTCTTTTAAAAAAAAGACATTTGGCACTCGGCTTGCACCCGGCTGAGGAAGCGTTACGCAAACTGTTTATGCCCGAGTGTCTCTGCCGCGGGACCCCGCCGCGGGCAGCTCTGAACGCGAAGTGTTTACGCTGCGGGAAGGGGTTTTGAAAACCCTGCCCGCCCTCCTCCGCACCCCGACGACCCGGGGCACCGCCGCCCAGAGCGCCTGCGGAGCCCACAGCGCCTCGCCGCTGCCACCCGCAGCGCTCCGCAGCCGGGCCCCGCTCCCGCGGCATCCCCCAAAGCCCCGGCCCGAGCCCACCCGGCCTCGCCGCCTCGCCCGAGGCTCCGCGGGCGGGGGCGGCCCCGCGCAGCGCGGTGCGGCGAGGCCGGACCCCTCTTTGTCTGCGGCGCGGGGCGCGGGGGGG